>KZ505796.1:612075-691596 GCA_002844005.1 Limosa lapponica baueri | reverse complement strand
GCCGGCAGGAGAGGGGAGCCGGGCGGCCGGGCCGGGCCAGGCGGCGGCTGCCCCGCGGCCCGGGGACCGGTCAGCAGCGTGTCCCCTGGAGGGCGGCGGGGGACTGGCTGCAGCCCGCTCCGCCAGGCGCCGGGCGCGATCACGGACGTTCCCTTTCGGGGAGGGGCAGGGGGGCAGGGCAGCTGCCGGGCTCCCCCCGGAGCGGCGGGGACCGGCCGGCGCGGCGGCCTGCAGGGGGGTTACCGCCCGCGTCCCGCGCTGGGCCGCTGGCGGCTTTGGCTCCGGGGTTTTACTGACAGCAAACTTTCCCGCCGTTATCCCCTCGTCCCTTACTCTGCCGTTGGCGAACCCCTCGTGAGGGGACATGTAGCGCCCTACCCGGTCACCACCGAGGTACCGGGCAGGGGCAACCCCCTTCCACACCGCCTCCCGCCGCGGCCGGTGCAGGCGGCTCGGCAGCCTGCCGGGGGAGGGGGGGAGGGGGGGGAGCACGGAGCGCAGGGGACCGAGAAGATGCGGGCCCCATCCTAAGCCCGCAAGAGGCGGCCGCGTCCGAAGGCAGGCGCTGGCAAAGCGAAGGGGCCTGGAGCCATGCGGGAGCAGCGTGAGCCCTGGGCAGAAGCCACCGAGGAATACCAAATATGGCCCGGTGCGGGCCTGGCAGAGGGGCCTGCGGGGTCCGGGGGGCGGGGGGGAGGGTTTCTATCAGGCAAACGCCTTGCAGGGATTCTTGGCTTGTGGCACAGCACATAGCTTTGTGCTGGGTAAGGCCGTCATCCGTGAGGGCAGAGACGCTCCCCAGGGAGCGATGGTGCCCCAGCCACAGGCGGAGATGGATGCTGTCTGTAAGGCGGCCGCTCTGGAGGTGAAGAGGGGCTCCATGTCTCTGCCCAAGGTCCCAGCTAAGGGCTGTCTCGGAATTAGAGCAGGCTGTAACCAGGTCACAAAATTAAAGGTGACTTTTCTAGGAAATACAGTTTCTTTGCTGCACCTCAGCACTGATAGGAAGGTCAGTGTTGTGGGCGCAATGTCAATGGATATATCGCCAAATCAGATTTTCGACAGCAAAATACAGAAGCTGGAAAGAATCAGGTTTTGAGACTTCTTTACAACCTAGGTGTGCTTTTTCATTTCAGATGCACTATCCTTGCCAAACTTCAGTGAAAATACTGAATAGCTGTGGATACCGTACCTGCTGCTGAGACATCTCCTGGAAGAGGGTTTCATATAAGCCCCACATTTTCCACAAAACAGTGTAATATTTGATAATTTCCTTCAACAGTGGGCACGAACAGCAGTTTGTCTTGAAGCTACGCATGGCTAAGTTTATCAGATGCTCACAATAGTATGTTCATCCAGTCCTCAGCTACACTGAGTGTTTGCCAATTAACTGGCCTCATTAATTTGTAACTGTGAAACAAAACAGAATTCAGGGGAAGAGTTACTAGAGGCAAAGTGCTAGCCGTGATGGACATTCAACATTCATCAACATTTTGCTATGCAAAACAACACAACCGAGAGGACTCTCAAAGTTTTGTGATATCAATGTAATTCTGTAAATCTAATCCTCAGCTAGGACAAAACGGTTCGCATGCTAATTTGCTGTAGGCTTGGGACTCAGGATTGCTCAGGTGGTTCACAGGATCTTGTCCAAAAGTGCGTAAGCAGATTTGTATGACAGTTTGTTTAAAGGAAAAAAGAGAGGGTTTTACCGCTCTGCTGGTACTTTTGAAGCCTGCTTCTTTACTCTGTTGCTGTATTCTTTGCCATTTTGATTCTGTGGAAACCAATATATTCCACCATGCCAATAAACCTGGATAAATATAATACTGAATTAATCATTAGAGTCCAATTTTTATTCATACAAAGAGCCTTTTTACTCAGGAAAATTGATGAGCGTAATTGTAGCAGAATAATTGATACTGGTATGGCTTTGCTGTTGTAACATTCCAGGTAGATGTTTTAATTGGATGTAATTATTCCATTTCCCTGTACAGATAAGTCCTATATAGATAAATCCCCTTTTATAGTTAACAGTCGAAGCAAATTGCATCTCATAATTACATTTACACCAAGTTTAAGACTCTTAGGATGGGCAGGAAATACAATGGGGCCATAGTGTAATTGAGAGTGCAACCCTTAAAATCCTATTTGTGACAACTATAATCAAATTGTCGTCTGCTATAATATTTTCATTTCTTCTCATTCCAAAACAACAAAAGGCATTAAGTCTGTTTAAAACAAAATGTTTTGAAGGTCTAGCACCAAAATATGTACATCAATTCATGCAGGCTAAGGAAGCAAATGCAGTTTGTCATATTTAAACAGAACTGTGCCCAGTCTGTAGGTAACATCTTCCAGTGCCAGATTCAGCACTGTTGTAATCAGGCATCCTGGGGACTCTGTGATACAAAAGGAAATTTGACTTCATGATACCAAGGCTAAATTTGGCTCCCCAATGCTTAGAACACTCCTGAAGGCATGATGCTCCAAACAATTAATCTTGCATAATGTTGAATAAGTGCGTATAGGACACACTGGCTCAGTTCTTGTAAAGCCATTGTTACTGGCATATTTTTTCCATAAAAAGATGGTTTTCCACAGTTGGCAGCAGTCCTGGTCAAAAGCATCTTTGAGCTGTAGAAATACAGAAGACTACAGTTTATTTCCAGTTCATATCTTCGTCTCTCTCTGGCCATTGTCCACCCACCTGCCCTTCCCTTCCCTTCCCCCCCCGGAAAAAAAGCCCTTACCCTTCATTTAGACAGGGGTGCTTGGCAAGGATTTACTTCTCCATTCTTAACCCTTTTGGTCATTTGAAAACAAAGTCCTGAAGCAGTGTGAAATTAACTTATATGCATAACATTTGAAGTGACGGCACAAATTCCTGCTGGAGTGAAGGGCTATTCACTTCAGTGGGAATCGGCAAATAGATTTGTAGCAGAACAATGTGCTTTGCTGAAAACTCTCGCTTCTATTCGAACGGATGGGACGGGGCCTCCCGGGCAATGCTTGCGCACCAGCAGCCGTTATGACCCTTTAAAGTAAAACCGCACCAAACCAACCCCAGACAAAACCTGCCCTTTTTCCACACACTTCCAGCCGGATGAGATATTTAGCCTGTTATTACACAGAGTTTCTGCCGTTTGCTGACAGGTGGTTGCATTTCCACGGCAAGTGACATTGTTGCTGCATCGTTCCTCCAGCCGAAGTCAGAATAGTTGTGTCTCTGGCCGTGCTTCAGCAAAACTGCAGCCAGAGTTACTGTTTTCTGTGCTGCATGGAGAAAGGTGCTGTTCAGTTCCTTGTCTGGAAGAGCATGCAAAAGCACCTCTGTAGGCTGTGTGGCAGGCATGATTGACAGTGGTTCCAGCAGGACCAAAGAACGTGGGCTGCATATTTATGTGCATGCGTCTCCCGACCCAGCGATGGACTCGGTGCTCTGATCGACCATGATTGTGTTTGGGAAGGGCTCAGGCAACACTCCACAATGCACAGAGTTTGGCTTATTGCTGGTAAATTGTGTTGGATACACTTCGGATTTTTGGGGGGAAGGATGCTCTATAACCATGACTGTTATCAAGAAATGACTAAGATTAAGAATATATTGTAAATATTCTCATGTTTCCCATCTCCTTGCGTACAGTATAATGCAAAATGATCTGGGTTGTCATCTCATAGAAAAATCTATCATAATATTTTGATTCAAATCATAAGCAAGCTTAGCCAAAAATAACATACATACAGTCGCATGATATATGATATTTTTAAAATCCATTTGCCCAGTACTTTGCTTATTAAAGATGACATACTTAAATCTTGTTTCAATCAAGGACTATCCCTTTAAGGAGAAATCTGAGCGACTGACTCCCTCTTCATTGCAAGTTACAATTAGAAAACCATGATTCTCTTGCACGCAGAGTGGCCGTGCTCTCACACATTTGTGCAAGAACCTTTATGTGGCTCAGAAAAGTCCCAAAGCTCATGCTTTTTTCCTCAAAATAGTAATTCAGTTACTGACAATAATCACCTTTGACATCATGTCTCCTACCCATGGTCAGGAGTGCATATCATCTGGTCTACAATGCAACTAAGATTCATGTTGTCTCAGCCAAGAGGTTTAAGACTCCCAGCCAACTAAGTAAATTCCTTTTGCGTGTCTGACAGACAAAAAATAATAGGCAAGGAAATGTTTCCAGTTAGATCTCTCTGATTGCCACTTACCTCATTCAAAAAGAGGACAGAAACCTTAAGGCTTCCTCTCGGAAGAATATTTGCAAGTCAGACAATGCTTCCTCTGTTTTCTTTCTGCTCTGCTTCCCTTTACTGTAGTCTCTTGCTGTCCTTCTGTATGCTGGTATTCTTGCCTTTCTCTCTTTCTCCTTAACTATTTAGGTATACTTGTCTAGAATTGTGATATTGTATACTAATGAATACAAAACACCCTTGGTTCGTATGTATCTGTATGGACAAATGCACGGTTTGTGTAATTTGTTCTAAACCGACAACAGTTCTTTCTAGGCACAAGCCTTAGATGCTTAAGATAGGCAAAAAGAGAGCACAGGAAAGCGAGAGAGAGAAACATGAACGGGTAGAGAAGAGCATGCCAATCCACTTGGATGCCAATTGGACATCACTCTACTGCAGTCCCGCTTCCCTGCCCTTGGCAGCGGTCTCGCCAGCAGCCACAAAGACCCCCTCATCCACACCTGCACGGTCTGACTGATTTCCCTGCACAAGAGAGAGCCACTGACCTGCCTGTATGGGGCTGAGTTTTGTCCACCGCCTGCATGGCATAGCGGTGGAGAAGGGATAGTTAGCAAAGATAGGTCTGGCTCACCCCTGTGAGAGGATTCTTGCTGTTCCAATAGATGTTTCTCTCATGACTAAAGAAAACCAAAATGAATCTGCTTTTCTACAGGGTCAAAAAGAAGAAATATGAGTTCTTGAAAAAAAATTTATATCCCAATGAGGTTGTAATTTCTTATTGCATACCTACATTTCACAGAGGTATTTTCATTGTCCCTATTCACTGACATGATCCCAGCCCCAGCAGGAGGTTAGCTCTTGATTCAAGGAAAAGGGAGCTTTAACATTCATTTTAATGGGAACCTTTATTCATTTTTAGTATCAGCACTGTTACACCAGCTTCACTTAATTATGGGAGAAGAAGCAGGTTTAGAATTCCCTGGAGGAACTTGCTGGTTTTTTTCTCAGACTTACTCTCTTCATCTTCTCAATGGCTCCTCCCTTAGTCTTTTCATTTTCCTTGAGAGTGCTTATTCTTATCCTTAGAAATGAGCACATCTTGGCAAGACCATTTAACTACTATAAATGGTGTAATTTTTTTTTTTTTTTTTTCTTTTCTTGTCTTCTCTTCTACTGTCTTTTCCTCTGTGGATTGATTGTTAAATGCAGCAGGTTTTCCACAGTGGGATGAGTGGAGCACATGAACCCAACGGTTGTGTCTGCCTGTGTCTTAGGGATGCAGCTTGGATATGTAAAATATGAAAGACGCATCAGGGTAAAGTCACAAGGTAACTGCAGTAACATGCTGTATTTCTCCTGCTTACATCATGTTTTCTACTTGAAACCATATTAACTTCTGCGAATTCAAAAACCAGTTTAAGATTGAAACATGCCATGGTTCACTAAGAAACAGTCGCCTTACTATACCTTAGGTTTCTGCCACATGAAGCTTGTGTACATTGCAGTTTCTATTATGCCATTTTTGAATATCTATAAAAATGAGTGTTGGCCTGAAACTAAATGAAGGTTTCAGTCTCTGAATGATTTTTGAGCACATTTTAAGTCACTTACAGATCAAGTGTTTTAAAACTTTGAATGGCAAAGAGAAGTGCCTATTTATTTTAGACAGCTATTTTTACACTTTTACATGTATAATTGAATTCAGAATTTGCCCTTCTACTTTCAACCTGAAAAAGCAGCCCAGAATGCACCTACATGTTTTTGATCCTTTGAAAAAAATATTTGTAAACTGAAGGAACCTTATTAAACTTTAAAATCAAGTTGCTGTGCACAAAGAGTGCTTCATTTCTATACAGTTTTTTAATAGATGCTGTTAGAAGCACGCAGAAAATCTCTAAAGCTCTGCTTCCACCTGAGCACTCATCGGTCTGTCCCAAGGTGTGTCTTTACATGAAGACAGATACACTGGGGCCAATGGAAAGAGTTACTGAGGTTGAAGTCTTCATCTACATAAATATCATGCACCACTTCAACTACTCCTATGTACAAGAGAAAGCTGCATTTATAAAGAAATGAATACCCTTATTCCTGTAAGGGAAAAGAGCACCTTTATTGATAATAACTACACCTAAATTGCAATTATGTAACTGTTTTACTTAGAAATCGCCTCATGATCAAAATTGTTATATAACAAGGAAAAAATCTGTGTAGATTAAGGGCATATGAATAGTGGATTTTTTTCCTTTGGTCATCCAGCCAAAATATGGGAAAAATGTAATTTCAGTTGTGCCAAAAAAAATATTGCTCATTTTTTGGGCTTTTATAAACATTTCTGACCCCCTCAAATTAGGTCAATTTCTAAACAAAGGCATCATTTAAATGTGAAGCATCAGTGTTTCATTTTGGAAATACTTACTGTTTCATTGTTTCAGTCCTCCAGAATAAGACATTCTGCCATTTGCTGGAAAATGTCCCAAATTCACAAATGTTTTCAGATTCTGCAAAAATGAGGTTTGGAGTAATATTATTTTTGTCAGGGAGTTGGGGGGTGGGGGAAGGGGTGGGGAGGGAACGGAAAAAGGGTACACCTACACCTTATTTAAGAGATCACAAGGCCTGAGAATTTTTTCCCCTTAATTTATAGTAATCCACTCAGAAAGGATTAAGTAATCCAAAACAGACTACCCTGCAACAGAAATACAGAAGTCCTCTTTTCAGCTTACACAAAATAAATTGGTTGAAGGAATATTTTATGTAAGGTGTATAATACTGAAACACCTCACATTCTTTTAATGTCATCCTTTAGCAGACACAATTAAGGAAGAATACAGGCTTAACTGGCAAAGCACATGCATGTGTGTATGAGAAGAACCAATTAAAAGAAAGAAAACTTGCTCTAAGTTGCACATGCATGTAAATACCTTGAGAAAGAAAAGCTGTAAAACATATTTCTCCTGCCCACAAACTCACACGTGCTAATGCTTCATAAGATTAGTTGCATCCCCAATACTAGCCTTCAACAGCAAGTTCCAAGGCCTAATTATATATTTAATTATCTATTTTTTGTCAACTGATTTACATCCAAGTACGTTCAACAGCATGTCATCTGGGATCAATTCTTCAGCAGTGATTTTATTATAGTTTCTATATAATGTTACTTTAGTATATCCACCCTGTTCCCACCCCTGAGCATATGGCGTCTCTTTTTTTAATACATTCGAATTAGAGAAAAGCACCAGCATTAAATATGAATCTCTTGGCTTTTGACGGTTGCCAATCCTAGAGTTGTTTGCAAATGTTTTTGATATCAATTTCACTTCTGTACCACAAGTGCTTTGTTAACATCTGCCCTGCAGCAGACGATCATTTTTATTTACTGATTTATTCATGTATCTATATTTTCGAGTGAAAACATAGTCATAACTCTTGGGCTTTAATCTACGGAAGGAATAGAGCAGAATGAAATGCAGTCAGTCAAGCTTTGCACTTGAAAGGAACAATGCCATTATTTCTTTGTTTTCCGCAGTAATCCTAGGTATAATAGGTAGAATGGCAAAAATAAATTGAGGTCTTTGTTGAAATTCTCCCTCCCTCAGCCAAAGAGCCATGCTTTCTCTCACGTACGTCGTCTATCAAATCTTGTTTAAGGATCTTTTTGCACCAGCTGCTATCTTGTTTCACTTTTTGCTTCAGCTAAGCTCTCTAAACAATTTGATGAGCATGCAGAATGATGCCAACCTGACAAATCCTGTTTTTCGGATTTTTCTACTGGAGTTACCCGGTCGTGAAGCACCACGACAGTGGCTGTATTCACTTTTGGGGCAGTGAGAGCTGACAGCCCCATTATCTCCTGGTTCGGCAGGGTCAGAAGCACGTTTGTGGAAGTGCATGATTTTTCTGTTAGTCCCTTCATTTTTGACCTGCTTATAGTTATATGAACATGAAAATTTGTTAATATTTACAATTTGATGGTGTAAATGACTTCACATATTCCAGGAAGGGCAGCATCCAGTTCATGAGCTGCATTTTCAGAGAAGACTCCCCGTTCCCACTATAGACTTCTGCCACTAGCCTTGAGTGGGCTGGATATTTAACTTCATTGTTTCAAGCTGAAACGGCCATTTGATGTTAGTTTTAGAGCTTCTTTAATTTTATCAGTTATGTTATTCCCCTGCTTGCAATCAATTGAATGAAATTAATTAATAATCAGTTAATAAAATAGGAAATGCAGAGAAGGAACAGATAGTCCCGATCATCCTTAACCCCTGCCACCTCAAGTCTGACTCTTACGAGCATTTCAGAAACTGATGGGTTTCCATGAACTGAACAGTGGTGCAACATTTTAGAAGGTTTTACTGGCACAGGGTTTAAATAAACTGCATAAATAGTTGTGGTTATATGAGTAGCATAGTGATTCTAACAGATCTTTTTGAGGAGAGGGGGTGTTCAAGAATAAATGCCAACAGAAAAATTATCCCCCAAACCCATGTAGAATTTCAGTAAGAAAGCAAGCACATTTTCACCAGGACCGAAAATGTTCACACTTTGATAGCACAAAATGTATAAGCAATTGTGATCAAATTTTCCAGAGATCCTTGGCTGATACTTATCTAAAATACTCAGTCCAAACCTTGGCAGCCATTTTTAACTGCATCATTTTTTGGTTGTATAACTTCAAATTTCCCACGAGAAGCCTTCATCGAGGTCATACGCTCTCAGAAAGACAGATGAATAAAAAAGCTTGTGCAAAATCAGAATAACTTATATTCTTATTGATAATCTTAGAAATGAGAAAGGAAACTGACTTACGTGAAACAATAATAAACAATTTCACTTGTAAGGATATAAACACTGTAAGAACTGGGGCACTGGCATTCTGGCAGGTTGTATGGGAAGAGAAGGTGATTTTGGTGCTGTCTCTGCCAGTTCAACTGATAAACAGAAGACATTGCACTCTCTCTCATCTGTGTGGAAAACAGTATAAATTTTGTACTGTGCAACTTCTCTCCAGGAGGAAAAAAGCTATAGTTCTTAATTTTGGTGTATTATGAGCAGAGACTTATGACATTAAATATTAATGTAATAGTCTTTCACTAGCAATACATAAGTATGTCTTTTAAGAGTTAAGGTCACAGAGGTAGAAGAAAGACAGTAATTTATGGTTTTCTAATTATATGTTACTAGAGGAACATTTCTTGTGTTTCAAGCAAAATAGAATTTTTATTGCAACCCAGTCTAATATGTAGCTTTTGTCTACCTATGTATGGATATATTTATCTAAATGGGTATATTAGATGCAACTTGTCTTATGAGTGACCTGATCCTGCAAAGACTTAAGACTTATGCGTATGCTTTATTTTGTATGGCTGGTGTGACCAAAACAATGTCACTGACACGTGTATAGTTCAGTCTATGTGTTAATCATAGCAATATAGAAGCCCTCATCTGCCTTGATTACAATGAGTTGGGAAATTACACCGATTTTTTTTTTTTTTAATCAGAAAATGTAGGTGAATTTAAATCAGACTTTCTCACAGGAGAGTATTCACCATTTTCAAAAAGGCTGGAATTTCTGGTGCAAATGAGAATCTCCAAGACTTAAAGTTAGGTGAAACATGCAAAAACCAATTTACTGAATTATGTTTACTACATTAGACGTCTTCAGGAGACCGAGAAGATGGCATGAACACTGATAAAGAAGGAAGTCACTGAAGTACTGATGTGGGGATATGCTATTGGAGACCCATATGTAGAATCTAACTCAGGCAAGAGAGGAAGCTCAGCCTGGGAGATGAAGCAATGTTTTATGTGAGGTGCTATAAGGCTTGTTTTTAGATATAGCTATAGACCACTCACGACTGTTAAGTGTAGACAGCTTGGAAAATGCCTGCTGGATTACTTTCATGAAACAGAAATACTGTTTCTTATTCAGCTGTTATGACTGTGTCTATTGTTCCTGCTCCATTTTACAGTGAATATTTTTACATCCTTTATTGTTATAACAGCAGGGATAGATAATTTTTTTTCAATTACTGGAAAAGTCGCTGAAAGTATACTTATAAAGTGACCAAAATTGTTCACACCAATGAGTATAATTTGGCAAATAATTACGACTGAAAAAATATGGAAGCAGTATAAAAAGACCTGAAATGTTTCATTTCAGAAACACCAACTGCTTATTTTGACATTTTTTTAATGAATCATTTTGGCTTTTCCTTTCAAACAACATTTTTCATTGGCGAGTAGTCTATATTTTTTAAAGACGAAATAATTAGAGGTACATAATCTGAGAACAAAATGCAACATTTCAATGAAAAACACACAGGAAAAGTCCATTTCGATTTCAATGTGGCGGAAAAAATTTTCCCCTTAGTTTTTACTGTAATTATTTAACTAAAAGAATCATAATTTCCTCTGCTGTATTTATAATGACTGTAGGTGCCAATAACCCAGTGTATGCATATCAATTTAGATCCAGTTACATTTTGGAAGGACAAAAAAACCCCATAACTGTGTGACAATGCAATTAATATGGTTTTTCAATGCTCACAGGTAGCACAATGAAGTAAAGGTGGCTACACCATGTGTGAATACATGACTAGCCTAAGTAGGTCCTGAGAACTGAAGTATATTAGAACAAGAAATGGGGCCAGAGCTCTGGAAAGGCCTGGCTTATTTCACTCCATCCTTTGATAGATGTACAGGGTATGATGAGGCAGCTTTGTAGGAAAAAAACGTCATGATAAGGACCTCATCAAGAGCCCACAGTGTTCATTGAAAGACTGGCTTAAGGCCATCCTGTATGTACAGATATAAGGGAAGGCATGGGCTTGCTTTATTTCCTCAAGTCTTGGAGATTGCTGAAGAAGCAGAACGGGACAGCTACAGGAGCAGAAAGCTTGTTGTGCTCAGAAGTGAGTGTCTGGAATATGTGTTTGAAACACACCAGAGCCCCACTTCAGAGCTTTGGCATGGAAGCGTGACACGCATATCTCATAAATTGGGCAAAGAAGAGTTAAGATGCATGGCACGATTCCAAGGAGTACAAGTGCTAACTATTATAGAAGCTGTGCTGATGCAACAGAAAAAAAATGGATTTGGACCATGTTCTTTCACTTATTTTTTTCTAAACTAATGTAAAGCTGATCCAGTGAAGCCACACCAAGCATCCGTTGGCTCCTGGTTGCAGCGCAGAAACCCTCAGTACAAAATTCTCCCCGTGAAATGATGGGGTTCAGGGGCATTGTGTCAGGCCTTTGTACAGAAGACCTCTGTTCCACCAGTCAGTTAAGAGCCACCGCACTGAAAAATTTAAACTTATTTCTCCTATATTACAGCATTAAACCTGATTATTTTGTAACTGCTTATGCAAGCGCCTCTATAAGTTGAAATGGCTCTATACTCCCTTGGGTTATCAGTAGTGAATTAAAGATTGCATGTGCCAACTTTTTCACATTTGTGTGAAAGGAAAACAGAGGGGAAAACTGAGGGGATTAGTCTTAATACCTTAGAGCTAAATAAATATTTACCAAGTTTGATTCTGCCATCAGTTCGTGGCCAATACTTAGCACAAGGTGACTGCAGGACTGCTGAAAATATCCAAACAACATTAATCTGCTGGTTTTTTGCCCATTTTGAAATGTATCATAGAATCCAATTTCATGGCACCCTTTGATTTTATATGTATCCCTTCCCAGGTGAAATAACCATTTTTTGTCACTTGTGACACTTTCATTTCTCATATGTGTTTCTAAAATATAATGCTCAGTTTCCCCATTTAGATATGCCTTTATGCAAAACTATGGAAGAGATTTACTGTTGCAGCAGCTACTTTTTGACTCTATCAGGCAGCCAGCTATTTTCTGCAAAATCCTTCCTGTTACAGGATTCCAGACTACCCATAGATCACTCCAAACAAGACTGCTAACATTCAAAACCAGGTCTCCTGGTAACAAAAAGAACTTCTTTGTTGCTCTCCATCTAGATTTCAGCTGGTAGTTAATCTGATTCATTCAGCGTAGATAACTAATGATATTAAAATACCCATATCGGTGCATATATGTAACTTTCTGGAATTTCGTATGAGTAAAATTCACTGAATTAGTTAAAAAAAAGTAGAAGAATGATTTTTGCACCGTTCACCTCCATGTAGGGTTACTATAATTCACAGAATTTGCAGCTGCTTGTGTGGATGACGAATTCATGTGCTGTAAAATGTAGCACCTTACATCGACTAGCTTCAGACTTTTGCAAATGAAAGAGGTTCATGTCTGTTTCCTTCCTTTGGCTCCAGACCACTTCCAAAGTCAGCTGAAGGCCTTAGACATAATCATTGGGGTAATTAATGGATGGAGCCCCAGCAACACAACAGATCCGGTTTCAGCTTCAGAATGGCTGAGGCAGCTTCTTCCTCTTGGGGCAAAGCAGAGCACAGAGCTAGAACTGCCCTTTCCCACCTATGGACTGCATCCCTACGGCACATCCAGCTGCCACTAGGAAGCCTTGCAAAAGTCCTTGGCAATGCAGACACAGCTTATGGCTAGCCTCCTTTTGGAAGTTTATGGCAATGTCCCATCATAGACTATTATATGGTTCCATGGAAGTCATGTAACAGGTGATAGCTTTTTTAAAAGTTCAGTAGTTTAACAAGGAGTTCACCTCCCACAAAACATAACCCTCCAGGAAAAAAAATCACAACAGGATAAGAAAAACCCAAGAAGTCCACACAATTCTCACACGGATTCTACATAAAGATCCCATGGTTCAGGATGACAGGATGGACACCTAGAGGAAGTGTCCTGTATCATATACAAGGTGTTCTTGGACTTAAAAAGCATAGGGGGATTCATCTGATGAAAAGTAAATTTATTGTCACTAGTCTGTATTTTCTTCATAGACAATGGAATGGAAAAAGCATTTCTTTAGTGCAGATCATCTCCTCCTAAAGAGGACACCTAAAATAAGGTACAAGAACATACTCATAAAAGTGTTTACTTCTCACTTGGAACATTTAGAAAGCCCGCGCTAACTAGCTCAAGTGTAGGCATTTGCATTATAGGAATATAAATTAGGAAAAGGGAAGTCCAGTCCTTATGAATATATTTTGGATTGACACATCATAATTTATGCAAGTCATTTACATATGAAGTTTACATCTTTTTCTAATGAATAAAGTATGCACCTGAGCAGACCTTATGTGACTTGAGACAAGTTTAGTGCCCTCTGCACAGGTGTGAAAAGGAAACTGAAAAGTGTTTGAGCATGCTTTAACTGAAAACTAGTGCAATAGCTTACAAGGCAAAGGGAAAAGACATCGCACACTCTTTGACTAATTCTGTTACAACACTTTGGTCACTACTACATGCATTGTTGACTGTGCAAGAATGCCAGTTGCAGGCACCAGGCATGTAACCAACCCAGACTCAGAACAGCTGCAGAAGGGAAAGAAGGATTTTATTCCATCTGGTTCCCAGCACTGAATCTTTGAGCAACTCCATAGTGGAGTACCAACTCCAATAATTGCCAGTCACAGAAGTCAATCCTGTTTCCTCAGATGCACAAGCAGTGCAGTAGCTCTACCTTTTGGAGGCTCTGAATTTGCTTACTTATTTCCACTTAACTGAAGTTAGATTCCTGTCAAGTTTTTTTTTCTTATTTTGCTGTCTTGCTAGAGCATAAACACCATTAGCACCAAGGGACAAACAGCTGAGACCAACAATTTCATGGACTACACAAGTGACTAACAGCCTGGCGTTGAAACCTTGGAAGCTCTAATAACCATCAGTCTACTTTCCATGCAGAGGTTTTCTCCGAGACAAATCCCAAACATAACTATGTATATGCAACTTTGGTATATGCATCTTTTCAAATGACGCACCTTCAGGGGTGTCAGGCTCTACAGCACACAGGCTTGCTTGGATGTTGGTATACTGGTGTGTGCTGGTGCTATTTTCTCCACATGTATAAGGACATAAGCATACAGGTGCCCGTGAGTTTATGTCTAAAATCACTTTTTCCTGAGATTTGCCCTTAACTAATTACAAAAATGGTGCTACAAACCCATTTTCCACTCTGAGACTTCTCCCTTCAGAGGCATCCATCTCAAATGTGACATCTGGATGGCATTTTCTCTGTTTTCTGGCACCCACTAAGGAAATAATTTACAGAACATACCCCTATATTTTTAATCCACATGACAAACCCTTTAGTTCCACTGAAAGATGAAGTTTATGAGAAACATTTTGGAGACCTATGCACACTGACATACAGTCACAGTAATTTTTTATTGACCTACTGATTTCTTTCCCAGCTTAATGCCATACACAAAAACTTCTGGCATGACACTGAGTTGTAGTTCCTGAACCTAAGCCATATAACGCTTGTCAGGTTATTACGAAAATTTCATACCCGTATCAAAGAGTAGTGATTCAGTACCAACTGACTTCACTGATTGTTTTAACATCTTTTCTGGATTTACCAAAAGGGAACATTTTCCCCATTTTACAACAATAAAGATTTATATTGAGATAAGCAATGATATGTCTTGACATACTGAGAGAGTGGAGACATTTTCTATGGAAGAGAAAAACCTAAGTATCAAAGAAAACAAAATTACAATTAAAAAAGGTACCAAACTACAATCAAACATGGTGATGTTTCACAAGTGTCTAGGTCCTTAGCAGTCATTTTGTAAGTTATGAGATCAACTTAGCAGAGTTAAGGCTTGGGTGTTTGGAAGGGGTGGCATGGTTAAGATATTTTAAAAGAGGTAGTGAAAAATAAAAACCTAATGGAAAATTTGAGAGGACTTAATGGAAGCATATTTTTCTAAAGTAGGGTTTGATCAGAATATTGAAATTTATGCTTGTAATTAATTCATTAGGTACTTTTATGATCATTGGTGACCAGAAGCTTGAGTTCTTTTGACAAGCTTGTCTGGAAAGTGTGGCAACTTAAGCAGAAAAGATCTTCTGTTGCCATGATAAAGAATTAATTAAATATTGCCTCAGAAAGATGTCTTGGTTGACTATCTTATAGCTACTTAAGCATGCTCTGAAGTCTTTTATCCCGTTCCTATTTATGATCACTGCTTACTCAGGAACCTAAAAGGTAGACCTAGAAAAAAAGTAAATAGATAATACTGATGTTTCAATACATGCCGTATTCCCCCCAGAATTAGTGCTAAATCAGTATCTTGACACAGTAGTTTAAAATCATTCTGTCATGTGCATCACCCCAGACGCCTATTTTCATTATTACAATTTGGGTCATTTCTTCTCATGCATAGTGGCTAAATTCTTTATTATTTAAGTGATATTCATTTAAAAAAAAAAAAGATTTTTTTTATAATGGTTTCTTACTGGTCAAAGTACTGACTGTGCAAAATTGCAAACTTCCACACAGTGATGGTGAGTGAAAATAAGGAAGTTTTTTAATCATAAATACTACAGTGTATACCTGTGTAAAAACTGTGAGTCTAATTTATGTTCCTCATGATTAAGTAGTTATGTGGCCAAATTAGAAAATTACCAGTTTGAAAATGAAATTCAGTGCCACTTAATGCCCATATGTATGAGGCAAAGAAGGGCAGTTCAAGAATTCAGTTTATGTTCTTTTTGCAATCCCTGTGCTAAAAAGCCAGACCTAAAAAGCCACTGCAGGCATTAGAGTTTCAGTGTTAGAGTTAGTCTTGATATTTATCATACCTCTGAAACCATACTGATATAATTTTGAAGCCACATCAGTAATAAACATAATCTCTATCTTGGATATTTTAAGATCTATCCAGGCTGTAATTTACATTGCCATCACCATCAATTATAACACAGTTGTGTCCAGGACTTCAGAATAACTGTAGGAAATATAAGTGCACACTCAAGCACTCTATAGAAAAACACTTTATTATCTCGCCATTCACTGAGACCCAGGAGATGTGCAAAGCGTCTTATGTGGTGTGCAGCAGCAATAATATTTGCAATATTTCCTGTGGCATGGAAGCATGGGAGTTCGTGCCAGGTCACCTCACCCAGCATGGAGGAAGGGGTGCCTGACACCCAAGGGCCAGAAGAGGTACAAAACTTAAAACTCTATCCCTTGAAACTCTCCTAGGAAACACAAACTTGGGAAACAAGCAAAGCGGAGAGGTTTAGGACCTCAGCCCTACAATGGACCATATTTTTGAAGCAGTCCTACAACTTCATATAGTCATAGAAAAGACAGTGCTCCTTTCCCCTATCTCCCCACCCCCCCTCTCCCCCCTCCCTCCCCCAGGTTATAATTTGAATTATATTTGTTGCAGAACTGGTGCCTACAGAAAGTAAACCCCTTAGGTAAATTCTTTGCTAGATGATAGTCACTTCTGTTCATCATCCACATAATGTGACTGGATTTTCTTGATGGAACCTCCTTTTTCACCTTTCTGTGGGAATGTGAGGTGGGGAGCATGAAGTGACCCAGCATAAGAAAAAGTATAAGAAAAAAAGTGTAAGAAAAAATGAATTATATTTAAGCTTTTCTGTGCTAGAAGCTGGGGGGAGACGTACGCACATACTCACTTTTTTTTATACAGGTAATGTTGACATAATTTGAGATTTCTCTTTCACTTAGTAACATTTGTATATAATTCTCACATTTTCAGTATCTATGTCATTGTAATACCATGCTAATTTGTGCTTGGTCTCCGTATTATGAATCACTTCATTACTTCTTAGTGAAAAACAAGGCTGACCCATGTTTGCATTCCCATGGCTGAAATAGCTTTGGAATCTGTATGCAGGCTTCTCATTGTCTTTGCTTGCTTTTGTCTTCTCAAACTCCTAGTAAAGGAGATTTTTATAAACTGCTCATTGTTTCCTCTGTGCCTGTACAACATTGTACCAATATTACTCAACAATTACAGACAACTTAGTGAATGCATATGTACAGCCTGCTAGGAAATTCTGATCTTTGTCTTCTGTTGCAACTTGAGCCTGTACAAGTTTGTCTGACATGTGAACTGTGCAAAATCTTTCCTGAGCTTTTTTTAAGCTCTGGTTTTGTCCACGGGAATGCACGGCATTCTTTTACTTCAAATGTGAAGATGTTTGTTATAACAAGGACAGAAAAGCAGAAACCAAAAGCTTGGTGAAAGAATTTTGAGATTTAATTGTTAAAACAACTAGCTAGCCAGCGCTCTGATCTCCTTCACTTATACCAGTTGTGAGAATAAAACATATAATAAGAAAACCAGTTTATTCATGGAAAACTTTAAAATAATAAAAACATCTTTTCAGATACACGTTAAGGTCTGCTGTGTTTTACTGATACCATGTGTGTTCATTCCAGCGAACTTCATCTGGTTACCTGAAGTGATTTAATAAATCACTGAATATAATTTCTTGATAGCTGCACAAATGCAGACATGTTTAGAATGTGAGGTATACAGTTTAATTGATTTCTTTTTGTATGACTATGTTGCCAATGATTAAAGTGAGGTAAGAATTACTTCCAATAGGTTTGTATTTTAAGGTAAAGCATGGATCTCATCATATGGTGTTGACAATAAGTGAAAACAAGAAGGTGATATCATGGTCTGTGAAATCACAGGTAACACTGCACACAGACTGGTGTACTGCTCAGGTGATTGCTGGAGGAGAAAAGAGTGGACTTATTCCCCAAGAACTGTATCAGGAATCTTTTCATCCAGTCAAGTGACATGCTTATCACTGAAGTATGTTCCCCTAGACAATTATTCTTGCTTTTATTTTGAATTCAGCATTTTATTTTAATACTTCATTAGCTAACCACAGAGTAAAATATCACTAATCTTCTGGGAAAGCTATTGGACTTTCTGATGAACATTCATGTAAAAAGACAAGTACATATGGTTAAGACTTTGTAAGTAAACATTATATGTTGTTTTGATACAAATCAATAATATAATTTGGAAATGGGGAATGTTTTTTGGCTACATGTGCATTACCTGAGCCACTTCAACATTAAAACAAGGTATCTGATTCTGTAAGCTGCAGATAATTTCCACTAGGGAACTGAGTATTGTACATTGCTGTGTCAATCAGTTAATATTGAGGGTGCCCAAGAGTTTGCAGAATCTGCATTGGAGGGAAGAGGTTTATATTATTTTCCCGCTCACTACATCTTTCCTCTAGTGTTAGAAGATGACTGTACCAGAGAACATTTACTGGAATATCTACAGATGAGTTATACCACTGCTTTCGGTGAACACTGCTGTTGTACAGTAGAAATCCTGTAAAGCTAGGATAAAAGCTTTGAAGATAAGAAAGATTACCATAGGAATGTCATTATTTGGAGAGGAAGAATTAAATGCACTACCATAAAAACCTTTTTCAATTGTTTTACATAAATGCATATAAAAACAGAAAGTGCCAGTATCAGTGGGTACTCAGCTTTTTCAGTTTTTAGGTGAGTCAGGGGTTTATGTACTGATTTAGTCATGTCACTTTAGATCTTCATTCAGTGTAAAACAGTATTGTTTTGCTGGAATAGGTGATAATACATTGAAACATATAGAAAATGCCTTCTCCCCTCCTGTCCCTTCGTTTTCTCTCCCTTCTCCCTCCCCCCTAGTCCTTCCTCTCCTTTCTCCTCCTTTCTCCTTTCCCTTCCCTTCCCTTCCCTTCCCTTCCCTTCCCTTATCATTCTTCTCCCTCTCCCTCTTCCCCTCCCTCTCATCTTCACTCTCCTCCTATCCTCAGACCATTTTCTGGATGGCTTTTTTTAGAAATGTAGTCATTATGAAATATGAGTATCAAGAATAATAGGCTTCATAGGATACTGTAATTCTCCAGTAGAAAAATGATCAGACTGAATTTGAGTTTTCTTTCAGCCTTGCTGAGAATTGAAAGATTCAATATGTTTTTAATTAAAGCAGCCTAATGGAAGTCCAGATCATGCTCTCAATTCTTTCTTTTCTCAAAGTAGGGGAAATAACAGGTATGCTAGAACTGCTATCTTCCCTTCAAAATACAGAAGTCAGAAACTATATTCCAACTTGCAGCTCAGAGTTCAGCTGAGGAGGAGGCCAGACAAATATCTGAGTGATCACCCTCAGCTTTGGCTGAAAAAATTCTTTGGAAAAGAGACATTCTAATTCAGAAAAGGGATTTATCATCAAGAGCTGGAAAACTATTCCACATCTCCATCCCACATCCAAGACAGCTAAGTGTGGCAAGAGCTATGAGACCTAAGTTGTGAGTTGTGAATAGGGAAATCAAGCTTGTTCTTTGGTTCTCGTTGTGGTGTAGGTGGGTAGCAGGGCTATGCACACCAAGTACTCTCAAATCATTAATTCCTTGGGTGGTTCAGGAATATCCCAATCATCTCTTCACAGCTGAGATAATGGACTGGCTTGAGAGAATGGGTCAGCTTGAAATGGGGTGATTGACTGGACCTTCATAATACAATAGCTGACTGATTGTTACAGGAGCCCACCTGGTGGGAATTTTGGACAGTTTTAGAAATTGACCCCAAGGAAACTCCTGCTAGTGCCTAGTCTAATTTATATGCCTAAATGTGTTTACTAACATTCTGGATGAAGTGTCCCAAAGTGTCCCTGCTGCAGAAGTGATTTGCTGTAGGTAGATAAAGCATTTATAAATAAATAGAAATAATTCCTCCAGAAATGGCCATGTGGGACAGTCTTACGGCTGTAGCTAGTATATTTAAGCAATGGGTTTTATGTAGTTAAGGTGTATGAGTAGCAACGACTTATGGATGTGCTGTGCTGGTCATGTAGGACCATGGCCTGCTGGATTGTAAGAACTGAGCAAAACCATGACTTGAGGTGTCTCTCCTGATCCAGCTGTTGCAAGAACCCTTGCAATAGACACCCCCACTGCTACTGGGTAGTGACTGATTGTCCTGTTTGGAAAATTTGATTCCCCATGTGAGCCCAACCCTATGCCAGCATCCCAGTACATAATTTTTGCTTTTAACAAGCACACTGTCCGATGTTCTGTCTGTGCATTAGTCAGAGTCTGACTAAAGTGACTGACTAAAGAAGAAAAGAGCTGATTTCCGGAAGTCTTCTGGCTAGTGAGTGCTCACAAAACTGAAATAAACATGGCTTCCAGCTGCACAGAAAGCAAAATGAGCTATCTTAGGTCAGAGGTCCTCTATTGCTTCCCTGCTAGCTCAGCTGGTTCCCTTCTCCCTGCCCTCCCACTGCTGCTTGCTGTTTCCAGGGACCACAGAATTACAGTAAACCCGTACTGCAGGTCCTCAAACCCGCCTGCCAATGTGACTTTGGAACCAACTGTAAGATACCTGATTTGTTTATGCAGATCCACTGGCTTGTAAATCTAGTACTTTGACCACTAAACAACTTCCCCAACTTAACATTTGCTTAGCCACTTTGATCTTTGTAGGCTCGGGATCCCTTTACTTAAGGAGCTAGGTTGTCCAGAAATGTATGTCTATTTGTAATGAGATCCGTTTTCAGTTTTCAGTCTGAAAACACAAACTGGTATTTAATGCAACACAAGGCAGAATTGTTTTTTATTTAAAGAAAAAAATGAAAAAGAAGAGAAGCCTAGACAGTGAATGCAAAAGTGGTCAGAGGGCATAGGCTCTGTTAAACAACTTTCATGCCGAAGCTTCAGTGCCTGTGGCTCATATTACCTCTCTCAGGAGCCTTGCCACTGTGATTGCACGCATTCGTAAAGAAACACGGTGTGTGATTTTTCACAGCTGAGGGCAGAGTAGGCCCTCCCATAGACAGTGATTACAGGTTATGCATAACTGCATTTGTCAAGTACTTGAGGCCATTGTGGAGTGCTTTAAACTTCTATTTCAGGGTCATACTTTCCTTTCAGAGCAATCTCTAAAACACAAAAATATCAAATAGCCAAAATCAATAACAGGAATGGTTCTTTCCAGAAACTGCACCTTCACAGAGATTAGCTCAGCTTGGCCTCTTTTTTTGTGTGGATCATAATACTGTGGTATATTACGGTGCTGACAAGGCGACTGAAATTGAGAAGATTAATATGGTAGCAACTAGGCTGAATTCTAAGAAATATCAAGCATCTAAACATCTCAATTTCTCCCTCTATAACAGCAAATGACTGTGACCCATGTGGGGCATCCTAGACTTCAGTGTGTTGGGTCACTATTGAGCAGATGAGTCAATGGAAAGCTAGAAGGTTTGCGTTCTACTCTGCTGGAAACTACAGGCATGCTAGTGTTAAAGACCTAGGAGTTCTGGCACTTATCTTAAGTAGAGCTATCATGAAGAACTATGTACCTGTCACAGGAGGGATTCAAGGGGGATGCCAGAAAGACATGAAGTCAAAGCAGTAGTGCTTCCTCTCCACCAGCTTTGGACACCAACACCATCTGTACTGGGGGCATAATAAAGCAATTGCTGTGATCCTCCAGCAATGATTTAAATAAAAAGGAATCAAGGGATAAAATAGAAACAGTTTAAAAAAATCAGCTGGAGGAAAAATCACAGAGGACTCAATTTCCAGTCATGTGCCGATTCCATTCCTTAACAGCATAAAAGGTCCTCGGAGTAAAGGGGGTTTCAGCGTGAACGGTGCACACATCATGGCTCGCGTGTATTGTTTGAGAGCTGCTCTTGCAGTCTGCTCTGGCCAATTTAATACATAGTGAAGCGGAGAATGCTTGGCATAAAAAGTAGCACCATCTGTTCTCAAAGCATGGATCCTTGTCTCAGGCAAGGGAGCTGCTGTTGTTTTTCATGAGAAGGTAGGTAGTTTCCTTTCTGGAGGTGAGGCTAACCTGGAGTTCTCAGAGTGTCAAGTACAGCAACAGTTTTATTATTCTCCACACTGTTCCTTGTCTGATAAGCCCCAGAAGTTATTTACAGTTCAAATCGCTCCAAGGTCACTGGCTATTACAGTAGGAGAAGATATTGTGAGGCAATGCAGATTGCACGACATCGCAGCAAGTTGCTACAAGTAACTAGAATTTTCTCCAGGTTACCATTTCGTGTGGGCCAAACTCATTAAAGTGGAGGCTGGACCAAAACTCCTATGAGGCAAGGGGTCATGAGCTGAGTTCAGTGGTAGTATAAGTAAAGTAGTCAACTTTCTTGGAGGGCATCTGCACTTATTCTGTCTCATCTCTGGTGAAAAAATCCTTTCCTGCCACTACTCAAGTCCTTATCCCTTTGCGGGTACCAATTTCATCACATTTTGTGTAAGCAGTGCTTGACTGCATTCACTCTCAGCCAATTCCTCGTTTGCCTGTTTGATCTCCATTAATTCTTCCTCTAACATTTCTTCTGACACTTTGTGCTGGGGAAAAGAGAAACTCTGGCTCACAAAGATCACCTGAGCCGCAGAGACCTGTACATGTCCCCTTAGCCACACGGGTGGATCCAAGCCTGGCTGTACAGGCCATCGTCAGGGCTTTCAGTTTTCCTCCTCTCCCCCCATTCTCACCAGGTCTGACTCCAGCACTTTCTATTCCTCACCTCTTTAGGGTCATGGTCCTGGAACATACTATATCTGCATCACTAACATAAGATAAACCACTTAAATCCTATGGAAACAGGATAATATAATCCCACTGCATTTTTCCATCCATTGAGTAGATTTGAACTCATTCACCAATTTCAATTCACAATTCAACAACCTTTGAAAGAGAGATACAGATATAAAAGATTGTTCAATTCCTACAAAATTTAAGAAAATAATTAGTCACAGAAGAAGACCATTTTGGTGCCTTTTTATGGTAAATACTACCATTTAAGCTCCTATCTTATTATGAACACGAAAATGCACACATTAGAGAGTGTGATAAATGTCCGTCCACGGCAGAAATTTCACTTTGAGCTCGGAATGAAAAAGCCAGAGACAGTCAACCATGAGACAACACCTCACAGAAAACGTAGCTTCATCACTCCGGTGCTTTTGGAAGCTCCCGTGTGGTGGATTTCTCACTGGGGACCCTGCCCAGTGAGAAATCCCCTAGGATCCCTGGCAGTCTAGCCTACCACTCTGAATTTCATCTGATTTACCCATCCCATGGGTAAATAACCATGAATAAATGGAAAGATTGTGAGATAGCCAGCCATATGTAAATGCTGATAGCAACAGAATAATAACTAGTGCTAAAATGTATCAGTTCTCAAGAGTTTTTTTTAAACTAGTGGACAAATTAACAAGCCTCAGTGCCGCAGTCAGTATCTACACAGCCTAAGTGAGTAGGACGTGTTTTGCTACTTACAGTATCAGAGGAGCTGCGCGTAGTATTTTTAAAGTATTCAGAAATGTACCAATTATTATGATATCAATTGCACTAGAAGATTATCAAGAGCCTTCTATCCTGAAGTTTTTAGCAAATTAATTAAAAGATCTGAACCCTCATGAGTCCAAAAATTCTTTATTGTTTAATACCATAATCTTCTTGTTATAAATAAGGGGTCCAGTCATACAAAATAATCCAAAGCCTTTTGCAATGCATAATCCAGTGAAAAGACCCTGGTTTTGGTTCAAAGTTGGCTAAGCTATTTGTAGCAGGAAGGGACAATAGCAGGATTTTAAAGCAGTCAGCTGTTTGAAAGATCCTCTGATAGAAATTTGTGAAGGAGAGCAGTAGTTCACTGCCTAGGGAGGACTTTGTGAAAAGGAAGTTGTTCACATTTGTGCATTTAACAAGAAGCCTCTCTGGAATGAGGGTTTTATAGGCTTCATGTCAGGAACGGCAACACGGTGTCCAATTTGTACCTCCATTTACATAAGTTTAAATACAAATAAAATCCCAAATCATCATAACAGCAGCATCTGAGGATGAAGCACAAATAAGCCAAGGAAGGGCGGAAAACTGTCATTAATATTCATTGATCTGTGTTGCCAAATCATGACTTTTAAAATAAGGGTGGAAAGTCAAACGAAGTTGTTTAATTGGGCAAATAACTTCACTGCTTCCTTATGCTGCCGAAAGGAAATTCAAAGGATTTCCACACATTAATCTTTTAATTAATCCAAAGGAAATCCTTGGATGATGAGAAACAGTTACAAAGTGGACCGTAGGGATTGCCTCTTGTAAACTGCAGGACTAATCCAGGGATTCGAACATGGATATCGCATCCTGGCTAACTGTCTATTCAACTGGTACTTAAATTCATCCTGCAGCTAGTTACACTGACGGATATTCAGCACAGCTTTTAATGCACTTATGTAGATAATGTCTCTATCAAAAGCCTGTATCAGATATTGAAAGGACAATTATAACTGCTCTTTGGACTTCTTTGTTCTCTTTTTCTGGTGCTCTTCACTTTCTCCAGCCCTTTCATGAAGAGATGTTCACATGCCAATATGTAAAAGCAATATGTTAATCTGGACCTTTAAAGGCTTGCGGAAGATGTGCCTAAATGCAGCAACACTAGTGTAATCCATACTATGAAGGCTGCCAGCTTTTCATTGATCAAATACATCATGTTCAATAAGGCAGTTCTGCAGCTGGCTTCATAACTCCCATGAGGTCCTTTATAGTGTTGCTAGGAACCTGTACATAAAGTATCATTGCATAATTTGCCAGAGGAAAACAGGGTGTACAATGCTCCTTGTCTACCAAATTCTTTTTTTTTTTTTTTTGCTTTGGTCCCTCAGCACACCCACTGTTGACTTTAGCTGGTTGAATATTCTTCAATGGCTTTCAGACTGATTAATATTGAAAAGTGTTGAACTGGACACCACTTTCAGATAAACCTTAGAAATACCTATAAAAAAAAGCCTCATAATTTCAACTGAGGGTTTGTGCCAATGATGTGAAAAAGTCATGAGTCAAGAAGGAGTGATAATCTAATTTTTCTCACAAATAAATGGATCCTAGGTTTTTAACAAGCCAAAGTTTAATGGGGTAGAATAAATTAATTGCTGTTGTCTCAGAAGAACTAAATGACACTTCCTCTGTTCTGTTTGTTGGGCTTTTTAAAAATATTTCCACATAATTTGTCAATGATTCAATATTGTAAAAGACTTTTGCCTTCTGATCAGAAGGGAAGCCTACAGGAACTTTTATTCTCCAGAGAGCAGTGTAAATAAAATTAAATTCAGGAAACAAAATAACTGTAATATTTACTCCCTGAGCCATTGGTACCTCACCTATGTATAGACAAATGAAGGACTATTTAAGGGATTGTATTAAAAAGAAGTAAAGTAGGCAATACTAGGATTTGTCATGTATTATGTTCCCAGGGGCAAAACCAGGTGAACAGTTTACAGATCCCTTTGCTTCACCCCTCTCCCTTCTCCTGCCCCCGCAACACATCTGCCTACACTAGACACCATGGAGAGCAAGGGCAATGAATAAGTCAGTCATTTTGACCGTCTCTCAGGGGAGAATGCACATTGCATTTTACGGGCGAGTTTCTCTCTTTCCTGCTGACACATCTCAACAGGCTTTACATGAGGAGAAGGAAATGAGAGCTGTGTGAGAGGCAGCCTGGGTTAGGGATGGAGTCTTGTACCAGGGAACACTGGTCCAAGGCTTGCCTTCTCCACCTGGCATTTGCTCAGTGACCTGCATTGCCCCCACTGTCCTGAGTCTAGCTGGTAGGGTTGGACTGTGGCATGATAGTGACCATTTTTTTCTCACAAATAGATGCATCCTAGGATTTAAGCAGCCAAATTTTTAAGTTAACTTAGTGAGGGGTGAGAAAAAATCCAACCGTTCAGAGGGACTGAATGGTCAGAGTTTTGCTGCACACTCACATACAGATACAGTGGTGTGATACGTGTGTAAAATAACTGTCTAAATCTGCCCAGCTCATTCAACAACAAACAAAAAGTTGTTGTATCATGTATTCCTCCAAAGCTTTGCTCTAAACTCTTTAGACACCCACCCAGACTCCAACAGTAGATTTTGTGGCCAGAATTTTTGTACTTGGCTGACTATGGCTGGACTCCTAAATCCATATTTTGGCAGCTAGCTGAGAACTGACAGAGCACCAATAAACCTCACTGAAGTCATCAGCTTTGAAAACCAGGCCTCCTTCATTTCTGTGCTGAAAATGGACTTAAAAGCCTTCATTTAAGCTTGTCTAAAGGTTTTACATTAACCATAGATTAAACAGAACTGTGAGCCAGCAATGATAAAAATGAAAGTCATTCCCTGCCCTGCCCAGCGTTGCTTTTTCTCACTTAAAAGATCTGATTCATTGCTTTGCATGTGCCCCCTGAGCAATTCATGTGTTTTTAGAGCCCAGGCTTGTTTTCCTCCTGCACCTTTCAGAGCTGTGTTGAACTTGTGCCGTCAAGGGATCAGCTAGGGCTTATGCACTCAGTGGCAATGACAGGCAAGTAGAATACAGCAAATTTTTTTAATCCTCCTGCCTTGTGATCAGTGTAGCAGCTTTTTCAGGTCCTCAATTGTCTGCATTCCTGTGGAAGGCATACCACAATCAGAAACCACTTTCTTTTTTTCTTTACCTCAGTCCAAACAAACTCAGCCTAACTGGTCATTTTCTCTCTCTTCAACCAATATTAACTTTAACATACATTGCTGCCTTCTCAAATCTTTGTTTCACTTATTATTTCCTTTGTGTTATACCCCAGAAATGTGAACTTCTAATCTACATCTTGCTTTAATTCTACTGCACTTACTTCTTAACACATGTGATCCTAATTCAGTGCCCTTATTTTTGGAACTTTCTAACTTTCCCATGCAACTCATTTAGATGTCATTCATCATTTTCTGACTCATTTTTATTTCCCTCTTTATATCCCTCTTTTCCGATTAAGAGGAAAACACAAGCAAAAAAAAAAAAAGGAGAATTCTAATCAAAAAAGCTAGTCGTTTATTTTCTAGTGGGTCTTCATGTGAGGCGGTCAAAAGAAAAATGTCTGTTTTAAGAGATGGAAGCATCATACAACATTCATGCAAGTGAAGTGACATTTGCCTTGCAGTTGCCTAATTTTAACTTTTTCTTCAGTCTGGAAAGACAAATAAAAAGCTGTATGTGAAAATGAAAATAAAAAGCACCTTTTCCTTTAAAGTCTTGTACTGGAATGAATGTTAAATGCCAGTTCCCGTCTCCTGAAAGCGAGTGTCTAGCAGGCAGCCAGCCATTTCAGAGAGCTGAACGCTTCGTAGCAGCAGCAGCAGAACTAAGAAAGTTCCCTGCAGCTCAAAACAAAATAACAAAACCTCTATCTGTATAGGTTTATGTTAAATTGATGTTGTTGAGAACAGCCTGCACCACCTTTAGCTTGCAGGGTAACATGCCTTTTCCACTCACTGCAGAAAACAATACGAAGAATGAAGGAGCAATACCAGACTGCAAACAAAAAGACCCAGCAAAGAATGGGGAAATGACTGACTGAAATTTTCAGAAGTGCCCAAGGACTGCTTCAGCAGAGAAACACACACTGAGTGTGGTGACACATGAAAGAACTGACTAAAGATGAAGCTGGTGCCCGTCTTCTCTATTTTCTCTTGGGATCTGCGGGGCGCAAACATCATTCCCGTGACAGAAATGCTTATCCTAAGGCAGCAATAAATTAGGCTTCCAGTGCAGTGACTGCTACAGGACATCCCCAAGGCAAAGAATTGCTGCAAAGCGGTCTCTCTGTGGACATTTCCCTTATTGATAATGAGTAATTACCCCTGTCCTCCTGACTGCCCCAGCCCTCCCACCACGATGCCTGGCAGGAGGCTGGTGCTGCGGGAGCTGCAGAGCCAGGTTGGCATGGGCGCTCAGGCAGCAGGGGAGATGGGCCAAGCAGCCTCTTGGAAACAGCTGCCTGGGACATGATCTCCAAAGCGAGCGGCACGATGAAACAGACCCATGCTTCCCCTCTCACATTTATCTTTTCCAGTCCCGTGGATTCATCAGCTTCATGTTGGAAAGCCTCTTGGTACTCACTGGAGGTGGTACTGTGCTGATGTGCCTTTACGCCAAATATGCTGAGAGAATTCCTACTGTGAAAAAAATGAGCTAAGGAGAGGACAAAGGAGCACACATATGTATTCCTAATAAAAATATAAACACCACAAGTCTGTGGGATGATACGTTTGAATCATATTGATTTGACAAGTTCCTGCTGGCATTAAGAAAGACAGAGAGAAGTCAGTGAAGAGGCATGTGCCTGTGCTTACAAACTATTTTTTAACCACGTCAGATGGCCTCAAGCTTCGCTTCTAAGGACAACTACTTTTTAGCCCAAAATGTGCCCAAAAGGTTTGGCAGAGGGAATCAACTGAATAGCACCACAACTTGCAACTGTGCTTAACAACCGTCAGCAACATATTCAGCAATTTCAGTCACGGACTCCTCAGTTACAAGGAGATCCTTAGATTTCTTACTTGGTGGGTAACTTGGCCTGTGAAGACTAACAGCTCCTGCCCTGGTACAGGGCTGGTTCTAGGACTCATTCCGGTGTTTTCACTTATACCTGTTTTGCCCTGCTGAACTGAAACCTGTTAACTCAATCTTTAACAAAACTTACAGTCTTGATGTAAAGCTCAGCTATTTAAATCATTACCAAACCATTTACCTGACTCATGCAATACAATTATTTCGTTTTACAGCTACTGAAGACTAAATTTTGAAAAATGCTGTAATTTTACGATGAGTTTAAACTGCCATAAATGAGCCCCACGACTGATAAAAGCAATCCCACTTTGCTCCCAACCCTGGTGCTATTTCTGGCACGGGGAGTCAGCATTCATAGCTTTGCTGTTCTGGGGTAAGGAGTTGAAGTCTGAGGCCTATTCAGAACATAGGGTTGGGTTCAATGATGCTGATTTACCTTTCGACTTCACAAAATTTCAGAAACAAAAGCAGACGTGGAGGAGGATAAGATGAAACCTTCCCTCAGATTTGGATTCAGTTCAGAATCCACTTCAGATGGCAACT
Organism: Limosa lapponica baueri; assembly: GCA_002844005.1. NCBI lineage: Eukaryota > Metazoa > Chordata > Aves > Charadriiformes > Scolopacidae > Limosa > Limosa lapponica. The sequence continues at coordinate 662,537 of KZ505796.1, read as the reverse complement.
GATGCAGAACTTCATTTATAACTCCAGACTTGGATCTCCATGCAACTACAGTGCAAGGCAATATTCCTCTGTATATTTATCTTTATTTATCCATTTGAAAAAATTTTTTACATTCACCACTGATGTAATTTATGTTCAAAATCCTTTGTGATGACATACATCATCGCTGACACAAACAAACATAATTTCCTATACTTGGGTTCAAAGCTCAAGTATAAATCCCCTTTCCAACCTCAGAAGTGAGACACACAGTCATGCAAAATTTGGAAAATCCTGTCATGGATAGTTACGTTAATTTTAATCTAAGCATCTCAAGGAAGCCATCAGCCATAAGCATATAAATACTTTGGAAGCCTAAGGAAGGAAAAGTGAGGAATGCCATCTTTCTGACACCTTTGCAAAAGCCTCACCGGTGGATCCAGAGGAGGTTACATCAATACCATTGGTGTAGCAGACACTGTACGTTTTCCAGGTGTTTGGCCTTGGTTAGATGGATTTTAGATCCCTCTTGAGCTCAATATAAAAGAACTAGCATGCTCAACAACTTGCACAGCAAGTATCAAGCAGCTGAGCATTATTTGCTCCAATAAACAAGGTTGCTATAGGGAAGTCTTTGGTAACGTATACACTTGCTAGAACTCATGGAACAGGATGTGTTTTTGAATGCCAAAAGCAAGTCGCTGGAAATGACAAGTAGGCATTAATTAGTCTTGTTAGCATACTGAGCACATCTCCTACCTTTTACAACATAAACAACAGAAAAATGAGAAATTAAGTAACACTGAATGAAACCTGTCAATACATTACATTTATTTGTTTTCTGAAACACTTGTTGCATTAGAGATTTACAGGCCAGACACAGACTGCTTTACAATCTTCTACTTGTGACTCCCTTGTGTGGCCTGTCTGTCCGCTCAGAGCATCTTCCTTCACTGTTGGACTTCCAGGTGACCCAGGACTACCATCCTGTTTCTAGAGGTTTTTTTTCTGTTGCCAGCCCGGTGGGCACATCTTATGTTAGCAGGATGCTACCAAGTGAGGGTAGATTCAGTCCTTGCAGCTGTGAATGGCTGATGTTAGCAGCTCTAAGGCTATACTGATGCACTACAGCAGAGGTCAGCATCTGGCCGGGGCAGGTCACAAAGTAGGTTCGAACCTACTTCAAGCAGGTTGAGACTATTTTCCCCTTCCTGCTCTTCTGTCTTTAGCACTTTGTAACTGGTGTGAAGGAGTTCTCTGCTCAATTTTTCAACCTCTGGTCCCCATTCTACTATGTACAGCTCATTTTTATGGTTGGCAATTATTATTCATCCCATTAGAGGATGCTGAATAGTAAATTAAAATACATATGTGTAGGCAACATGCGACTACTTGGAATGCACAGTCCATAAATGTTTCTGGACGGGCCCAACAGATAATTCTACTTCAGACAGCTGGAAACAGCTGCCCTGAAAACAGGACCTTATCTGACAGTGGTTGCTAACTGATGAGTCAGTTAGTGGATGGTGTTACATCAAAGTGGATTAGGGAGGAACAAATCTAAGGTTTGCTGATAGGAACGGAGATGAGAGACAGCAATAAAAATGGAATAGACCAAGAGAGAATGGTTATCAGCCTCTGAAACACTCAGTAACAGGCTGGCCAGGCACACTGTGTAAGAATTAGCAGGCTAGCTAGTCTTACAGCCAGGAGTGCAGAGATACTGTATATTTTTTCCATGGGGATTAAGATAAAGTAGTTAAGATTAGACCTTGTAGTATTTGGTGTTTCTCTAAAAGAAAACAACTATGTGATGTTGCTTTGCAGCTAATAAGGGTTATGAGCCCTACACGTATCTATGATAAAATACCACTGCAGAAAATGAAGCCTGCCCATTCGGCTGGGTTCCTGGTATTACTTTATTATTGGGTAAAGGACACCTCCAAAAGCACACTGCTTCCTAATGCCAAATTAAGGTCTTAATTCAATACTGACTCAAGGAAATGTGACACCTGCTGAAGCAAAAAGAGTATATAACGTGCATTCATAAAGATCTCCCATCCAAGCTCGAATCATGCCCCAAGCTGCCAAACTTTGAGATCATAGCCCATCTCACTATGGGGCACAGACAAAGCTATTGCAAAGCTTAATGCTGCTGCACACAGCGAATGAATCACACATTCTGGTCATTTCAGTGGGCTGAATAAGGTTTGTTACATCAAGATATGAATCTCATTCTTCTGAACAAAGCAAAACATTTAATGAAAAACTGACGTTTTCTTAATATAAATGAGTAAGCACAGTAATTTGCACTTATATAACTCCTTTCATCTCCTCCAGAGCTCAGAGCTTCTTAACAGTGAAAGGTGATTTTTTTCTTTACTTACATTTTAAAGGAAAAATTGAAGCACTTATAAATAACTTGCACAGGCTCGAGTCAGAACTCAGGCCAGTCTCCTGCTGTCATTGTCGTACATTGCTGCATCTTCTTCACTACCAATTTAACAGCTTATTGTTTGGTTTTTGTTGTATGCATACAGAAGATAAGTTTACAGCAGTTGCAGAATGATTTGGTACTTCATTATATAGATTTATCCTGCAAGCTTTGGAATGTGAAAGTAATATATAGTTAATGTATTATTAATAACTATGTATTACATAGTTAATGTAACATAGTTAATTTATAAATACTTAGGGCCAGCTTCATCAGAGCTAGTACAGGATGGACAAAAAACATGGTAGCACATATTTTTATTTTGGCATCAGCACTGGCTTACATAGCTTTCACTTTGTTCTCTTGTGTCATACAATTTTTTCATTGCACTCCATTTTTAAATTTGGTTCACTGCACAAACTGTTGTTGATACACAGGGTCAATATAGGCATACAAAGTCTTCATCCTTAGGTCACTAGTTCAAATCACAAGTAAAGGATCTGAAGTCCATTTCTTAGTGGAAGAGTGCTAATAGCACTGATTTTCAGTCTTAGTGCTCTTACTAAAGAGGCAACAGCAGAGGGAATGCATTACGTGCTCTGCCCTAGAGGTGGGTCAAGGCTGAGCGCATTGGCATGTCTGTGTGTAGGACGCTGTTGCTCGCTTTGTCCCTGTTGAATAAGTAGGAAATTAATCCCCTCGATAGTGAATATGACACCTTCTGACACCACAAATTTACACAGGCAGATGGAGGGAAAGAATGCAAAGTGTCTATAGATTCATGCTGTGTAAATCAAAAGCCACTCAGAAGTAATTTGTATTGGACAAGCATAAAACTGATGCATCCCAGAGTCATGCCAGCTCCTAATTGATCGATAAGAATATTCAGCAAAGCCATTGCAAACATCCAGCTTTTAATTGGCACATAAAGTTTTATGAAACTGGATCATCACATAAACAGTAACAGCATGTAAAAACTGCAACAAACACACCAACGACAGCTTAATAGTAATTCTGACAGAATATATTTCATAAGGACCTGTTTACTACTGATATCCTTCATGAACTTATATTGGAAATAAAGGCTATTAAATTGCAGTCAACCCATGAAATTATTACTACAAACATTCATTATTTTATGAAGCAGCCTATTGACGTTCCTTAGCCTGCAGAAAGAATTATGAACTCTTGTTACACTAGTACACCATACCTTGGCTTTAGATTATAAATTCATCACTGTGTTCATGAGCTCTCGCCAGTGCTTCATTGCTTATGTGTTAAATGTGTACACACTTACCAGTCTTGCTAGAATCACTAGATCAAAGTGATTATGTTAAAATGCCAGGCGTTGGCATTCGTTCATGTGCAAAACGGAAGCTGTAGTTCCGCTGAAGATGAATTACAAGACTGCATAAAACAAGGCATACTTGTTTCCCTGTGTTAACAAATAAAGTGAAACTTAGTGCACAAATGACTGTACCATGCTGGTAAGTCAATCTGTAGTCTATGAGTTTTATTCATGGGTCAACATTACTTCCTGCGAGCTCAGCTACCCTGAAGGGCTGACTACTGAAGCCTTGTCTAAGACTCTCCTGTATCTCCACTGACAGAACCTCTCATGTATATCCAAATCAGGCAGATAGGAGATGCTTACTGTTGGCCAAATTTCTCTGGCAACTCCCTGAATTTTATTAGGATATTTTATTTTGGAACAACTGCCCACAGTAATAGCTTTGCTGGCATTATGACATCTACCAGAAAATGTCTGATTTCCACGTTGACTTGAGGATATCAGTAGAACTTTCTGAATTTAGACCTGTCCTGACCTAAAGTGCTGTAGGAGATATGCATGCAGGGTATGACAAAATCATAGAATGGATTTAATGACTCATGTTCTCTTTGGCTTGTTTTTAGGTTTTTGTAGTCAATGGAGTTTCCATTGTTTCCCTTGGCTATCTATTTTACAACTGCACTTGGGTGAAAGACCAGGAAGTTGTTCCTGTTTTTTTACCTTAATTTTTACTTTCTATTATTTGAAGCTTTTCTTTCCATCCTTCAGCAGTTCTCAAGACCCGAATGTTACGCTTTCCGAAGAAGGAAGCAAACAGTAATGGAGGTTCTGCCAGCATGGATATTTTGTTTTCATGTTCCCTCAGAAGAAACCCTCCTGTTGGAGCTTGTGGGTAATCCCACAAACAGTTTTTATCTTTATCCCCTTTAGAAAAAAGTATCATACTCTTTGTCATACACCTCGTCACTGAGTGGCAGGAGACCGTGCTGACCACTGTTAGGTATTTTCCTGTTCTACAAGTTGTTTGGTTATGGTTTTCATTAAACAAAATTTCCAATGAAGTCTACTTAGAAGAGTTGGTTTTGTTGAGTAATCTCTTTGCCACAGTCTTGCTGCAAACAGATGGATCATCGGTGATGTACAGTAGTAAAATAATTTTCTCATCTTGAATTTTTTGAGATACCATATGTGCTCACACAGATAATAAAAGACAACACATTATTCCAAGAGTACTGGAGACTTCTCTGATGTGAACTGATAAATCAGTCCTAATAAGAACAAACAGAGCTCTAGTTCAAATGGAGATATTCAATTAAATGAGATTTTCATTTGTCAATGTATTCTGACAGACCTATTTAATACGTCGATATCTTTTCAAAATGGAATTGGACATTGCTGACAGCATAAATAACATTAAAACTTTTTTCCTGATTTGCATTTCTTGCTTGGTCTATGTAAGTCTTGTGAATTTGGTGACCTCTGCTTCTGCTAATTTGGGAACAATATTTGTATAACATTTGCTTTTCTTGTCGTTAATGTGGGACATTAAAATGTGATTGTTAATCTGCCTGGGAGATTTCTACATGGCATGTATTCAGACCAGGAACATAATATGATCTGTGCGTAGACGAAAACTCACAGCCGGTTCTGGGTGGAGTTGAATAATATTCTTCCTCATTCAGACTAATTCCAACTGAAATCTGAAAGGGGTCTGTAAACTTTTGTTGCTTTACACTAGACCCCTACACAGTTCGAGAAAATGAGTGTGAATTTCTCCAGGGGAAAAGAGACCAGCAGCACTGACAGTGGTGACTGCCAAAGTTAGCCACGCTGAAGCGTGTTATTTCCAATGATCCTCAATTCCAGCTCCGGCCTGTGGCGGGATGCCAAGTTGGCCAAAGCTTTGATAGGGAACTCCCTCTTCTTTCTCCTCCAAGCACCACAGAAGAGCCAGGACAGATTGTGAATTCAAACAAGAGCATGAATAAGAAAACTGTATTTAATTTAAAAAACAGAGAAACTCCAAAATGAGTAGTCAAGACAGTATGGAAAGAAAAGAAAAAGATAAACATCCTGTGCCCACCAGATTACTGAGGAGCGGATCGGCCCGCTCAGGCTGGCTCTTCATCTGGCTACCTTTGGGTAGCTTCTAGGGCTGCAGCACTGCATCCCGGGAAAAACCTCCCTCTCCATCGCCTCCTGCCCTGCATTCCGTGGCTGTCCCTGGAGCAGCAGGCCAGCCTCTCAGGCCTAAGCCCAGGTCTCCTTTCCTTCTCTACCCACCGCCCCCGGCGCAGTGCAGCTCCTCCTTCCCAAGGACTGCCTTGTACCCCTGAAGGAACATTACTCTGCACAAATACATGCAATTTTGGATCACATGGATGAAAAATAGTGTAAATGTCAAGGAAAATTGTCCACACTTTGGCTAAGAAAATTTTTTAGATGTGTTGAATAATTTAATTGTGAAGTCAAAGGTTTTCCATAGACATAACACAGGGGATTTTAACACACACGTCTCTAAATACGTATGCAAGTACTCTGTATTTTCACACAGAACTATACATACTGATTCGACCTGCTTCTGCTCATAATCTGGGCAGCCAGACATGAGCCCTCTCCTAGTCTCTCCAGCAGTTTGAGGTGAGCCCTGCTGAAAGGCACCATATGACTGGGTTCAGTAGTGCAGTATGAGCTTGCCGTGTCTCACTACACAGAAAAGCAAACTTACATGTGCTTTGCATGAGGGCAGGGCAAGGTCCTTTCTGCCAGCAAAATACAACATTGCTATGCTCCCAGGCATTAAAATGGGAGACTTTTATTGCTTACAAATAATGTCCCACACACATACAAGTTCAATTTTTAGACTCTAAGGTTTGGCCCACTGTTCTAGAATTTGTTTTAAACGACCCCTTCATCTCATCCTCTGAAAAAGTTACTGGTTTTTTTTGAATGAGATATCGTCCTCCCATTCTGAATTATTTTGTGATGGAATACTTTCAATTTCTTAATTTTTGTATTTTTTCCTTCAGTCCTGTCAATCAATGTAGTGTGTGCACTGTTTGAAAGGATCTGTGTTTCTCTCCTATGAAAGGACATATTGCCTACTTGTGCTTGGGTGGCTTTCTCCTCTAGTTGCACATCTTTAAGTCCAGCAAAATTAAAGTGACGACACATTTTACAGGCAAAGTATTTTCCTAGTGAATATTTTACATACTAGCCTTTGAGAGGTAACTGTGCATGACCCTTTCTTCCACAGCTGAAGATCACTGACATAGTGCTACTGGCTTTCTATCTGAGACACAGAATCCCATGTTGATTTTGATGTACAGTTTTCCTACCTGTAACTGCGGATAGAGAAGCTTATCTTCTCCTGGGAATCACGTTGAGCTATTTGTACAAAAAAGTACATCATTATGATGTTGGCTTATTAAAAATTTAAATAAATTTCTATTTTCTTTATAAAAAATGCCTTTATAATGTATTTCAGTTAAAGTTTAAGTCACCATTTCATTTTTACCATCAAACAGAAAATTCAGAATATCAGAAGTGCGAGGTACTTTCATGTATGTCATCAAGACCCCTGGAGCGTGGTGCCGAGGTGGCTAGCTAACAACATGGGCAGTGATGACAAGCACACAGTGCCATGGACGGGGTGGGTTGCCATTCCCACTGGCACCCCATGCTGAGACGCTCCCAGAGGTGTTGCAGTACGGTGCCCTGTGCAGGGTACCCAGCCAGGCTGAACACATGGGAATGACTGACACATCTGAGGCAGCTGATGGAGACAGCAGACATGAAATCACTGCTTTCCCTAGAAAACCAGCTAAAACATAAATGACTGGCAGAGAAAACAGTGATGCTATATTTGCAGAATTATTTTTAATTACTGCATTAATCAGGAATGCAACTCAGTTTTCTGACATTACTTATTAGTTATACAGTCATATAATATAAACTGGAGTTGAATTAGTTGGCTCTATAGTTTGGCTTCCAAGATGTAAATATTTTGAAATTTTGTGGTGAGAACCTATGTTCGCAGTCCGAGTTTGTTTGGAAGGTATGTGCTAGTTTGGGAAATATATCCTTCAAACAGACAGTAATGTTACCAGAATCAGAAACATATGTTGATTTTTGCCCCAAGTTAAACATGTATTTGGGCATGTGTGTGTGTGTATTTCAAAGACTGTCAAAAAGACATTATAACTGATTTCCTTCTAATGTGTTTAAAACATTTTCTTATGCTCTATAAATTTTCCTATAAGAACAAAGCTTCTGGTGAGATAGCTGTTTGCTGAAATGTAGAAATTACCAAAAAAACCCCAACATTATCCTCCACTGGAATCAGAAAGCAAAAGCATATGTGCATACTTTGTTCTGAAAATATTGCCTAATTCTCTTTAGAATTCAACAGACATCCCAGGATGTGGTCTGGAAAGCTGTACCTCTATCACTAAAAATTAGACACAAAAAGAACACCTCTTTTTCAGTGAGGGCAGAAGCAAAAATCTTGTTTGGATATAGCAGGGCAGAAATACACTGATGGCTTTTTGTTCTTTTCCTTAATGTTAATATAAAGAACTTGTTTTTTTGTTTCCCCTTGTCTAGAAGTTTCAAAACCTCAATGTTGAAACTAAAGCTGTAGTAAAGAGATTTGGGTTACTTTATTTCTGACAGGGTTTTCCTTTTCCTTTTCCTTTTCCTTTTCCTTTTCCTTTTCCTTTTCCTTTTCTTGATATTAAGATTTAAGACTGCTCATTTACTATTCTTCCTCCAGAAAAAATGAGATACATTAGGTTTGGCAACCCAGTCACCAAAAAATTTTTCATCCTTGTAGATTTTGCAAAGCCTCTCTAATGAAAAGATGTTGATTTATTTTCCTCTCGTGGCAAATGCTTTTCTTCCATTTTCTCTTTTTCTGGGATGACATGCAAGCCAAAGATTCGTATTCATATACCAACATTATGATGCAAAAAAATGAAGTGAAAATATTTCTATTAGAAAAAGAAGAAATTTTCTGTCAATTTTTATTGCTGCATGTAAGAAAACGCTAATGAAATATAAACCCAGTCAGTTGTTCTTTTGGGATGAGGAATTGGGTGCTTAATGTGAGTCCGATGTATAGTCTTACCTAGTGCTCCCAAGAACTTTGCTGAGATAACAGAAAGAACATTGCAGCTCCAGTCCTGTGAGCTTCCTAAAGTCTTCAAGCAGGTCCTCATGAACGAGCTTACAGCCCAAGTTCATCTGATAACTCATAAATGCTGACATTGGCTGTACAAATACTTTGCTAGTAATACAGCTTCATTTGGCTAAAGGGAAAATGATGCCCATTTTAACTGTAAAATGCAAGCTTGTACATTATACTTCATCAGCTGGTATTGTATCCCACCATCCTATTAAAAGTTAGAGAGATACCAAGCCAGACCTACAGAGTTAGCTGTGTATTTTCTGTGGAGGTGAGGGGATAAGAATAAAAAATGTGTTTCTAAGAGAAGCAGGAAGAAAAAGAAAAAGGAAGGTAAGCATATATTTTGTGTGTTTGTTTTTTTCTGGCTTTCACAGGGAATTATCTATTACCATTTAATTGCTAGTTGTTTTAAAAGTGCTGATATAACACCCGAAATCACAATACTTTATCAAAAAATGACTGGAAATAAAAATTGCAATACTATTCTTGCTAAAATGCTACTTTTGTTTGAAAGTTGACTACCTTACTTGGTGTAATGGATGACATTTAACTGAACACTAGAGATTTTTACTTGAAATTGCCTGGCTTTCTTAGGCCTTCTATAAGTAAAACATACTATATATAGGTATATATATGTACACACATGTGTGTGTATATACACAATACAATATATACATACTATGTACAATATACAAATATTCAATAATATTGTTTCCTTGATTATTGATGAGAAGTGTGAACTCTGAGAAGAGCTTTGCAAATTTCCAGGTTAATCAATGCTAGAGAAAAAAATTCTTAGTAATAGATTCCCTTCCACCCTTCTGATAACACTAATTCTTTAAAATTCCCTAACCTGTACCACAATGCTCCACAGTGTCACATATTACACACATTACTTTTACAAACCCAGGTATTTTCTAGTCCTTGATTATCTTGGTAACTCTGAAATAACACAGTTCCCTTCTTAAATGGAAAAGAGTGGTTTTATCCAAAGTATGAGAGTTTAATATTTTCAGGCTCTTGCTAATGTGTGGTATGAGACCTAATCATGAATAAACCCCAAAAGAGATAAAATCAAGCGGTAAAGTGGTCAGACAGGTAGTGGGATATACAGATTTGCAGTGCTCACCTGCCTGGAAGACCATTGAAGCTATATCCATGTTAGTGGATACATCCCTTTGATACATACATGGGATAACAAATGACAGAACTGCAGATAAACTGACAAAAAAATGACAAAAAAACATCTGCAGAGAGAAAGTAACTACAGCCCACCAAACCCATTCTGAAACAATCTAGGTAACCAGGTGATTTCCAACCTGCTGCAGTATTAAGCAAAATATCAGAAGGACAAACCAACATTTTATGTCTATTTAAGAAGGACAAGGAGCCTTGCTAAACTTGTTTGATGGTTGAAGAGAGGCTGATTGTCAGTGGCTGGAAGAAAGGTCTTGCTAAATGATTAGTTTACCAATCACTATATTTCTGCTGATCTGTAATATAACACAAACTGCAGAATGAATACACTTTATAACACTCTTGGAGCCCACTGCAAAAGAAATTTCACTGTTAATAGACGCCCCTTCCTAAAAAGCTCCTTAAAGTCCCCATTTCTTCTTTTGAAGCAGGTGAGAAGTTTGTTTCTCAATGGTGGAAGCTGAAATATCGTTACTTGCATTCTTTTCACAAGACTGGTGACATGCTATAAGCATAGCTATGAACTGGCCCAGTGACATTTGATGCAAAAATAATTACTTTTATATGGATGTCTTTAATGGTCATTTTAAGTCGACACTGCTGGTCTGGAGCATACATGATTATGGTTATATAATATAGGTTGTTCAGCCTGGAGAAGAGAAGGCTCCAGGGTGACCTTATTGCAGCCTTTCAGTACTTAAAGGGGGCTTATAAGAAAGATGGGGACAAACTTTTTAACAGGGTGTGTTGCAATAGGACAAGGGGTAATGATTTTAAACTAAAAGAAGGTAGATTTAGATTAGATATTAGGAAGAAATTCTTTACTGTGAGATTGGTGAGATACTAGAACAGGTGGCCCAGAGAGGTGGTAGATGCTCCATCCCTGGAAACATTCAAGTTCAGGTTGGATGTGGCTCTGAGCAACCTGATCTAGATGAAGATGTCCCTGTTCCTTGCAGGGGGGTTTACCTTTAAAGGTAACCTTTAAAGATGACCTTTAAAGGTCCCTTACAACCCAAACTATTCTATGATTCAAGGATTCTGTAATGTTGATATCTAGGTTTGATTAAGGCATGGTTAGCAGAAACAGCTGGATGTTAGTCAAGAGTACTAAAGATGAAGCCAAGCTGAATGGAAACACAAACCATAGGAACCTGTAGGATTGTTCATAATGCCACTGTTTTTATGATGGGAACAAGCCTTAATAAAAGACAGGGGCCTTTGCCTGCTAATTTAAGGGAGCCTGAAATGTAACATGTAAGTTTATCTCTGTAAAGACAAATAGAATTATATCATCAAGAGCAACTTTATCCTTTCATTAATTGGAGGGAGAGGAAGGGAAGGATGTGTTAGAGAGTGAAACACTTAAGATTACACTTTGATTGCACCCAGTTAGCACTGGAAATATGAAGAGGACTCCTGTGGTCTCACTGTTGCTGACTGACTCTTACTGTGGCTGACTAAGAGATACGCAGTTTTACCACATTCAGTTTTTCCTTACCTTCTTTTTGTGCAGAAGTTTTGATCCCATAAAGTAGAACTGGATGTTAATTTTCCTAGCAGCTGATCAAGATCAAATGTTTGCTTAATCTGTTTAGCCTCTGCTGAGTTGCCAAGACAAATTTCTTAGAGACCTGGCTTGGTCAGAGCCAAATGGAGGTCAGCATCGTAATGTCTGTGCACAGGAAAATACAAGCTCATACTGCTATAAGATACTGGGTGTATTGCATTTATCTGTATGCATCCTAGGAGTATGATCAGTAAGCAACACAAGTGAACTTTCAGTAGTAAGCTTGTAATATGCCTTAATAATTTCCCTAAAATTAATTCTCTCTCATACATCAGTAGTCAGGCATCATTCTCACCAATATGGCTTTTTGCATTTAAAAAAGGAACAAATTTGCATAGGCCTACAATGGACTATGGAAAAAGAAAATAAAACAATCCCCTTTTCAGGTTTGTCATGTAAGATATATGTAAATATTTTAAAATGTAGTTGACCATTGACATGACCCTCTGAAATTCAAGGACAACTTTCAAAACATAGCTTAGCTCAAGGTTGGTTTATGAATATCTACATTAATATAACATCATAAAACTACTTTGGGATAGTCTACCAGTGACCTGAAAGAGAAGGTCTCGTTATTGTCTACCAAAAGCTTAATAATCTTCCAACTATGAAGTTGAAGAAGAATTTTTTAAAATCTTTTTATTCTAAGATTATACCCAATCTGAGAAAAACTGCAGTTAAGTGAATGCCTGTGTTTATACCTTCTTGAAGAAAACCCCTAATGATCTCCCTAAACAGCAAAAAGAGGGACTGTGGTCATATGTATACCTGGCTATGCCAGCTCTACAGTAATTTCACTGTGAAATGCAGGCGAAAGAGCCTATTCCCAGAGCAGGTTCCCAGGATCCTTGGTGAGTTATAAGCCTAACATAAGACATCTGCCGATGCTACATAAGATGCGCCTAACGTTCCTGATTTTTTTTCAGATTTTGTTTGATTTTGCTGTGTATACCTAAATTCCATTTGGGTAGGAAAGCCTGTGGCAGGGAACAGAGTGACTCTTTCTTCTTCCCTGAATGGAGATTTGGGGTTTGTTGGTTTTTTTGGCTTTTTTTCCTCAGTTGAGAACTGTGGCTCATTTGTTTGAAAGCAATTGGTTTCTTATCATACTTCTCAAATGTGAAAGTAAATTGTGATGAGGTAAACTATAAAATATATACAACTTTAAGTAAGATTTTTCTGACTTTTTGGTTAATTATTAATAGCATACATCTGGAAAATAGGGATCTGACTGCCAGTGGCCAAAGAGCTTTAGAAGACAGTACTCATCTTTGTTTGTGCAGAAAGGGTACCCTGAAGCTACTGATGGCAATGAGCCATGAGACAAGTGATTATCAAATGTAAAGGAGGGATTGTTGGCTCAGGTTGGGCTGTGGCTTAGGAGAGTAAGGTACCTGTTACAAGCTGGTCATGGCTAACAATTTAATAACCTGACACTGCCTGTTATAGGACTAGCAGGGCAATACAGCTTCAGTTGCTTTTTAAATTTTATTCTTGGTAGGAAATCAGCTGCAAGATAGATTAGTTTTATTAATAGAAGAACGTAATTCTTTGCCAAAAGGGTAGCTTCAGCAAAAAAAGATATTAGAAATTTAAACTAGCTTCAACAGAAGACAAAAGCATGGTAATATCATGATGCATCCCAAGTATGAATGCAATGTAATACTCAGTGCAGATGAGGTTTTAATATAAGCCGTAAAGAAATAAACTTGAAAGTGTGGTCTTGGTACTTCATCAAGAATTAAAGCATAACACTAGATAGAAGTTCATGTTCATTTCATTTTATCTAGGGCTTTCTATGGCCAGAGAAGGTCACTGTGATTAAGAAGAAATGGGATGATGGATAAATTATATGGAAATGATGTAAAATGTAATTGTTGTCACCTACAACCCTGCTCAACCTTAGTTCAGATTCACTTATAGTTCAATGCCCACAGTGGGGGTTTTGGTGTAGAGAAACAAGTTTAAACTTGCTCATTTCAGGTCTGAATACAGGGAGACAAAAAAAACCTCCAGTGCTTTCCAGTACTAGAGCTACTCTAGAGCTCCCACCAGTGCAACTCAGTGATGGGAAAAGGAGAGGGTTCATCATAAATGAAGCCATAGTTGATTCAAGTATCTGAGCTATAGTATAAATAAGGCAATCTTTTAAAGACAGCACGGCTATTAAACAGTAATGAAGAACTGAAAAGCAACTCTGCATAATCACCATTCAGCTAAATGATGATTTCACAGATGGAAGAACAGATGAAATTCAGCCAAACGATTTTAGGGGCAAATGAATAGGCAATAATGTACTTAGGAAGCATTAGCCTCTCTTCATTCTCAGAGACAGTGACCCATTGTTCACAATTAATAAACCCTGAGGCACAAAGGGGACAGAGATAGTAGCTGCCTAAGATCTGTTCAAATCCACACAATAAAACAAACTTAGAAAACCGTACGTAACATTGCATCTTAACATAAAACAGAGCCTCAAATTACTTTCATATATTCAGATTAAAATGCAAGCCCTGCTAAAATATGACAAGTTACAACTCTCCTTCTGGATGTGATGAAAGTCACTTTTGCCATAAGTTAAAGGATCATTGGTTACGTAGCAGTTTAGCTTTCCTTTGCTCACAGGCCTTTCTAGGGCTGGCACAAAGAAGCGTGCAAAAGAATCACCAGCCCTTAAATGCCAGCTTGTCCTTGAGCCCTGAAAACTCAGAAATAGTGCACTATTATCTGGTAATAGTAAAGCAAGTTAAAAATGAGGAATGCACGGCGTGGCAAGCATCTGAGCCAGTAAAAACTCAAACTGATGCCTTCAAGAGATGAGTGACTCTTTTCATTTTGATAACTACCATATCAGCAACTTTGAAAAAGGAAAAATGTCTAACTGTAAATAGATAATACCACTGTGAAGAAAAGTGAATGTTAATAAGTTCAGTAGTTCATCCTCATAAATGAACTTAGAGACAATTGTTATAACTTTTTCAAAAGAAATTGTCTTTTTTTTTTTTTTTTGGTCACCTAGTAGCGTAACAATTACTTTTGTCTTGGAAAAACAGATAATTACATGCTCTTTCTTTTGAGGATATTTTTTCCTCTAGTACATGTCAAAAGCTGGCTTTCACAATAAGGCTATCAGGTTAGTGGTCTAAAACCTGCAGTACAAGAAAAGGACAAATAAATCTTTGCAGTAGCTGTACTGTGGAAAAAAAATGTTTTTTTAAGTGACTACCATTTGAAATATTTTACATTTTTGTGTTAAATTTGATGCTGCAGGACCCAATCAATGTAACTTTAGAACTACTATGATATTTTAACATATCGTGCTTTGACAAGCAGGATTTCTTCCTCTGTAGTTCTCCACCAGTTGTTTCTGTCCTATCTCTGCAGATGTTCAGACCTGTAAAATTACAGTTATAATGGAGAAAAAGAATAGGGAATTGATGCTTATTTACTTGTTAAATACCAGAATTACAGGTCATTTAATTAAATCATCAGGCTGTGTGTTTAAAAAGCAATCCAAGGGAAGCAGAAGTACTTTGTGGCACAATACAACCAAAGTATGTGAAGTCATTTGCACAGGAGATTGTAAATAAAAAAAATATCTAAGTGAGCTCAGAAGGAGAGCCCAAGTCTTGGAGGATAACTGCTGGACAGAAAGTCAGGCCTTGAGATGAACAACTTGCACAACTGAGCACTGGTGCTCCATTACTGATTGCAGATTTCTGGTTAGGGACTGAGTCTGGGAGGCTATAAACAGACAGGGTATTTATTTATTTATTGTGCTATACTTGGCCTTTTATTGTATTCTTTCCCTTTATGTTTTCTACTTGTCAGTGTCAGGTGGTATACTGCGTGATGTGTTCTTCTTAGGTTTTTAATCCCATTTTAGGACAGGTTGTCCCTAGTTTGGGGGCATGTCATCTTGCGGGTGTCTTTGTGCAGTCATTCCATTCACAATACAGTATGAGATGCCTGTTTTCTGCAAAGGATTTGTCCCATCCTACTCTCCTTAGAGGCAAGGAGGAGGCCAAGCTCTACATTTACATTGCACTGTAAGTTTGAAAAAACATGCACTAGAAAAATTTGGTCCCACCATCCAATATACCTAAGAAGTATCCTTGGGGCACAAACAAAGAGGCAGAAATTAGTGGTCTGCATGTACTAGCCCTTAAATAGCACATGACATCCAACCTCTTTACAGACATGAAAAATCTCCACAGGTAAGCAAAGTAGCTTATAGGATGGGGGTGGTGACAAGGCGGTATAGGAAGATGACTCCTGAATTGCCAAGACAGGAGCAAAGAAGCAACAAAATGAATGTGTCATGGTGGTCATTCAACCCGACTTGCCTCTAGGAAAAGTAAAATGCAGAAATACTTTCTGAGTTACTAAAACCTAAAATGTGATATAAAGTTGCAGAAGGCTTATGACAATATTCTACCTTATTGTGTAAATATGGTAAGTGTAAATATTCCTGTGACCAGGAAAGCTTCAGTGTGCCTATTGTGGTGTTTTAGATGTGTCATGGTGGAACCGTTGTTTGTACTCCAGAAAGTTTCCAGAAGTCATAAAAGACAGAAAGAATTTTGCTGGAAAAAGAAGGAAGGTCTTGGGGAAAACTTGTGCCATAATGACCTAACAAACCTAAACACTAAAGCTAATTAGTTATATTTTTCACACACAAAACAAATATCTGAAAAAAGTGCCCTTTTGTTGCATTGTCATAGTGACAAATATAGTGGGTCATTATGTGGGTACCAAAGATGGAGTAATACTGAATGCCAAGATACGTAATGTATGTTTTGTTGGTTTTGAGTGATTTTCATCTTTAAAATAATGGAAAAACAGTGTTGGTGGTGGGGGAAAGGTACCGATATTTTTGGCTTATAGACAAAGAGGTGCCTTTTTTGTAGGACTTAGTATGTAAGTAGCAGTAGTATGGGCATGCAGATAAAGAAAACAATTCTTTTCAGAGACAAAGCCTGTGAAATGAACATGACACACTAGGCATATTGTCATCTAGTTAGAACAGCACTGTATTAAAGATTAACCAACAGTGTCAATATATATTCAAAATTTATTAAAAATTCTGGTCCTGTGCTGTAATGAATGATCAGTACCCAAATAGCAGACATTTCGTAAATAAAGCTTTCTGTTTCTGTTTTGGTAATGCTGGCATACCTCATGTTTTCTTTATTAACTTCTCCCCTCAGAGCATGTCTGATCAAACTAAAACTTGACATTATTGTGTTCACTATGATTTTTTTTTAATTGAAGATTTTTGCAACTTAATATTTCCAGTATAATTTGAGAGAACATTCCAATTACAAATCACAATTTCACCACAAACTAAATAACAGAAAAAATTAGTCTTTCCTTCCCCCAAATACCATGCAAAAACTAGCATTTTTTCTGTATTCTTGCATCTCTAGAAGTAACAGAAGAACCATATGGTTTTTTTTTTTTCTGTTACTTAAGAGCAAAAAAATGACTGCTGCTGCTGCAGTGAGGTGAAAAATTTGTATGCTTTAATGCTCAACAAAATGTCATTAAAAATGTGTCATAATGCTTTAAAAGAGGTTAAACTGAAAGATTAATATACATTGCCCTCCCATCCCATGGAGCTCCAAAACTTAAATGTGACTTTTTTTCGTAGGCAAATTCTGGGAAAGATTAAAAATAGAGCTTTGTGCATGTAACTAACACAAAAGTAAAACAAATTGACCA
Source organism: Limosa lapponica baueri (assembly GCA_002844005.1). Taxonomy (NCBI): domain Eukaryota; kingdom Metazoa; phylum Chordata; class Aves; order Charadriiformes; family Scolopacidae; genus Limosa; species Limosa lapponica. Next base: position 645,154 of record KZ505796.1, on the reverse strand, counting down.
TATTTTAAAGAGCAGGGTAGAGCAGAAGAAGGCAAACATTTTAGACTGCAGGTGACAAAGGACGAATTTTTCTCAAAGTTCAATTGCCAAATTTTAACTTGGAAATGACATACCTGGAGCAATGCACACTTAAAAGCTGCTAACTCTGACAGCCCTAAAAGCTCTACAGGGAAAAAAAAAATGTTTCTAGCTTTTATGCCATTAAGCAAAACTAAAACTAAATCCTCCAGTAAAAACTTTGTTAGACATGAAAAACAACTTCTTTAATATGACTCAGAGGGTGATAAGAAATCTATAAGGAAAATTAATGTGGATTGACTACTGATGGGGGTAGGTAGCTGATTGTCTTTGGGAACATTAATGCCTAGAAGCATTGGAATGGAATGCTGGATGAGGGAATTCAAATTGCGGGTCCTCCTGTGTAAGAACTAGCCCAGGCCTCTGGGTAGACATGATTGCCAGAGGCAAAGGAGCTCAGAGAGCTTGCCACATCACTTGTCTTCATGCTTTGAGCATAATAGGAACACCTTTGTGCAGTGCCAGCATCCTAAGTTTAACTGCAGTCTCTTGTGTCATGTGTTGGCCACTCGGACAGAACCCCTGCGCTATGGCATGGACCCAAGTCCATCGCAGCCTGTCCCCTTGCTTGGATAGCAACATAACCTGGCTAGAAAACTGCTTAGAAAAAAAAGGGAAAAGTAAGGAGTCAAACTGCCTGTGGAATGATCACATATCATTCACGTTGCCAGAATATGCCAATTATTGTCATTTAATGCTTCATATGAAAGCTGTGGGCTGCGGCAAAAGAGAAAATTAGAAAAGTTCCAAGATGATACATTATGATTTCCTCTAAAAAGTACAGATTTATGTTCTGCAAAGAAACATAGACATTTATTCCACTTTGAATACTAAATTCATTGTTTTAGAATAGCATACATGATTGTAGGGAGCTTGATGCAAAAAGAAGTCATGGTCAGGTGTCAGACCACAAAACAATGCACATTCCACTATTATTCTCCAGTTTATTCAAATGTAATCAATCCTATTGCAAAGTTTAGTGAGAAAAAGGACAGAATAGCACCGCCAGAAAGCAGGCTTGATCCTGGATTAGTAACAGAAAAGTTAATAAATCGGAGAAACTGAAAAACTAGCTGAACAGGTTTTCCAGGGCACATTGTAAACCGAGAAAAGGGAGAATGAATAGAAGGGCTGTCCTGGGAGCCAGAAGGACAAAAGAACTGGAAATGCAAGCCTCCAGTGTTTTATCACACTCAGAGACTCTGTGGTATGCAGTAAGATATTTAACCCATAAACTATAGTATTAGTAGACAAAGTCCGTAGATGAATATGGCATGCCAGGCAGGGGGGAGAAGCCTGGCAGAGGACATGAGTGGTGTTTTCCTAGCATGGTACCTGGGGTTACCAGAAGGGAGCCCTGTCTGGAAAATGTGCCAGGAGGAGTGAGAAAACACGCCTTTTACTACTGGGTGGTCATGAATGGCGAAACGTGTCAGAGCCCCAGTTCTAGTGGTCTGGAAGAGTGAAGAAGTGTTTATATATGCTGCAGGGTCCTGAGTCTGCTGTCATCCTCAGATGAAGGAGTTGAAGCCTACAGAAAAGGTGGCAGGGCTGCTGGATGAAGGCCACTAAGTCAGTTCTGCCATATCATGCCTGGAAATTCAGTAAAAATTGAAAAGGTGTTACCAATAGGGGGAAAACTGCTTATTTTGTTTCATGCTTTCTGTTGGAAAAGTGTGGCAACACATTCACCCTTCACGCAAAATGTTGAATATATAATTCTGATAGATTTATGGAAAAAACCACTTCTATTGAATGAGTTCCAAAGCAAACACGGTGCGTTTCCTGTCAGGAACAGTGAATTTGTTGCTTAAAAGCAGACTATTTTCCATGAACCTTGGAAACCACAAAGGAACAGGTAGGGGAAGTTTGAAAAGGAGGTTAAAAACACAGGATGAGCTTCTAAAATGGTTTCCAAATTTGTGGAGTCCCAATATTTCTCTTTTTCCCTTTATTTTAAGGAAAATGTGTCAATTCTCATTCAGTGGGAATCACCTATTTAATTTCTGCATGACACTTCAGTAGTTAACTTGTTCACAATACTGTTTTGCTTAACAAGTGTCTACATCATGTGGGTGAGGTCTATTTGCATAAGGGATACCTAGAACTGATGTTATAATAAACACCAGTTGCATACAAAACTTTACCTCAGTTAGTGGAAACAGGCAAGGTAACTTGTACTGCAGGTTGGGATTAAACAGGAAATTCAAATAAGGAAAAAATGCTTGATAATAGCCAACTATTTGATACTGGGAAAGCAACTGGTATTGGTCTTTTAAGAAAATGCAGAATTTGAAACTATACACTAACATATACACTTGCATACTTTGATTGACTAAGCATCACTTGCTTTTGACAAGGTGTGAAGTGTAATGGATTGACAGAGTGAACAGTTCTTTCTGAAGCAGCAGCTTCATAATTTAAACTGGTTTTGTAGCTTAAAATAAGGGTTTGTATGTTAGCGCTTAACTAAAGACATGAAGAAGGTGGCAAATGGAAGAATAGCCTGGCAGTAACCTTCATGTAGCCTTGGACTATGGAAAGCATTAAAGTGTCAGGCAATAGGCCATGCAATGAAACCGTACGGGAATATAAAGTAAGATTTTCCTCTGGATACTTTTCTTTAAAGACCAAAACAGTGATCCACATCAGAAGTTTTAAATTGACCTAAAGAGTTCCTATTAACTCTCTAAACAGGACCCAAAACAGTTTTTTGGTCTATTTGAAAAAGAATCATTGGACCTTCATCATTTCTCTTGGGAAACGTGTATCTCGCTCAGAGGATTTGCTTTTTTACATCATCTTGATGTTGCTGAGTTGCATAGAGATTTTTCCTTTACAGGCATCAAAGACCATTAATGAAGCACTGTTTTTGTGAAGTGCTGTATGAAAGGAATATTGTATCTTTTTTTTTTTTAGCAAGTACTTCTACCATAAATTTGCATGCTGTTATTAAGAGAGAAGTCTGCAATTCTTTCTAAAGAAACAGCAAAAGTTAAAAACCTAAATCTTACCAAATAACTGACTGTTTTTCCAAGCTGGGTAAGAAATTAGATGATGAAGCTGGCCAACTGACAGGAAATTTTTTTCAAGCCATTTTTGTGCTGTGTTAACAAAGGAGTGAACATGGGTTATTGCTAGCATAGGGCAGTTGTCAGCGTGCAAGAAGGCAAATCAATGAAATCAAAAAGGTGCAGGGCAGGCAAAGACAGAAATTAGTAGAAGGAAAATAAAATAGGTAATCCTTACTGATGAGAAAAAAATGGAAAGTGTTAGAAATGTCAGAGGGAGTTAACTAATTAAGTTCTGGAAAGATCAGTCATGGGACCTTTAGTAAGTAGACATATTGAATTAATCTGGCAAAATGACTGGAAGCGTGGGGATGAAATGTACTAAGACAAAGCTTGGAGGCATCTTTAATAAAAAACAGAAGCAGAATATTTTGCACAAAATTTATGAAGCAAATATAGAATAAAATTCACAGTACAAAAGGCAAGACCTTGTACTTGCATGATAGGCCATATTGTAAATTGGTAGTCTCAGTCTATTACGGCATAAAAGAAGAAAAGCCTGTCTGTAGCAAAGGTTATTATAGGCAATTCTAGAATTTGCCAAAGGTGCTCCTTGTAGAGAATGAAGCAATAGTGGCACTGTATATTTCAGTTAGGAGACTTCTTCAACCACATTAAGAGAAACTTATGTACTGTTGCTTCAAAAGGTTGCTCATTTACACAAGGATAGGGATGACCAGCATAATACTTGGGAGTTTTATTTCATATACTAATTGAACCTTGCAGAAATAATAGGATTATATGTCTCTAATGCAAAGGAACATTTAAAAAAATACCACAAGAGAGAATAGAGATGAGAAGAGAGAACAGGAACATTTTCTGTCCTGTGGATATAATAGCAGAAGCTGAATTTAATGCCTGTTTTTTGTTTGTTTGTTTGTTTTTGTCTTCTGTTTGTTTTTTGGTGTTTTTTTTAATGATGAATATGCTGTAGAAAGTAATTTTTCCCATGGTTTACAGGAAACAGGTTGAAAATAACGTGAACACAGAAAAAATATCAGTAATGATAGATCATCTAGTAACCTGGGTGCCACTGCGATCAGCAAATGTGCTTTGGACTGTATATTCCTTATTTAATTGCAAAATAAAGGAACAATAAAACAAAAACCAAAAAAACCAAACCAAAACCCAATTTCATTGTCAGTGTTAAAATTGTGTTGTTTTTAACACTGGAAATGTAGAGGGCTTTTATCCTTTAGCAAAGTCATGCTTGTGCTCCATTGCGAGAACCGGGGAGGGGACAGATCTAGCAGACTGAAGCCTTCAGCCCCTTACAATAGTCAACTGTGGCTTGTTTAGTTACAAATGCTAGAGACACTTTCAATAGCCATAGGCATGGACATAGCATTCAACAGCAATGAAGCAAAATTCTGCAGGTTTAAATTTGGTTTCAATTAGGATGTGATTAGGGCTGAAATATACAAAAAAAGTTGAAGGCGGTTCCCATTTTTCAGGCAGCTGTTTGTTCTTTACCATCCACACTGCATACATTAAACAATATGAGGTTTAAGATGATTGACTGAAGTGTTCATTTGATAAAATACAATAGAAAATTAAATTACAGGCATCAGAAGGCATTTAGGCACCACTAACCATTAGGTGATAATTAACACAAACCTATAAGATAAAAATAGGAGAACCATGAACAGAAAAGTAATTCACATTTGTTGAGAAGAAATAATGACTAGAATTGAGTAGCCAGAGTAGACATGTATTAAGGTGTGCCATAACAGCTAGGATGGAAGTATGAAATAATAAGCAAGAAAGCAATTGCTTTTAAGGAGGATTGTTCTTTGGTAGATGCTTGTAGCTGGCTATTTAAATATTGAGTTTTCTGCTGAATTGCACCTCTCTACTGAGGAGTGCCAAACTGGGAATGAAGCAGAGTCAATTTAGGGAAAAGGAAGATAAGTTCCTGGCAGGAAAGTGATGATTAGAAAGATTAAAATACTCCTCAAACAAATCTCTTACACTGACGTAGCTCTAATGTATAAGGTTCAATTGTTCTGATTACCATGTTCTTGCAGACCCCTATGGTGGAAGGAGCTATGTGAATGCAACAGCTTAATGAACAGGGAAAGGAAGGAGATAAATATCAGGGCAGGCACTGCTGGTGTGCTGAGAAACTAATTGCATCTGGAGCGGGGGGGGGCTGTAATCCAGAATGGCAATCTCTAAACTAGAGAATGCTGGATAGTCATAAAAGGTGTGCTCGGTACCGGAGCATATAGGAAAGGAATCCAAACCATCAAGGTTGGGAAAGGGGTATAGCCGTATCTATCTGAGACATGAAAACTGGGGATCACAGTTGTCAGAAAGGGAAGCATACAATGGTAAAGAGACAGCTGAAGAGACAAAAGAGGAAGTTACTTGAAATATAGCCCATTAAAAGTTAAAGACTTCACGGTTAGTTAAATTACTCTAAATTACTGAAAGATTAAGAACATTGTTTAAGCTGAGTACTTGTCTTTTGCACAAATACATTAACTATAGCCAATTAAATTTGCCTAATCAAGCTTAACAATGCTACATGCTGTTTCTCATTAGAAAGTCACTATTTTTAAAAAAATTGACTACTTGAAATGTAATGGTAAAGAGATTCTGTACGGATCTCCAAGGGTGCAGCCATCTGACTCTCTGGCTTAAGAGTAAATTGATGTCACTGCCTAGCATTTCTCCCAGGAAAAGAAATTCTTGCTGTTGTTATTTTCTTTCTGCAACTGAAAAGCATAAGGAAAAGAACATCTGCTTTTTGTAAAACTATGAAAGTGATAAAAGTATCTCGGGCAATACTACAGCACTTCTGTTCATGTTCAGTAGAACTGGGTCTGCGACTCCAGCCTTCTTGTGGCAGGTAATACTTAAGCCTCAGAACAAAATTCAGCTTGAAACATGGGGGCCGGGCTAATACTGCAAAACCTAATGGGAAATGCAGAGAAGGACTAACCAGATTTAGGATTTCTGAGCTGAAATGAGCATGACTTAAGATAGCTCTTTTTAAAGGCACATCAATTATTATGGTCTTTATTTCCAAGTGCCCCACTGCAAGTGCTTACGGATTAAAACTGCAGGATGCTTGCTAATGGCCTCAAGCGTGACTCTGCTTCCCAAGCACATGCTGAGTTGAAGAAAGACCTATGCTTACTGCTGAAATACAACTTGACAGAAAGGCAGGTAGCTCCTCAGATATTCTTTAGGACTTACTGTAAACATATAATACAAACTGATGAAGCCTGCAAAACTTATGTTACTTACTGCCTCCACATTAGGAATGCATTTGTATTACTTCCCAATGCTGTTGTATGAAATTACTCCAAGGATCAGCTCCATAGCTCCTGTGAAGCAGGCTGGTGAAGGGCAAGGGCAAATCCCTCAGGAGCAAAGGGAGGGATTTTTGCTTGTGTTCTGACTATTCAGAGCTGGGGGGAGGAGGAGGGACATCTTTTGATTTTGCCACAGCAGAGGCTGCCTGGAGACTTCCAGGCATAAGTGGTCAAGTTTGTGCCCAGTCTTTTCAACTTGGTGGTAAAGACAAGGAGGTGTTTCAGGCACCTGGGAAGACGAACAGCTCCCCATGGCCTTCTAGGGATCTCTTTATGGTGCATGGCCACAGTGGATGATGGAGAGAGAGACAAGCTGAGGGCCCAAAACAGACGTTGTTGGCAGGTGTATGAGTAGCACTTACCTGGGGAAGGTGATCCCAATGGGAGACTGTTTTTTTGGAAGAGGACAGCTAGTGTCCATAATCTGATGTAGGATGGATACACAAGAAGGTTTTTCATAGTCATGTATATGAACAGAAAGCAAATTTACAGGCAGTGACAATAGCATAAATTAGTACCTCAGCTCCCTAAAATCATAAATAGCAGTCAGTCCTGACTAATGTTTTTCTTTCCTTAAGCATCCAGTGCCTCTTTCAGTTAACGAAAAAATGAAACAGCAAAAACCAGACTCTAAATGCTGTCTTTCTTCATTTTCACTTATGGCAGCACAGTCTAAGATGCTGAAGGTGTATCTTAGGTTGGACTCTAGATAAAATAAATATGTGGTCCAGAAGGCTACTAGCTGGAAAATTCTTCCTCGCTGTCTCACTAGTTTCAAGCTTCTGTTGTGCTGGCAGAAGTTACTAGAGCTGATACACTAACCCTAGCAAAAACACTCTTGGACTAAGAGGGCTTATTAGCATAGAGCTGAAAGGAGGTATGTTACCAGAAATAACTTCTGACACTATAAGGTGGAGCCACCAAAACAGTCATCCATGAATATGGTGTGGTTCACAAGAATACATCCCTCCTCAACACATCTGCTACTCTGCTCCCACGTTTTTGAAGAAAATGCTGCCTGCAGCTATGCTAACAGTCCTCAGTAATCCTTTCTATCCTACTCATTCAATGGGAATCCCAAGCTTTTAATGAAGAACCAACTGAACAAAAAGACCAGGGGTCACACAACTGTCCAGAGAGATCTGAAAGGTGGAATGTAAATCCTAAAATACAGCCTTCCTGAATGGGTTTTGAGCACTGGGCTACATCAGATGGAGTGCACAAATATGGTTTTGATACCTAAGAAAAGGAGAACCATAAGCATTTTCAGCTGTGCTCCTGGTTACACGGCAAGCCTGTTCAGCGTGAGCAACAATGAACAGTCCTTTAGGTGGTACCTAAATGAGCTGCAAAATTTAAAATTCAGTATTTTAACAACAAATATTTTAATAATGTTCTAAAGGTTAATAAAAGAGCAGGATATGTTTCTTCTGAAGGAATAGCAGTGCTTACTTTTTGAGTTTTTGCCCAAGTGATGAGTAAGTAGTCGAGATGGAGATCAGAATTATTAATGAACTTTTATTTCAAACTGATTCTTGTCCCTTTCTGGAGAGACAGACCAACCTTTGTGAGCCTCTAATTTGCTTTGAGTTGCCAGTCCTTGAGGGTTTGCATTTTGTAATGTTGGGAAAACAGAGAATGCTTACTGCTTGTCATTTTTATTTTAGTCTGTTTAATACATTTACACAAGCTTACAGTGAAAAAGCTCACATTTTATACTAGCAAAGAGAAAGGATTAGATTCTTGATTACACAGATTAGAAAATATTGCCTTTCTGTTATTGTGAGTAAAATCATCACCTGAGGCTCGCCCTTGGGTCTGGTGAGCAAATGAATCATTTTCTGACCTTTTCCCTGCTTGCTGGCCTGATGGACACTGGTATTTTTCCATGGTTATTTTTCTACAATATACACAAAATTTACACAAAACTTTTGACTGTGCCTGAATTTCAGTGATGTCACCGGGCTTCTCTGGTAACATCCTGTGATAAATCTAAAGATGACCATCTTTCTGCCTGTGGACATGAAGTCCCCTCTTCAACCTACTCAGGTCTTCAGACCTCAGTGACCCTATAACCCTTTTGGATAATTATCCTGGTGCAGCTCTTCAGAAGTCTTGCTTGTAAAATCCCTAAGTTATTTCTCTAAAGCCACTGTGTCAAAAATGACCCTGTTGACAGCGGTTGTGAATCAGTGGTAAGCTCACATGAAACTTGGAAGTAAAGCAAGGTCTACTAATGTGGCAAAAAGTCAAATGAGCCAAGAGTTGTTTATTGGCAATTAAAAGCTTAAAAGCTTAAACTAGGCCTATAATCTGTACTTTTCATAGAAAGCACTGCAGGTCATACAAAATGAAGCACTTGTTTAACAAATTGGGGAAAACTCGGAAAGCTGTGATTTTGCACTATAGTCACTGATGCTTGGCCACTTGTACCTTTAGCCTAGGCAGCCTTTCATGATATTTCATAGCCTCATAAAACTCACTTTGGCGATAGAAATCAATCTGGTTATTGGACATGCTTGAAAGAAACTCCATCTGCTTTCACTTTATGTCCATGTTGTTGAATAAATAGGTAACTTTCTGTTAAATAAAGAAGCTTTAAATCCATTTTGTTATACAAATCAAGCCAGCTAGACTGTATTTGGAAAAGCCTGAATAGCCTTCATATAAGAAAGCCAAGGGCAATATCGAGTTCACTTGTGCTGGTCGTACAGACAGCACCAACTGTCAGAAATATCCTGCGGTAAAATATATGCATATAGAGGAATAGCATAAGAAACTAACACAGAATTTGCTATAGATCTTGATCAACTTCAAAAGTCTGTGGAAATATGAACTGCTCTCATACTGTGCTCGTCGGATAAAATTAAAATGCTTATAATAGACATCTTGATAGCTTTCACTTACAAACCTGTAACTATTAAATGTACCAATAAAAATATTAAAGTACTGGAAGCAAGCAAATAAAGTGCATGTAAAGAATTGAAAAAGAGGCTTCAGTCTGTCAATTATAACATATAAATAACTCTAGATCAATCGAGCAGGCACAGAATTGAATTGTAACTAAGAAAGAGTTGATAGCAACTCTGTTTATGCTTTTACAGGACTACAAGCAGGCTTGGCTCAACTTAAATTTTTAATGAAAATCTCCTTAAAATCAATTTCTGTTTATGCTTGCCAATGTCTACTGCTAGTTATAATTTTTGTTAACTTCAGTCTCTCTTACCCTACAGTCTCAAGCTGCAGTATTTGCCAGTGGGGTCAAGAAAAAATGAGGCAGAGTAACTTGAAGAAAAACAACCAGCTTATCATCTCACAGTCCTTTGTTCAAATGTTTAAACTGTCTTAATAGTGGAGTTTTAAGAAATACCATAAAGAAAAAGGAAAGATATTGAATCTTCATGCAAAACCATGCATGTGAGAAATGCCATGTTCTGTGTATGCCTTTTAATGATGAATTGTTTTAAAAATGAGCTATATTACTATTTTTTTTTTTTTTTATAGTGGTGGTGAAACAAAAGGTCACTTGTTGTTTTGAGTATTTTTCTCTTTAACAGTGCTGTGATAATCTGGCCCAGTCTGAATAAAAACAAAATATGACTGTTTTCATCCATGTTAGAATAAGCAATAAGGAAAACAAAGGAGCTAGTAACCTTTGTAGAATACAAACGAATTAAAAGATATCTTGGATCAAAATATTTTCTATGACCTTCACTATTAATTTATAATTTCTTTGGAAAAAAGCTGGAGTAATGAAAGGAAACAAAGTAAAGGTACCCACAAGCACAATATAGAGCTATGTGGAAACACACTTTTGAACTTTTGACTTCTCTGGTGCCTTTTGTTTGCTAATCCATGTGTCAGAACAGTGTCCAGGATATCTGAGCAGAGTCCCGGAATTTAGGCACACCTGACTGATTTTTGGTCGCTGTGCCCACATGCTTTGCATGCATGATAAGTCTGTATCTCAGTTGTTTTATTTAGCACTCCATTTCACTGTGTGCAACGGTCTTTGGAGGAGTAGTCAGCTAATTTGGTATTGGCTACCTTACACATTCCTGCCAATCCTAATGATCCACAGTGCGTTGCAGCATACCTGCACTGATTGAGTTAGGCACCTCTATACCCCCACTATATTTGGATCATTTTGATAACACGTGCCTGGTTTTAATGGTAGGGGGCTGCTAATAATATCCATTGGGTGCAAGTAGGTAATGATAACCTCTGTAACCAAGAGTGTGACACCAGCTACTCACCAGGGCTCCATGTGAGGTGCACACCAAGGTACTTTTCTGTGGAGAAACTGAAGAGGAGTCACTCAAGTCGTTCACCTCTGGCATGTGAGCAGGGGATTCTTTTTTTAAGGTCACTTCTAAAATTCTCCTCTTTTTTTACTCCTAACATTCAAAAGATTGCAATAGGACCTTTAGTAATGCTTTTAATACTAGCCAGTACTATAAAATGCTAGAGATCTGTAAATGTTAGCTTAAGTTGGAAAACAACAAATAACACCACAAAGGGGTGCTTGCTCTTCTCTACAGTGGTTATTCTGCATATGCAGTTGTTCTACCAACAGTACCCGCAGTGCTTCAGTCCCAGAAGCCAGAAGTGAAGCCAGCTATGTGCTGCAGTGCAGTACAGCTAGTAGCAGCTTTGCCATCACTTGTTTGATACTGTCAGGAGCCTGGGTATAGTCAAGAGTCCCTTCCCATCTGCTACCTCTGTATGATGTACGCAGCACCTGTACCAAAACCTTTAAACCATATAGCTTTATTTGTAATACAGATTCATTTATAGCTCATCCTGAACAGCATGAGGCCTCTTCTCCTTCTCCTGACACAATACAAGAAACTCTCATTAAAAATGGCACCAACAGTGAGAACCGTGCAAGATTTTAAAAGCTGATTTATCCACTGCCTGATGTGTTTTTTCCCACACATGCATCAGCTGAGGAGAATATCTCACCAGCTAGACACAGTCTTCCCCTCACTGGCCCATTAGCTTCCTAAACGGAATCTTTCACATCCAGAACTCTTTCATATTATGTTGTCTCATTTTTTTTGGTCCCTGCATTTACAAATTCAGGGAAGAAATGGAGAGAGAGACAGATGTAATAACTTCACACTGCTTCTTTTCAGCTGTCTGAGCAGTCTCCTAGCCTCAGGAGCTTTTGTGCAGCTGCAAATCTAGAGCATATTTGTGAAACTGGTTTGAGACACATTTTCTAGGTAAACTCTGCAACAAGCCGGTTCACCCTGACTTATTTATATTTCATTACATTGTTATTCCAAAACAAAACACTAGGAGGTATTTCTGGGCATCAACTGACAGCATATTGCATTCCTCCAGCTCCAGATATTTACCGTCTTTAATACACTGACTGCATGTGCCGTGGCACATCAAATAGCTTGCCCAAGGCTGAACAAGCCTTAGACTAACATTTTCATACTCAAATTTTATTGTACACAATTGAACACGATTAAGAAAATTGTGTTTTATTGAACACAATTAAGACAATACAGATAAGTAAATATTCAGGATCTTTGCCTTTTGTTGGAGGGGGAGAAACAATTCAGAATTTACTGGTGAGATTCATTCTTGGGATTTATACTTAGCAGTTTTCATTTATGGAGCTATCTAACCTATTAGTTCCTCAGTCCTGTGGAGAGATTTAATAAGAATACTTTTATGAGCCAGTTGTGGTGACAGTTATAATCTCTAAGTTTAATTTTCCAACTAAAGATATTTCCACTGCTGGGGCCCCAGTGATCAGGTATCTGATCTTCAGTATCAGCATCATTTGAAATAACATCAAATGGGCTTCTTTTTTCTCAGTTGTAAATAACAAAGAGAGAAATAGAGCTAATCAGTTATGCGAGCCATGACTCAGCCCTGTTGCCCAAATTAGAAGTGTGTTAGTTCCATTAAATAAACAACCAATTTGGCCAGTTTTTCTGAGCCCTTCTCATAGTGGAAAGCATGTGTATAAGAAGAGGAGTGAGGAGATAAAGCATACTTTGCTTTCTAAATCTATATGCATAGCTTCAGGCTGTATGAAAAGACACTTTAAGTGTCAAAATGGGAGAAGATGTTCCAATCTTTTCTTCCAAACTGTAAATAATCTGACAATCAGAACTTTGCTGGGGAAAGGCTGAAAGCTCCTCCCATGCCCAGTTACAAGAAGTATTTTTGCATTAGAAAGGAAGTTTTAATTGGCATGTCACATTAGAGTAATTTTATCCTAGAATTTCTGCTGGGTTTTTTTGGGGGGGATTTTGTTGTTTTTTGTTGTTGTTGTTTTTAATTTTGTATCAGTACGTCTCCTGCAGTAGCACATCTTTATCACCATTGGGGAAAGATTTGCATGATCTCACTGTGCTGACAGATTTGACAGACCTAGTGCGCTCTAATTATTTCTAGGGTTTTCTTCCTTTACCACATGCAAAAGATTTGCACTAAAAATCTCAATTTTCATTCAAATAGTTTCCAAAAATGTCTATGCTCCTGTGTAATCTCAAAATCTCTAAATAACCTAATTTCTACATTAGATTTCTCTTATATTTTTACTCCTGACTTTTGTAATTTCTTTTTTCTTAAAGGTAAAATTTAATACAGATTTTCCATTCCAGAACAATTTAAAATTATATAGTTCTAAACAATGGTGGCTTCAAGTTTTGTGAATGTAGAATTTAACAGGTTTGACTAAGTTTTGCAAGATGGGAGAGGAAGAAGTGCCTTATATCTCCAGTTACAATTGCTTGCAAATCAGGAACCTGATACACAAATTCAGCTGATACTTTAACTTGTCTTTTTCATTAATACATGAACATACTCATTTGAATTAAATGAAGAGTTCTTTCCTTCATCTTCCATCATGCTTTTCAGACACTTTTATCATAATCTGTTGCTTAGACACTGGAAACAAGAATACTTTGTCCCAGTTAGGAAAATGTAATAGATTCTGCTAAGTATTTCTTTGCCTTTCCTGCGTCTGCTAGGAAGTCACATTCCTTGCTAGTCAAACTCAAAAAGCAGTATCACTGCCTTTTTCACAGGATCAGAAGTTAGTTACATGGCTCAGCGATCCACAGAAAGAAATGGAGGCCACTAATTTTCCATAGCACTTTTGAGTCATTTGAGGGCATCATGTAAGTTTTTTATTGCATTTTAAAACAAGGTGTTGAACCTTCACTCCTGCACGTTTTGATGTGGAGGACAGATGCCAAATGGAGGCACTGGAATCGATTTAAGAATGCAGCAGAAAGGACATCTTAAAAAGCTGAACAACCTGGTCTAGTGGAAGGTGTCCCTGACCATGGCAGGGAGGTTGGAACTAGACGGTCTTTAAGATCCCTTCCAACCCAAACCATTCTATGATTCTATGAAAGGAAAATCATGTTTCTGGTGCTCTGTCTCTCCTTTAATTGTAATCACCAGCCAAGACCCTAAACAATGCACAGAAATTGTCACAAGACTACAAGGGCTGAATTTTTGAATCTGTGGTTGGGGATTACATGGATTTTATGAAGAATTAGTGCTTATGGTTATTAAGTTTTTTTCTGAACTTTTCGATTAGCATTCCACCTCGAGGCCACCCGATGCATTCATCTTACTAAAAATTTGAAACATTATACTACTAAAATCAGACAACCTGTGTGCCTATTCAGAATCTTGTGTTGCTTCTCTAACTCTTTCCCAAAGAATCTTTAGGTGAACTCACTGCCCACGTCTATTGGTTTCCTGGCTATGGCAGCTTTCTTTTTCTTTTCATTAAGCAAATGTTTGCCATTTGCTAACCCGGACTTGAAAGTATCTTTATCTTATTCTATTTCTTTTCCACTTCCCTTTAACTTTTGGCTCAATTTCAGAGTAAAATCTGTTTACCAAGCTTTACTCAAGTGGATGGATATCCCCTCAGGTTGGTTCAACTTGCCAAATCTTTACTGTATTAATTCTGTTTTACTGTTCTATGCACATATAAATACTTATTTTATCGCCAACATCTATCAGTAATTGTGTGATTCCTCTGCAATCTGAAGGCAAAAATGTTTTGGGTTTGCTGCTGTATTACTCCCTCTTTGAAAAAACATCTCTCATCTCTGGAGACCTAGAGTTTCACTGGATTATTCTTCTTTTATCTTTCCTTGTGAATGCATTACCAGATTATTATGACATTAATTTTCATTGTGTTCTCCATAGACATGCATTCTTTCAGGAAAGTAGAAATTACAGGTATGTCGATTTCAATACAAATAGGTAGATACATTTCTAAAGGTATCTTATCTTCCTATTATTAAAGTATGCACATTACCTCATTTAGGAGAGTTTAATAAGTGAGGAGTGTAAAATCCATTTGAATTTCATATTTGTGCTTCCCCCTGAACTAGCTTAATTATACTAACATCTGAAGGCAGTGCCTGCTTACAAAAGCTAGTTAATGAAATACTGATATTCAAACTCCTAGAGAATAAGCAACAGAAAATTCCTCTCAGACAACAGTATAGCAAAATTTTGGTTAAGAATCTTCATATCAGACTGTTCCTGAATAAAAGCCTTCCTTTAGTTCAGTGATTCTAGTGTAACCAGACTATTTTAAAAGACCATTCTGTACTTTTCCCGCTACAGTATTACCTTCACATTATAGCCTTTATGTTCTGTACTTTTCACGCTTGAGAGAGTCATGGAATGACTTTAAGAAGGTGACCCTTTAGAAAGCTGGTAAACTTTCAGAAGAGCCTTGTATTATGTTAACTTTGGCCTATAATGAAGGATTATAATGGTGCTTCAGCATCAAGGAGGTGCTATAGGCAAGGATATAAAAAAAACCCACCTTGTTTTCCTACAGTCGCTTCTAATTATTCATTTTGATTCTTTGTAATATTGACTCCCTGCACTTTCCCTTCTCCTCTCACAACACAAACGTATGTGCACACATTTTATCTGCTAGTTGTACAAGATTTTATTTAAAAAACTGTAGGATGTAGGATGAAGGATGGATGGTTAGAATCAGCCACTGTTTATCAACAGCCCTTACCTATGTGCCTTAGGAACTTCCCGAGGCAGCTAGACTTGTATGAGGTACCTAGCCTGCATTTCATTAAAAGCTGACATTGTAACATGCCAGGTGTACTCTTTTGCACTTACAGAGGTCCCTCATCTTGGAAAGAAGTAGTGCTTTTGGTACATGAAAACCTGTCAAGGGCCAAATTAACCAAATAGCATAAATGCCTAATGTAATCTGAACTGGTACTGAAATCTCTTTGTGGCTGTATGGACAACTTGGAATAAAGGTAGAATATAGTCTACGATAGCTGTGAGGGTGCCTTTATGGCTATTTTCCACTCAAGTAGTTGCATTATTACAGCAAGACTTTTGAGATGAGCTTGCTAGGTTAAAAGCTGTGAAGGTCTACATTCATTAATATCTATTATTAATTCACATATTTTCATTAATTCACACATATTCACTAATTGGGTATACCCACTATACTTAATGAGACTTAATGAGACCGGACACAGAGAAGACCAGCTACTCATAGCTGATCTGTAGTATGTACGCTATCTATTGCTATACCTATCCATTTATTGTTTAAGATTGGTAAATCAGCCTGGTGAACCAAATGTCTGAAAAGATTACCACTGAATAAATACACCCTTTCCTAAGGGTGAAAAATCAGGCAGTGAAAATAGTGGCTAATAGCCTGTCCAGAAAGGAAGCGAAAATCTATTTGCAGACCACTTCAAGCTTTCACATAGCAAAAAAACAATGGCAGGTTAATGTCTTTTGTAAACTGGGTCCAGATTCTATATTAGTTTAAGATATTTGATGATATTAAGTGAAACTGAAAGACTTTATTATTAATTCAAATGCCTTAAAAACTGTTTGGCTATTTATACAGTGTCCTAAAACCTGCTATTTTTCAGTCAAATAAAATAAATAAACCTTTGCTTTCTAGCTTAAAAATGTAACTTGTCTACCTGTGATAAATGTTATAGGAATACCAAGATTTTCAATGCTACTTATTAATATATTAAAATCACATAAAATAGAGTACCTATAAACCATAGAGCTGTAATAGATAAAATCAACTGAAAGAATAATGAAGCAATCCCAAGTATGTTATTAATAAATCACGACTAATTTTGTTGAAAAAAATTAAGTCGTCATTACTAGTTAAAAGATCTAAACAGAATTCAGGGAGGTTTAACACACCTACCAAAAAGGCAGGTTTTCAATCAAAACCTCCTCTTAGGTATGATTACACTGATTTATAACCACAGAGGAACTGTGGAAAGTTTAAGGTAGGCCAGATATAGCTGTGGACATGAAGGAAGCAGTTGCAAAGCAAGTTAAGCACACTACCTTTGGCCCCTGCTATCTCAGGCATTGGCTAATTTAACAGCAATTTCCCTGAGCACTAAGCCTTTCTCTCTGGTGAATAAGAAATAAATTAAGGCAGCAAGGTTTCAGAGAGGTAATAAGTTGTTAGGTTTCAGATAAGTGTAACTTAGAAGTAAGTGAGAAAAAATTCTAAGTCCCTAAGAACACACAGTTAAGAAGTGGAATTTTAAGAGAAACAGAGAGGACGCAGAAAAAGAAATGCAAAAATAAGATGAGGTCTATGATACAATAGTCTTTAACATTAAGTGTTAATTATCCATCTTTACATTAATATGTTTGGTTTCTGTGAAAATTAGTAGACAAACAAAACGAATCTGCTGTACAATAAGAAATGTACCGTGCAACTTGCAGATTGTTAATTATAGTTGCAATGCTGTAGTGTCACAATGTTGTAGCGTCAGCTGCCTTCCTAAAAGAAGGTAAATGTGGGAAGAAGCAGCAGCATGCCAAGCATCCCTCTATGTATGAAAGGCGAATCAGTCTCTGACAAATTTTTAAGAGTATTTCATTGGCATACTAACAAATGCCAAGCAGCGTTTGAAAATTTGTTTGCTTCCATAGCAATGAAAACCTATGCCCCCAGACAAATGGGAGCTATAAAACTGGTGCTGGGGTGCCATTCTAAAAGTAGCCCTCTGAAGACAGACTGTAGTTGACTTGGTCGTTTGTTTCTGTGGCTAAGGGATGTCTCAAATGGAAATGATAGCTGGAGCTAGAGATTAATGGTGACTATATATTTAGGTTTCCCCAAAGTGAAAACGCACTTTGAGGCACTTTTGTAATGTTTCCAAGCTGTGATCATGAACACAGTCGCTTGTTTCCTAGAATAAATGTAGCCTTAAGCTTGCCCAGTGTCAAATTACTTGGGGCAACCTGGCAAGCAGAGTACATATCATTTGCATTAGCTGTTTCTGGAGAAACATGAGTTTTGAGGAAAATGGCTTTGGCTGCTTGTTATCTAAGAAAATAAGAGAATGACAGAGAAGAGGAGTTTACTCACCAAATTATGAGAGTGGGTGCATCGAATGCCACCATATGGAGCAATATTTTTCCAGGTGAACTTTGTCTTGTGCCTTCTGATAAAGGTAACTAGTCAAGAGGTTTCCAGGAGTGAAGAAAATCTCATTTTACCCTGTGATGACTTGAAAGCTTCATGCCTCTAGAACTTCAAATAGCAGTGGTCCATGAATAAAACCCAATAGTTAATTAACACTTGATTATTTCTTGATGTAGTTAAGTGGAAAAAAACACTATCAGCAACTGACGTTAAAGTAGTATACTATCTGGACAACGAAAATAAAGCAACTACTCAAGTTCTGGCTATTATTTTGATTTCTGAACTTTGCTGTCCATGTGAAACATTTAAAACAATTGCCTTTGCCAGTTAATAAGTTGGGTTGCGCAGGTGTCAGTACATCTTACAACTGGGTTAGTAATTGTTCTGCTACATTGCTACAGCTGAACGTTAAGTGTTATATGCTAGATCTTTGTCTTGATTTAGTCTGACAATTTTAATAGCTATGCAGAGCTTAGTGTATCATATTCCTTGATGAGAATATAATACTGGCTTACAGGAAAGCAGGTCCCAAGAAAGTTGCTAGTGACAGAAGGAAAATACCAATTAAAATCTTCATATTTTTGTCCTGTTTTACTACTGTGCTTCTTGTGTATGTGTTAATGAGATACTGGTTGACAGAAAATTCCAATTTTAAAACATTAGTTTGTTGAACAAGAAAACTCTTTGCTAATTGACAAATACAAAGTTCTTTTTATTAGCAAAAGATACCACATTTACAACTGCAGGAAAAGACAATTTTTACATTAAAGAAATAGGAAATTATTCAGACTAACAGAAAAGAGGTATAGCTAGAATTGCCTGGGGAATAATTCATGCATGTTCACCTCTATTTCTGACAGTTCAAACTGGTTGCTTTCAAGTCAGGCTTAGCAATCTGTAATCACAAACTCTTTTGTAATATAGCAACTACTCTTTTTCGTCTCCAGAGCCTTGGATGAATATAGTTTCAAAACTCAATCTAAAGTCCAGATTTTTTTAAAATTGTGGCTATGAGTGAGAAAGTACTAGATTGCTAAAGAAGTCTTGAGACCATTGGAACTATTGTCTTCAAGTTGCAAAGGCATTAAGACTGGAAAAAACACATTAAATTATATCTTATATTGCTCTAACAAAGATTACTTTTAGAACAAACCAGAAAACAGAAAAACACAATCTCATGAACAAGCATTAGAAGAAAAGGTTAAGATAAAATATATTATGTACTATGTCTAATTTTTAATGTACTGTGCTTCAATTGGCTGTCCCTATTCTTTATTTAATCTCCTTTGCAAGGGCACAGAGGAAAACAAAATTAGAGGGAACACATCAAACCTTTTCATCAAAGGGTAATTTTCCAATGGCAATAGCAAATCTTTGACATTTGCAGAATAATATATTGAAGTTTGAACTGGAGTTTTTGACAGTAATTTTTTTAAAAACTACTTTTATTTCAAACACTTGGAAAAGGAATCACATAAATGGAGGGAAAATCCAACCTGAAAAATGTTTTGATGAGGTTTATTAAAGACTTGGAATTGCTAAGCTTTGTATGCGCTCATTGAGTAAGAAAAAATTGCACTATTCAGACAAAACTAGGTATTGCATCCAGACTTAAAGTAAAAGGCAAATAAAAGTGGTACATTAAAAGGCTGCTCCCTTCTAAAATCAGCATCATGTAGGGGCAGACGCTACTGCCCTGAGCATGAAATGAGAAAATGGTGTCTCATTAAAGATACGTCTGCTCAACAGATAAAATAAGTAAGGAAAGAAGTTCAGTTTGATGAAAACATTGCACTACGTGGAAGCCAAGCATTCACCTCTAGAAGCACAATCACATGTCTCAGAGACTTAATGTCTCATAATCTCCTAGTGAAATGAGTCCAGTGGATAAAAATATATAGAGCATACAGTTGATAGCTTTAGTAGCTTTGGACCATGGAGAAGTTACAGGAGCATTCACAGCAAGGAATTGCTGAAGTTGTTGTTCCCTTCCAACAGTTGCTCATTGATATGCAAAGTAAATGAAATATGGAATAGTTATGATCATTGTTCTTGCTCTTTTCTTGTTCTTCCTTTGTACTTTTATTGCTTTGGTATCCACATATGACCACTGTTAGAGACTGGATGCTAACTTAAACAGACTCTTTCTCTGGATCACTATAATCATGACTGTTCTTATGCCCTCTTGACTCGTCCCTGTTGGCTCAGCTCCAGTGGAGTCTGTAGACCAATAGGCCCAAATTTTACATCCACAGTTAGGCTTATGGAAGTTTTATGTTTTTTCAGAAGCATAGTTTCACATAAGTTATTGAAAGGGTTAAAATAATGCCCTTAATGATTTAAACTGATATGTATATATAACGTCTACGTAGGGAGTCTCAACTCTGCATTTATCCTAAATTGTGTCCTGGAGTAGCGTTGTTTAGATTTGGATTTTGGTAATTTGTTTGTTCCTGACAGCAGAAATATCTGTGTTGAAGAGAGTATTTGTGAGACACAGAAGCCACAGTAAATTTCCTGCGGTACATAATTTTTCTCAGGTACGTTTCTAATAGTGTGACCTCTCTGAGATTCAGCTGTACATGAAGTGTGTCAGGTAAACCCCTATGTAACTATGTCTTCAGATTTGTTTTTTTCCTATAATGACTATTGTACAAGCTGGAGGTGCTTAAGGTGGAAGAATTTCTGGATTGCTAGGCAAATAGATAGCTATGAGATACTGTCACTATGCAAACTAATGGGGACCAAGAATGTTTTATTTTTATCTTGAAGAAGCTTGCAGGAGGCAATCCTATATCCATGCAGTAGACTAAGAGAGCAAAATGACCTTGTGCTTGACTGGACACTAATAATACTCAGAAACAAAAATGTCATTAGCTTGTATATGTCTTTCCAAAGAAAACTTGAATTAAGAGTTCATTTTTCTTTTCAGCAGCAAGAAATTACTGTTGGAAGAAGTGTATACAAGTACCAGGGCTTTTCAAATCTGAGGTGTAGTAGGCTTACAGGGAAGCTGGAAGGGTGGTGAAGTTTGTCTTCTCAGTCAGGTAACTAGAAAACCACTGGCAACTCTACCTAAAATTAATCGGAATCTCTGCTAATGGAGGTTCTTGGTAATGCTGGAAATGAGCAAGGGTAGGAGCTCTCTCAGGGTCTTCCAAGCAAAGATGGAATTACATTCTTGGCCCCAGCTCTGCTCAGTTATGTACTGCAGACATCACTTATCATCATGTTTGGCACTAGAAAGCCTTTTTTTAGAGCACCAGGGGCAATGATACTGTAGCCCCTGCCAGCCTGTGAGCATACACTGCGGTCTCCACCGTGGGGAAAGCCTATTGCCCACAAGTACAAGAGATTTGCTTAGAAATGGGATCTTACAAACACTTATCAAAAAGGCGTTGTAGCGTCAGGTCTGTTGGAGCTCCTGGAGCTAACCTGGGCACAGTTGATCCAGTCGCCCCGTCCTCATGCTGCTCTGAGCATAATTTCAGCCTGAGGTACGGCAGGAGACAGTGTTCGTTGGGCAGCTGCCAGGGGTACGTTCTCTGGGAGATGGGTTTTCGCAGGGCTGCCGATCCCCTGGCCAGTAGCCAGCTGTGAGAGCAAGGCTGCTGGTGTCCCTTTGCCGTGCTGGAGGACTGTCCCAGAACAGCTCACTAACACACCAGCTCCACAGGACGGTTTCAGTAGTTTTACTGAAAGCCTGTTTCACACTCCCAGTGCTTGTAGTTGCAGTCAGTCCCCCTGCAAGCTGTGGCTACAGGTCTGGTGTTTTCAGCTTGTGCTGGGAAATAGTCCTTTGGTTTCACCACTTGTTTTTCTCCCTTTCTCCTCCTTTCTGTGTATCTGTACAGGGCCAGGGTTTAAACTATCTATCTCCAGAAATACTTGTCATATGAAGTCTCTCCACTGGCAGGGTCTATCAAGAAATATATCCACAGAGAAAGTTTTTTCTCCTGCAAACTCTCACTGGTAAGTTCCTTAAGCAAAATCAAGAAACAGAGGTGGAAACTAATAACTGGGAGTTTAAGCTATGAATTATTCTTATGCCATTGATTGTTTGTTGAAGCTTGAAGAGGTGGATCTTTTACGTCATGCATCATATTTTGTTCTGAGCAATAGAACAATCAGCAAAAAAAATAATCAGTTCTTCCACATGAGGTAAGTCTTTTGATGAGAGGTGTTCTTAGCTGACTGCTCAGACATGTTCCCAAATGATAAGTGCACAGATCAAAAATCTTACACAGAAAATGAACTAGAAAGCCCTTAGGACCAGAATAAATACTATCTCACTAGAAAATGGATTCTGATAGGCTCCTATCAACTTTAATTACTTTAAGACTATTATCCATGTAACAAGCTTCTCTGGCATTTCTAAGGAATAGGTATATTTAATAAATGAAGAACTTTGCAAAAACCATTCCCTAATTACACTCATTAGAAAATTTAAGCTACAAGAAAACCAATAAAGCTTCTGCTGTATCTTACACAGACAGCAATTAATGAACAGTTATCTTAAGTCTGAATTAGCAAGCACCCTTTGCTTTCTTGAATATAATACCTTAGGCATTCCTTCAATGAAGGAAAATGTCTTATGCATATTCTGATTAACTGCACGCTAGTCCTCAGTCTGCAATTTGAAAACCATATTGCCATTAATTAATGATGCACTGGTGTCAGAATAGTAACAGATATGGAAATGGAAATGAACATGTTGAAATTGTACATGGACCAAAAGAAAGGCAATAGACAAGTTACAGAAATGTTCATTTGGATTAATTATTTTTTTAAAAAAATTCACAAATGAGATAGTGCATGAAGTTGCTTGCTGTCCCACAACTTACTACAATGAATGTTCTGCGGCAAAAATGAAGCATTTTTTCTGCCTTTTTGCACCTTCATTGTCTTTCTGGCCTAACTTTTGTCAATGCAACTGTATTCTCTAGAAAAGATGGCACATGGAGGGAATATTTCTGTTGTATGTCAAAGGAGTGAAAAACAATTTATTTAGCATTTCTGATTTTTATTTCTTTAACAAGCTGTACTGAAATGCTCTCCCTCTTCCCCTGCAGAAATGGTCAGGATCCTGTATTGTATCTTATCCCCTTAGCCCAACCCTAAGACAAGCAGGGCTTTAGTGTTCACAAATGTTTGAAATGTTGTCACTAGGTAGGAAAAAATTATTTCATTTGTAAAGAAATGTTGGCTACACATAGCAAGAAACTCTTCAACTAATTAGACACCTTATGTTGTAAATGCAAAGTTAAATACTTGAGTTAATTCTTTGATCAGTTAAATACTGATAAAAAGTGTCTTAAGAAAACTGTTGAGACAATCTGATGCTAAGTAAAATTTGAAGCAATTACACGTGTTTTGTTTCAAACCTAAAAGTAAATAACCTCTCACCTTTTGGTTTGATAACCTTTTTCTTTCTCAACAAAAGGTCATTTAAGGTTGCTGCTTTTCCTCCAGTTTGGTCATTCTTGGAAGCAATACAGGCTTCAACAGTCCTTTTTGGAGGTTATCTAAGACTGGTGCAGGAAAGAGATGAAAAGGTCATCCTAACCTTTTCATCCCTCTGCTTTGCCCTGAACGCAGTGGTATTTTGTCACTGGGCTATATAATTAGGACCTCCTGCACTTCATTAGATCTTAGGCACCCTGTTGGGCTAGCAACAAACTGAACCATGTTTCCAAGGAAAGCCTTCTCTCCTGTGTGTAATGTCTTAATTAAAAAATGAAGTCATTCTGAATCTTAAAACTTGGACAGGTTTAATTTTGATTACAAAGAGGGACGCAAAAAGAATTGCTTTCTTCTAGAGGATAAACCCAAAAGGTACTGCAAAAGTGTATTAATCTACCTCACTGGAGAAAGGCTTCGGAATGTTGAGAGAGAAAGCTCTGGTGTGATTAAGAACTACAGTACCACTTCTGTAAGTTTCATGGTAATTAGGAAAAATGGCGAAAAGTAGTGCTTTGTTTCCACAACTGCATTTTTGAAAACTTCTAATTACAAAATACTAAAGAGCAAAAGGGGCAGTCAGCTTTAACCAAGGTATTCTTTGTCAGATATAGTCCTTTCTGGTTAAATATTAGAGACTGATTTTGTAAGAGAAATTGAAATGACACAATTTCCTCTTTAGCAAAGCACAGGTTAGAGTAAAGAAACTGTTTATGAATACTATTGCTAATCAGTGCTGGAGGGAAAATGTCTTTATGCTTATGTAGTTGACAAATGCAGGTCTGGTGCAACAAAACCTGAAAACATTCTTTGGGAATTCTATAAGCCAGGATGGTAGCACTGTGGTTTCCACTGCTTCATTCACCTTCCATCACCCATACTGAGAGTCAGGGCACATTTACTCTGAGTTATTAATAAAAAAAATAAGATATAATAATTGCAGTTAACTAGAGACATATATTATAGGACTTATTTTTTAGTAAAATCTGAGAACTATGTATGGAAAACCACTTAATATACACCAGAACAATATAACGCAAACAGAAAAAAAAATATCCTTTTAAGGGGATACTTTGCAAAAGCACTGTACTTGAATCTCTACAAGGCCTGGAGGGGTATAAACAAAAGAGTGAAGTAAAAGCTTATACACTGGGTTTCTCAACCTCTGTCTGCTACATGAAAGAACACCATAAACTACACCAAGTATCTGAGAAAAAAATGCCCTGAAAAAGCGTACTGTTAGGTAAAAAGTCTATACTAAAGAATACACAGATATTCTCAGTCTAGATCCTGGCATGACTTTAAACAGTCTGATGTGCATTGGGCTCACTCTTTTTGGTTCTATCTGCACCTGCAAATCTGCAAGGGTGAGCTCAAAGGCGGTAATGCGTCATGAGGGAGGGTGGAGGGAGGAGTAATTATCTAAGTTATAATAAATTAATTGTAGCAAGAATAGAACAGAAATAATAGAAAAGGATAGTCAAGGGCAAACACCTGCAGTCTGGGGAATTTCTACAGATTGGAGAAAAGGTCATGGAAATATTGAAAGAGAAATTGTGTATTGCACTACAAAACTTAAATATGATTTTACAGCTATGGAATTATAGCGCTTGCAGGACTAAAAGGCGTACCCAGTTTAACCTAGATATGATTAATCTTTGTTTGGAGCACTTTTTTTCCTAACAAATATATCATCCTCCTTCAGTAGCCACATTCTAAAAATTATACACTCAGGATTTGTTTTAATAGTATTGTATTATTTTTTAAGGCAAAGCACTGTTTCTGAAGGGACAGTAAAAGGTAAAGGAGATAAATATATGTCACCCACAGCCATCTGAATAAACTTATACCAAGTGAGCTGGGTTTACTTCCCGATGCAATACAACTTGCTTTCTGTATACACAAAAGGGGTAATAATTTGGTGTCATCATGTCCTGATTTGGGATGGAGCAAAACCAACTTTCTGCTCAGTAAAACCGGCTCTTGCTTATACTTCTTGTTGTGGCAATCAGGGTCAGCTGACTTGGTTGTTTAGCCTGTGGAGGGGTCACACCTGTGAGGAGGAGTGGACAGGTCAGGTGACCCAAACTGACCAATAAGGTATTCCATCCCATCTTCCGTGATTAGTATAAAAGCTGAGGGATCAAAGAGTTGGGTTTTTTCTTCAATGGTTTGGCTTTTTCAATGGCTATCTTTCTTCAATAACTGATGTCTAGGGAGGACCCTGTCAGTTTGTCTGTCTTTGATCCTGCTGCACGCGTTCTTGAAGCTAGATCCAGAATCCTGTTCCCATCCGTCACTGAGTTGTCTGGAACTTCCCCAGTGCCTGCCGGTGATATCTTCCTGGGAGCTTGATATGGTTTTGTATATATTTATATGTATTGTATCTATTTAATTATTTCCTTTTTATTTCATTATTAATATTTCATTAAAGTAGTTTAGCTTTTGTCCTGAACTTGTAACTCTCTCTTCTTCCTCTCCTTGGAGTGAGAGGTGGGGGAGAGCATCTGTTGTCTTACCATTGGCCAACCTGGCCCAAATTGTGACACATCAGTATGACAGATTCTAAATCTTGAAATGTTTTTCTACAATTAGGTCAAAATACTTGGAAGGCAACGATTTAGTAAGATTTACCACATCCTTTTATGATCAGGAGGTTTTATGCACTAATGTTGATGAGCTTTCTGACTATCATAGAATCATAGAATGGTTTGGGTTGGAAGGAACCTTAAAGATCATCTAGTTCCAACCCCGTGCCATGGGCAGGGACATCTCCCATTAGACCAGGTTGCTCAAAGACTCATCCAGCTTGGTCTTGAACACTTCCAGGGAAGGATCATCCACAACTTCTCTAGGCAGCCTGTCCCAGTGTCTTATCACCCTCACAGTAAAGAATTTCTTCCTAATATCTAATCTAAATCTGTCTCAGTTTAAAACAGTTACCCCTCATCCTATCACTACACTCTCTCATAAGGAGTCCCTCCTATAGGTTCTCTTTAGGTACTGGAAGGCTGCTATAAGGTCTCCTCTCCCCAGAGCTTTCTCTTCTCCAGGCTGAACAACCCCAACTCTCTCAACCTGTATTCAAGGGAGAGGTGCTCCAGCCCTCTGGTCATTATGACAATTGTTAAGCTATTTTTCCCCCTTGTTTTCCTGATGCCAATGAACGAGCTATACAAAGGTATGTGCCATGTGTATAAAAGTAATTGCAACTCAGCAAAATATTTATAAGCATTTTTCTGCCAACACAACTGAAGCAGCTGAGACGCATCAGGCAGTGTGTCTGTACAGACTGAGGAAGACTGGAGCTCAGATGGATCAACTTCTCTGTGTTTATCTTACAGTGCAAATGTAGTCTGTTTCTGGATCTTACAAAGAACTTCAAGCAAGCAGATGAGATCAGATATTGCAAGGGATTACATATAAAGAAAGTGTTTAAATGTACCTAACTGCAGGTAGCATTGTCTGTTTAAAACTTAAGAGTTCCTCTTTGTGTCTCCATGAAACCTTTAAAATATGTAAGTTAGGTTGCTATGACACTAGGCAATAGCTGCATTGACAGCTGAGCTGTTCATTCTGGTTTTATTCTTGGTTTAACTTCCTACAAGCAGCCGTTTGTCTATTTGACAGACATAGATATATTAGAGCAAACCATCACGCAAGGACTCTTAGTAAGACGGAGGGTTGCAAGATGGGTGCTCACGATTGCTGACAAGCTCTTGAGGTATTTAACTGGGTGACCAAAAGGTCTTAAAATCAAACAGATCTAAAAGAGGAAAAACAAATTATGACCTGGTAAATGTCACCTCTGCTGTATGACTGGCTTACCTGAAAATGTAGTGTGCTGAAATGGTAAGTCTCCAGCTGGCAGGGGGTAGTAGCGTTTATGCTTTCTCTGGCAAGTTTTAAATGACTGAAGCAGTTGGCCTTAGCGCTGAGGTTCAAAGGCTATGAACCTGAATGTGTGTATATTTTATGTGAAAGTACTGGAGCAAAGCCCTGACTCAGAACAGTGAGGCAGAGTGACAGGTATTTATTCCCCCAAATCCTTCCTCAGTGGAATGCCTTCTTAAGTTTCTCACTGATGGGATTTTCAGAGGGACAGTTAGGAGTGCCCAGCAGAGACTGAGCATGAAGATAACAAAAGATAGTCCTCAGCTATGCTGAAACTGTTGTAAATATTCAACACAAAAGGAAACATTCTTTGTTTAAATGTTAGTATAAAAGCCATTGATATGAGAAATAATAGCCCCTTGGTTTTCAAAAGCCTTTAAAATTCAGTAAAAGAAAAACTCACTCTGCCTCCAGAAGCTGACTCTCAGCTGAAGATTTCCTAATCGTCACAGCAGCTGCAGCTTTAGTACCTGATGAAGGGGGTCCCTTGCTGGCACACTGCACAATGTATTGCACAGGCAACAAACCCTACCTATTATGTATACGTATTAGGAGAGGGGCTGCACTTGCTTGACCAATAAGTGATAAATAGCTGCAGAAGCTAGTTCAGCGTGTAGGGAGCTGTGAAAGTATATTCCAGTTGGGAATGTTGTGACGGTTATGATAAAGATGTGTTACTTAACTACCTTTGAGCATCTGGCTCCAGTATACTTTGTTTGGGAATATGATCTCTACAAACAGCTTCTTATTTCATGGATGAAGAGTAGTATCTGAACACATTCAGACAAATTTACCATGAAAGTATTGTATTCCTTTTATCTTTGGGCAGAGGAAATTCCTCAGGTGATGTTTCTTTTGATTGGTAAATGCCAGTCTGTTGCTGGCACTGATGAAGCTGTAGGTATCTGTCTGTTCTGTCTTGACAGTATGGCCTAAACCAGAAATGTATGAAATTCATTCTCCAAATGCCTTGACAATGCCAGCCCGGCATGATGACTGTGAAATTAATTGTGGCAATGGTGCCTTCCCAGACTTAGGGAAAACCAGGAAGTGTGCTCATGACATACAGCCTGTGGGACAGTCCAAGGACTGTAGGGGAACCCAGCTAACACGGAAATCCTCAATGTGGGGGGTACATCTTGCTTGCTTTTACCAGTTCCTTGAAACTCAGCTTGCAGGGCAGCAGCACTTCTGTCACCCAGCTAAGATTGATTCTGTCAGAATAAAAGCAGCATTAATCATAGGGAAAGGTCTAAATAGCAAATGTTCATCTTTCCAAACATACCTGTAACAAGAATTTGGGATTACTAATCCCTGTTGTTTAGGGAAATATGGATCTTTTTCTCCAAGCTCTGCTGAAGGTGTCAGTCTATTTATGGCAAGAGCTCTGTTTTAAGCGTGATTATCCAAACTTCACAACTTAATCTAGCTATACAAGATCTTTATTTTTTTTCTTGTCTAACTCTTTCTAAGAGACACGTATGTGCCTGGTGAGGTACTCTGTAGATGGGTAGAGAAAAGTATTATACTAACCGATCTGAGCAATTGATATGCTCGCTCTTGCACCAATATGTCGCCAATACTGCCTAGGCAATTTTATTGAGAAGTTTACTCCTCCCAAAGGCTTCAAAACCAACACTGAGTCACTGTTCTGAGTTTACAGTCACTGTAAATGCAAAGTGTTAAAAATCAGAAGGGAGAAGAGCAAAATAAATGCACGCCATGCACTGTTAAATTATTTAACCTATATAGTAAGGAGTACGTGAGTAGTATATGCTGGGAGTATATATAGGGAGTGTATGAGTATATGCTGATAGTTAAATATTTGACAAGTAATTTCTAATCAGGAGTGAAAATCCTGATCTTCTGAACATCTTTGGGGGGCGGGGGGGATAAAATAGAGCAATGCAGGAGAACCTTCTAGATGATATTTTCTAGCAGGGTTGGTAGGACTGGCAATACTGCTAACAAGCAGAACCTGCAGAGAGCTACTGGCTGAGCCGTGTAGGAATGACTTATCTTTTCTTGAATGCAGAACTGCAGCCAGCCATTAACTGTTGATCTGCTTCTTTCAGAGTCACAAATCTGCATCTCGTGAGTGTGCCCAAAGCTAAAGCTGAAGTGAAATATTAAAAGTTTTGAGATAACAGATGACAAGAATCAGCTGCACAACATAAACTTATTTTGCAGATAAAATTTCAGTTCTGAACAGATGGTGTTATGTCCTGTTTTCTATACTCACATTGGTTGCCAGAAATGTATCAAAATCTGGTACCCAAAGAAATGGGAAAGGCGATGGGTACACCGTTATCCGTCTACTAAGAGGTGACATATATTTTAGTTGTACTGCAGCAAAAGCAGACCACTAACTAGTAAAAAGATGCCCACTCATTTCAGGATGAGCTGTGGGATGACCTCAAACACACCTCAACTCAGAACCCTATGTGAAACACTTCTGTCACAGAGCTAGTGAAATGTGCTTTGTGGTATGTGATGGTGTCTTAGCTGGGCATTTAGAAGATATGATCTGTGTCGCTGGTTTTGAGAGACAAACTGCCATGTTATTGTGATAACTGCTTGTGTTTCAGTGCTCAGGGTCCTTAATATCCTTAGGTGAAAAAGGAATATAATGAAGAGCATTAAACTAATATTCAAATGGATTTTCTATGCCAAATGCTCAGTTCTCCATCATTTTTATTTCTATATCATGTCAGACTGATAACTGTTTTATTTTAATCAATGGAACAGCATATTTTAGGATTCAAAGACTATCAAAATTTGGAATTCTTGCTCAGATAACAGAAGCATCACAGTTCAGACACCTTTGCAGAACTGGAAGTTGATTCTTGTGGTTAAAGTCCTGTGTGCTATAAATACAAAAGCTGAAAAACTGTGAGTTTATACTGACTGTGAACAGAGACAGAGTGATAAAGAGCTTTACATTAATCTGGATTTCCCTTTCAGGTTGTTAGAGCCAACATGGCCTATTTTCGAGGACCTTGGCAAGAACTACTTATCTGTGGCTGTAGACAAATATTGCTTAGCACTTTCAATTGTGATTATATTTCCATTTCAAAACCACATGGGTAGCACTTGGTCACTGTTTTTGTGATTCTGTCTTGTACTTGACATAGCCTGAAATCATCCTTAAAGCCTAAATTTAAATGCTAGATATTACACTTTCCTCTTGCCATATGAGAGTGCCTTATATACACACAGCTGTATATGATAGACTCTCCGTCACCTCAACTAGCTGAATATGTTGTCATCTTTAGTAGCAGAAAAACTGAGGGTGAGACATTCTGTGTTTTCTAGATGGCTCTTGAATATTGATGATGAAATCACAGGTGGGAACTAAAGTTGCATCAGGCCATTGTAGACACAAGACATAGAATTTTTCATAGGAAGCGTTAACTCATCCTTGGAAGGGCTTTTTGAGACTTGTGACAGATACACTGGGCATTTAGTAACTTCCAGCAGTTGGTAGTGCAAAGCTGGAGAGATTCACATCGGTTCACAGCTTTCTGAAGGGGAGTTGCAGCTCAGGGCTCAAAGAGTAGACAGCATTGACTGACAGGATGACCACTTGTTGATCAAAACACTAGTCTGTAGCAGAACTATAGACTTTGAACTTTGTGATACTGAATATTACAGTTCAAGGCTATATGGAAGGAACGTTAAATTAGACACCCAAGCAATAACCTCACTCCTGGAGTTTCCAATAGCATTGCAAAGCTGTGTCCAGGGCTTAGTCTGCAGCACAGATCAGGCTCTAAGGATGTTGAATTAGACACATTTCTCATATACTACTTAAAGTAAAAGTACAGGCTGCTGGTAGATATAAAGAATAATACAGGGCACTCAGTTTTCTTGCTGTACAACCAGTTTGTTGGAAGTTAGTGCTACCACTTCTGGTGATTAAGCACCATCAGTTAAAACTGTAATTGGTTTAATAGTTGAACTATGGATATATAATTTCTATAATAATAATAATGAAATAAACCCCCTAAACTCTTACTTTCTGACTTGGAGGCTGAGAAGCAGAACTTAAATAGACACCTGGAATTTCATAATGACTTTTATATTACCTTAGTGAAAATATTTTTACTCTACATGTATCATTGCCAAAGGGTAGGAACAAGTTTGCAAATTTAAAAAATCACAATATGGGATTGAGACCCGGGGAACCATCGCACCTGGAAGTAGAGAAGGAAACTGATTAATCTAACAGAAATGGAGGGAAGAGGTGGCTACAGATTTAAATTGATTAGAGCTGGGAGGAAGTTAAAGAGAGTTTTAAAAAGAGCCCTTTTCAGGAAGACAGGTTTTCTGATTGAATGTCTATCTACAAATCTGATGAAGCAAAAGATAAGTTTCAACTAAGAGAGAAGAGGAGGTGACTGCTGTGGCTTCATCTGCACCTTTTGTGCTTACACTCCAGGCCCTGTCACTGCCCTGACTGTGCTGAGCTGCGAGTGATATCTGTTGTGTTGCAAAAGGCTGGACTATTACAAGAATAAAAATTTCCTCTGGCATTGCCAAACACAGGACACAGAAGGGAAAGAATACGTTAACTAGAGTGCAGGTGGGATGTGCTAAATGGGTATGGAGCTATGCAGGGTGGTGGTGGCAGGAGGAGCCCCCTTGTGATTATAACATTAGCTTAAGGCTAACCCCACATATTGAGCTGTCAAGTCCGAGAGAAAAGACACACAGGGACTCATTTTTCTATTTGATGGGCCACGGTGGGATTGAGGAATGAAAATGAAAAGCGAAATTAGATTCAACCAGCAGTACTTTGGAGGTAATGCAGTAAAAATTGAAAGGGTGCTAGCAGCCTTTAGGAAACAGATGGGGGTTCACTAACACAGGCCATTATTTGTGTTAGTTGAAGTGTCTCCATTGATGTCATTCTACATTTTTCTCTGACATGAAAGTTAGTATCTTAAAGTACCATTCCTATGGTACTTTAAGATACTAACTGCCTTTGTAGCCAGTAAGAATGTTCGCAAGCATAAAAGCATCAAAATAATAAAGTAACCATTCAAAGTACAGATGATGAACAAGATATGCAAGTCTACTTTTGGAAAAGTCAACAAAAGGTGATAAAATTATGTTAATTTTGTGCAACTGACAATGCTTTTACTGACATGTAATAGACAATTGGTACAACCTTAGTAAGTACCTTCAAACAAATGTTTTGATTGGTTGCGCAATGAAGTTATCTGGGTGTTTTTTTGTGAGCCATAAGAAAACATTAAGCTTTGCAGTTGTTGATACATTCTTAGCCATAAAATGATTTTGACCCTTACTAATTTATGCAAGTTCTGGAATGCTACATAAAAACATAACTTGAAGTCATTAAGGTTAAGCTGTGGTGAAAAATGAACATGATTTATTTTAGGAAAAGTAGTAGTGAATGAGATATATTATTTGATAAAAATTAGATAAAATTACTGCATCTCCTTTTTTCACTTACTCAAGAACCCTTCCTTTATAAACTGAAAAAATACTCTTACAGGTGATTGGTCATTTTGACATTCTGCATAGTCTTTTCCCCACTTTTTAATGGGGAAATAGAATCAATAATTACTTGAAGAGATGCTCCTGAGATTATCTGTATATTAGAAGCAAAGATTTACTGTTTGTTGTATGGAAGACGAAATTATTTAGGTGAACTAATTATGAGTGTGCCATGGAGGAACACTTAGGCTGTGGTGGTTTCTGCTCTGATTTTCTTCTCCTGGAAGAGGGGTCTGGAGAATAAATCTTATGAGGAGAGGCTGAGGGAGCTG
>KZ505796.1:579277-611768 GCA_002844005.1 Limosa lapponica baueri | reverse complement strand
AGTTAGGTTGATGGTTGGACTAGATGATCTTAAAGGTCCCTTCCAACCTAGACAATTCTATGATTCTATGATTCTATGGAAAAGAGATCTGGGAAGTTTAGTGAAAGTGAAGAGCCAGATGTCACTATGCTCACATTGTTCTGACACTTAGTACTTTTATTACAGCTGGTCTTTGGAAAATTTCCTCTAAGTATCCAGTATGAAGTGAAAAATTAAATAACTTTCTTGAGCACTTTCATTAAGATGATGTCTTCACCATTGCCTTAATCTATTCAAAGGAGACGTCTGCCTGACAGCGCTGACATTATTTGCACAGAAGATGATTACCCCTGGTTCAGACCAGACCCTCATTTCCCATGGACATGGTGGCAAGACGAAAAAATCTTTTATTTATATCAGTGAATTAGTGCATCATTGAAGTCTGTTATTTTACATCTTTTCTGCAGTTTTGTGTTTGTTCTGAGTAGGTTAAATAACAGCTGCTGGAAACTGTGGTTATGACTTGGAAAGGATAATAGAGTAATATAGTGTGTGTTTTCAATAGATCAGCTCAGCTGCTTGCTGTTCAAGGCTGGGAAATGAGAAGTGGTAATCTGTTTTTCTGCATTTATTCTCTACTTTGTCAGTAAAAGTTGCATCTGAAGGGCTGAACAAATTGCAACTATTTTGTCAGATAGTGTTCCAAAATACGTGTGGGTATCCAGCTTTCCTCAGTCCCTTGTGGTTTCAATGATAAGTTTAGGCTTGAGCTATTTCAGTAGATGCCCTATTTAAATGAATATACAGCTGAGAGTGGGAAAAGAAGGTGCAAACTGCCGGAGTTAACCCTAAGTGGGTTCATTTGAAAATTGCTTTCTTCTGAAATTTATCAGACACCATTACTTACCTTGTATTCCAGGGGTTTCTTATTCATACCTTACTGACGGCTCCTCGCCAACTGTAAAAAAACAACTGAGAGGATATAATTAAGCTTTGAGAAGGGCAGCAAGTGCCTTGAATTTGAAGCATGAAAAATGAGAGACTAAGCTGATAGGGCAAAGCAGAAGTTTACTTCATTGTGGACAACAAAAAGCTCAATCAAACATATTTATTAAAGCCTTCACAGCACCACCAAGTTCCTGGGTAAGAATTTTGTTCTTGCTTTTCTCTCGATAAGATGCATTACACGTGTTGTGCCCGATCCCCAGCTGGCGAATGTACTGCCTGACTGTTCAGTGCTTGTTGCCTCTGCTTTACCCTGGCTATTGGAAGAGAGATTAAGAATTAAAACAGGATTCCTCTTGGTTCTAGTGTCGCCTGGAAGAGAGCTTTGCAGGGAAATGTTTGGTAATGTTGGGGGAAATGTTCAGATAAGCTTCACTATTTTCACTTCAGAAGTTAAAGATCTTCAGGCACTCACACTTTTAAGCTTGCCTAGGTATAATGTCGCCCTTAAGTAAAGGTTTCAAATTCACTGAGATATTCAGATTATTGTGAAAACTAGTTGCTCAACTCTCAATAGGCAACTGAATAGTATTAGCCAAAAATTGGAACCCAAAGTGATAGAAGACTTTTTGCATTTAAAATTAATAATTATCATGGCTAATATAACATTAAACCAAGTTGATTTTTCATTTCAGAGGCATTGCACCCCTACAATTTTTTGCAAAGAATAGTTATTTCAAGATTCCACTAGGAAAGAGTACCATTGGTATCAACTTCTGATTTACTGCTCTCCTATGTTATACACTAAAACCACCAAAGTCTGTAATAGTTTTCTACACAATGCTGTGTCTATCAAGTATAATTTGTTAGAGTTATGCAATTAAGATTTCCTTGCACAGTGCCACACTTGCAGCTGGTAGTAGTGATAGCTAACAGATTTAGAGCTTTCAAATTTTTAAAAATTTCATTTTAAAGGGGAAAAAAGGGGATTGACAGTGCTGTCATATGTATTTACTTAGTGCTACCTGGACTCCCTATGTCACTCTGAAGAAAATATGCTATTGACAGTCCAGAAACCTGTGCTTCCTGATTGGTTATTGAAAGGGGTTTGACTACCACCCCACTTTGTAAGAATGCAAACAGATCAAAAATCTGGCAGTGAAAAATATTAATTTTTTGATGGGAAGCAATGTTCATTCTTAATGCTTTTTAGAATACATTTAAATGAGGAACTGTAAAGCTGTCCTAGGTAATTTTTAAGATCTCCTTTATTAGTATTATAGAAAGCTCCTCTAGATGTACAGAAATTCAAAGCTCAGTTACTTTGAAGACTGGAGTAATTGTAGAGCACCACTTAAGACAACCTACAAAAGCACTTATTCTTCAGTTACTTTTTTTTGTAGCTTTTGAGCTCTGATTCAGTTACAGCTGGTCTGTGATGGAAATAACAAAGTCAGCTCATTTTTCACTTGTGTGAAGACTTACCCAAAGCTGACAAACTCCTAGATAAAAATGGATTTAGGGGAAGTGGGAAGTCATTACAACTCCTCCAATGTGAGCAACAGTAGTGCAGGCTTCCCCCCTTGTCGCTGCAAAGGAGCATTGGTTTTAATGGTGATGCCTGCAAACCAGCACTCCTCGTCAGTCCTCTGGTCCTCTGCGCTGGATAGGCTATGAGGATGCTAGTTACTCAAGAGCTTTTCATAGTTTATAGTTATCCATAGTTTTGCCAATTTAACTTGTTTTAGGCATGGACTATGGGTAGAAGGTGAAGGCATCTGTGACATTTTCCTTTTCTACCTGAGGGTGCGTTGGCTGAAGGAGGCCCTACTGCCTGCACTGGGGTCAGTGAACTAATCTAGCTGGAAAACAACCAAAGGGAAAAAGTGGTTCATTTTCAAGAGTGCTGTCTGTCATGAGGAGAAAGCAAGCGGCTACAGTCGCAGCGAAACAAAATATATCCCAGCGTGGGAGTCTCAGTCTACTCCCCAAGACAGTGCAGGTCTTGCTGCCGAGTCCTCTCTCTCATATCCCCAGTCAGCTTTGGAGATGCAGGACATCCAGGTACTGTGTTAAGGATGTTGACTCAGTTGTGGCTGGGAAAGTATTAATGGCCTTTTGGCCCGGGACTGGTGCAGAACACCGATGCACAGTTTCAGTGAGACGGCTTTTGCACATGCAAGTCCCCTGCGTAGGCATGAAAATGTAGGTACTCCATAGCAATGCAATTGTTAAAATTAGGTGAATTCCCATTCTTTTGAGATAATAACACCACCCCCCCCAAAAAAAAAACCCAACAAACAAAAACCCAAAAAAACAGAAGAAAGAAAAAAGAACAAAAAAGCCAAAACAAGCTAGGACAGAAAAGGAAATCATCTTGCTTTGGATTTGTGTGACTTTTTCTTTTCTTAGAAAAAGGCAATAACTTTGGAATAAGGAAAACAAACTTAAGCTGCTGCTGACATTTCAAAGTTGTTTGTCAGTAAGAAGGTACCTGCAAGCTGATCTCTAACAATTCTGTAAGTAGCAAGTAATTTCCATTTGTAATATCTCAGCTTACTGAGTTTAAGATGTGCATTGATCTTGCTTTTATTTTTTATGATATGCTGCAAAATGCTTTAACCACTACCTTGCAGACACATAAACCAAAACTAATACATTAAATGACTTAAAGGCAGCACAGTTAAGGGGGATGTCCTGAAAAACTACAGCTGTGGCCTTTCTTATAGCTAATAAAGTCTATTTATTCAACACATACATGCTCTCACCTCACTAGATGTTAAATTTAAAGCTTCTTAAGTCTTTAACCCTCTTTTGGAAAATTTTAGTCTGATGAGCATCAACCGCAAACACTATGCCAACTATGCAAACACTATGATGACAATAAATATTTTGTAATCAAAGGGCAACTGAGTATTTCCTGACATAAAATCTCCTATAAACCCAGGTGTCATAAATTGCCATAGCAGACAAATTCTTAAGGACTGACAGCGAGAAACTGAGTGAACTTGGCTGAAGTGTTGACAGACTAGTATAAGTGAAAGAGATTAAATTCAGTGGTCTTGGACTTCTCTAATAGGGTGCTACTAGTAAGTCTGATTGATCTGCTAAACTTCAAAAGGCACATACAGCTTCCCTAATTTGCAAGTAATAGATTGCGCTTCCACTGGGTGAAGTATTTTACTCCTGCCCTCATCTAAGCAAAACAATGAGTTGCAAATTTGTCAATAATATTACATCTCTGCTGCATGTTTTAATTAGCATAGATGTCACACATTTCTCTCAGGGCTATTCAACTCTGCAATATGACCGGCGGGTTATTCTGTCACTTTCAGAGAAAGTTCAGTACAGGTAGTGGCAAGCAGCTTGATCATGCTGAACCACATAAAGATATTAGAAGATATAAGAAGGCTTGTTCCAATATACTAATTTCTAATGTAAGTGAAGGAGAATGCTGAGCTCAGTTATGGCAGTTTACTATTCTACTGCAGATAAACATATGTTGAATAACATGCATGTATAAATTAATAGGGATAAGACAAGTTATCTATTAAATTAACAATTTGTGGGTTATAGATGAAAGTTTTATACTATGGAGTATTAAAACTTGTTTGAGCCATCTGCCCTTCCATGGTGTGTTCAAACTACACTGAAGAAATGACTCATTTTGTATTTTGACTTAGTTCATTTAGCTGTTTTGTTTTCAAAGAATTCTGCGTAAAGACATTTCATCAGTTTAATTTTGCTAAGTTATTAGGGATTTGATGATAGTTGGATAATCTGCTTTGCTTGACAACATGGGTGAGGAGCGAATGACTAGATAAAATCTCAAGGAATGTTCAGGGGAGAAAAACAGTAATTTCATTGCAGAAAGAAAGAAATGAAGTATAGCTTCAAAAATAATTTTCAAACTAATCCTTATGAAAATATGTTTAGTATTGCATATAAAAAAGTAGGTAGCCTATGCCTATCTAACAAAACATATCCTCTGAACTGAGACAATTTCTTACATTGATTGAATTACTGAGATTTTGAAACCCAAGAGTTAAGAAAGCAGCACAGTATGGATACTGGCTATTAACAGGAGTTACCAAGAAACACGTCAAACTTCCTTGCTCTTAAAATCTTCTTACATCTCTATTTACAGCTGTTATCATACATAATTAGTTTTGCAAACTGTCCTGCTGTCAGCATCTGAGAGTTCATATCACAGTGGGTAAAGTAAATGCTTAAAAAACATTCATAGCTTGTGACCTGAAAGCTTTCAGAGAACATGCATAAAATTCAGCCTGTTTTGTCACCTTACCTCCACAGCCATGGAGAGCTACACACATTTTAAAGGGACAGAAGGAATGGGAGAGGGACAAGTGTTGGACCAAGCAAAAAGCAGTCCACAGATGA
The DNA here is from genome assembly GCA_002844005.1 of Limosa lapponica baueri. Taxonomy (NCBI): domain Eukaryota; kingdom Metazoa; phylum Chordata; class Aves; order Charadriiformes; family Scolopacidae; genus Limosa; species Limosa lapponica. The sequence continues at coordinate 606,443 of KZ505796.1, read as the reverse complement.
GGTGTGAAAGGCATTTATTTTCAGTTGGAACTGTGGAGTGAAGTTTTACCATATTGTGCACTTAATATAATGGAAAGCAGTTAAATTGCAGCAGAGCACCAATCTGCTGTGCAATGCAGTTGCTGATACAAGAACACTTCATGAGCTTCTTTTGATATTGGTGCACTTTGTATGCATAAAGCCATCACTGTCTACATGTGTAGCATTCTGATAAAGCCCCTAGTAAACAATTATCATCTGCAAGACTGTGAATAAAATGAAAGGTCACTAAGGACCACAGATGCAAGGCTAGCCTACCATAAAATGGGAGACAGAGTCATTCTTACTGATCCTTTTGGTTTATTGCCTATATTACCCTGAAGCATCCCCATGTCTCCCATTTTGGGGGCACTGGGGATTTTGGCTACAAGGACTGAAGTTCAGAGAACAGGAGTAGCATGTCCACATTAGGGGCTCCCATGGCTGGGTCAGCCACACGTGCTGGATGTGGGGCTAGAGCCCCAGACTAGCTGATGGCAGAGGTAGCCAGCCTTGCTCTGCCTCCCTCCTGTTCCCTCCATGTGGGCAGTGGATGTTGAGCATGAGCCCAGCTTGACCCCACTCCTCCCCTTCACTGGCTCTATGAGATGCCCTTGCTCCTCTAGCACCTGGCAGGCATCAGCCCTGGCAGAGAGAAGCAGCATAGAACAAGATGGGGATCCCCATCCTTATGCCTGGAAAGACAGCTCCAAGGCTTGTGAGACAAAAGTGAAAACCTTAACAAGGGAGTTCCTGGAGGTTGTTGTTCCTCTTTGCATACCTGGCAAAGCACCAGGTGCACCCAATGCCTTGTCTTTACTCACATGAGAAACAGTTTTAAAATAACGGCTTGGGAATGTATCACTGATGAGAACAGCTTTCTGGACTGATCGGCTTGACCAGTCCCAGGTGGCTTAGATGAAAGAATATAATGAATGACTTTTGCTAAGCTGTAATCAGTGCTTATTTTGTAAAATAAAAGCCTAATGCGAAAATGAACTTTAGGTTAATGCATTAAAGCATCTCATCTTTTTTATCTCCACTGTTTTTCATATGATTTTGTTCTCAATATACTAAGAGGGAAAGAAAGAAGGAAAGCCAAGATTAATACAAATGGAAACAATGGTGATTCACTTATGTGCAAAACTGGAGCCATAGAAGGAGAAGGGATGCAGCTTTGGGTCCTTATACTATATTACAACAGATGAGGTGCTGGGACTGGATGTATCTGAAATGTGGGATCTTCCTCTTTCTCTAGACCCCAATGCTTTGCTTTTTCCTTTAATACTGTTTTGTCTGTTAATACTTTAAGAATTGTGTTGTGGTCCTGGGTGCACTGATAGGTCTTAATTGCCCTGATCAATCTCACCTGGAATCCCACAGCCCCACCCTACCCAGGAGGCTTGTATCACCTCCACCCCAGGCAGCAGCTCCTCTCTTAAGTTGTGCCTGTGGCCAGCTCTTTCCTTGGACTATTTTCTGGTCTCTGGGTTTGTCTCAGATCTGACTACTTATGTCTGGTAATCACTGGACTGTTGATGGAATCTGCTGCTGTTCATCCTGCTCAGCTCACCCAGTTCAGATCCACTGGGATAGTGCCCTGTTAGTGATGGTACTGCTTGTGCTGGTGTCACCTGTCGCTTCCAGTTCATCTGTGCTTCTGGGCTGACCTGTTCCTGTACCTCTATGATAGACCATCAGCAAATGCCTGAAAGGTAACTAAGCTTCCATGGTTTCTTTCCTAGTATGTATTTTGTTTCTAATTTGCTTTGAAATGCATATAGTCAACATTCCTGCTTAACCTAAAATAATTTTAGGTGACTTCAAGGCTTCAACCACATGAAATATGGTTTATTTGGGAGGGTTACAGTCTTCTGTGGTTAAGCAACTGCTCTGACCCTTCAGACTCCTAAGCCTGACTGCATTAAGCATGTGCTTCTGACAATAGCAACTGGAGAAGCAACACAAAGCTCGAAACAAACATAAGGTCAGGGCTGAAGATTAATGAAGAATGACGAGAGGGGGAGGGGTAAACAGTGCTTTGGCTTGGGGCAGGATTTGGGCTGGCTACATGTAAACAGAAGCTACATCCCCCTTCCAGGGAGAAGTGCCTGCGTTGTTACTTGCCTGTGGCTGTGCAGTTGCTCAATTTACCTGGTGAAGTATGTGGTTGTATTCACTATCGTATGCTAGGAGGCTGTGTCTGATTGATACCTTCTGGGTAAGAACATGGTAAAGATTAAAATATAATCTCTTTTGAAAAAAAGTGGGTCTCTGACTATTTGGTGTCCCTGGACATGAGCCTTGCATTGCAGCCAAGGATATCCTCCTCAGGTCGTCTCCTTTCTTTGTAATGCTGTTTTTGTCTTTGTTGGCCTTTAGAAAGGATGATCTGAAATATCCTTGTAAGGCAGGTATGAAAATATGTTTATCTTCAACTTGTTGTTGCCACGTTTGAAACATTTTGTAACATTTGAAGTACCGTCCTCATACTCACATGAAGAAAGAGCTACTCACCAGCAGGCCCTTCCTTGGAAGGAAGGACCTGCAGGAAAAATCTGCTATTGGAAAAGATATGGTGAAGTGCTATCCTTTTTGTAGACTTTAAAGAGGTCCTTTCATCCAGTTCCTATTGCCTAATCCACATTACTAGGTGCTGGCAGATACATGTAATAGGGTTTTCTCTGATAACCAGAGACAGAAGGTGTTTTCCCACTGGAGAGCTAATAGATTCCACCAGCAAAGAGGAAAATAAAACATGTAGTCAGTGACAAATTTCAGTGTATTCCAGTTAGGCACCAACCTCAGAAACCATAAAGAAACTGATGAGATGGGAGTGGACTCGTTGCATGGTATCGGTAACATGTGTGTGCTGTAGCTAGTCATCACACAGCTGCGTAGTGATGTGTTTTGTGCTTGATCCAGAGGCTTCCATGACTTTGGCTATACTCCATGCTTGGTGCCGTTATCAAGGCAAGCTGCACCATGTGCACGATGCCAAGATGCTGTCAAAATGCTCACCAGTAATTTCAGTGAAACAGTATTTAGCCCAAATAATAATAGTTTCATATGTACCTAATATTTTTAAATCCTAAAAGGAAAGTAATTTAGTCAATTTGTATATGCATTTCAAAACTTTCTTGCAAAGTTTTACTTGTGCAAAGACTTCAGAAGTGCAGGATACTTTGGTTTAAGACACTGATCGTGGAACGCTTGTTTGAGGAAATGAAATTCATTCAACAAAGAGCTGTGATAACTTCCCTGGAACTCACTGTAGAGGAATGAGTACTTGTATCCTTGTTGTTCATTGCCCTATAGCCCTTCTAAGAAAGCTTTCATTTTTTAAGCAGAATTTTGAATGAAGGCTTTCAGGGAGCCTTCACCCCAATTCTGTTTTCCTTTGAGGGAATCTCTTGAAGGAGTCTGCTATCTGATTTCCCTACTAGAAACCTCATGATGTCTTTTATTATACATTCTGAGAGAGCCCATCTTTTGTTTGCTTTTATTTTTCTTAAACACTATTCTGAAGCTGGGTTACAAGTATAAAAACAGAAGACTTGGGAGGACAATATATTTTAACACACAAAGCCTCAAGCATGAAATCAGATCCGTAGTGTTTTTTCAGGTATGTGATTTTTTTTCTTAAGGTGCCAACAGAAGTGCAGTTGCTTTGAAATCTGCAGGGAGCTTTTTGTGAACATATGGCTTCTTCAGGCTGAATATACTACTTAATCATGTGTTGCATAACAGCATTGATCTGCAAAGATTTGAACTGAGCTTTCTCTTATTTCTGTTGTGAATTCGAAAATTTTGGGTGGTCACCACAAAGGGTAATCACAGAGGACACTTACAACACAGGGTGGCTCATCAACCTTCTGCTGTTTGAAATCAACCCATAATTTTATTTATAGAAGTGTAGATGACTCAAATGAACTGCAACATGAAGAGCAGGCCATGAAGATCAGAACCCATAAGATGAAGTTCCCTCTCCTTCCTTTCTCTTACACAAACACAATTTTTTACATCTCAAGTTATTGTTTGCCTTTGGAATTGCATAATTCCTCCTTGATTAATATGTTAAACAGACCTCTATCTTGAGAAAGTAGTTTAAGGCTGGTGCACAAAATGCTTACGTGTTGATTTGTGTCTCTGACTTAAACACTTCTCTTTTTTAAGTCTGTCAAATCTTCAAACATAGCACAAATTAACTTTTAAAGCATGTTCAAGCATTTCTGTGTTCTGGGAAGAAATGCAAGGAGTGTGTTTTGGGGAAAGGAAAACTAGTATACTTGCAATTCTGTATTTAAATCAAATAAGCTAAAATATCTAGAGTAGCTACACAGATTCATTAATGAAACTCATATGAATGTCCCACATAAAGGACCAAAAGAATATGCATAAAACTTCAGATGTCATAAGCTTTAAGTACACATGGAATTGCATGGGGCTGCTGAAAATTCTTTTCTGCTCTGAATATTGTATACACGCACAGGAGTTTAAAATAGCTGCTTTGAACCTGCAGGAAAGTATATGCTCTTTAAGAAATATTTCAGTTGCAGGTGACTTAAGTTAACAAAGTTATTTTTCATTATCTGAACTCTTCTGATGAATATTCTGATGAATCTTCAGTATTTTCTTAGTAATTTTATACTTAAACAGATAGATTGTCAAATAGCATAACTCTGGATTTACCTAGAAGAAAATGTTTTCTGTGTTGCTCTAAAGGCACTCAGTACTGATTCTAGGTAGCACTTTGATATATTAATCTTTTGGTTTTTATACTGTAACAAAATTAAATAGATAAGTGGAGATCTTATTGACGTGTCCTTCCCTTTTCTTGCCCTAATTTAGAACAATCACAACTCTTGGACTATAATTTTAATCTTAAATATAAAATAGTTATAAGGCAATTTCCAATTACATTGATTTTTCATCTTTGTGTATAACTTTTGCTTAGGTATGAGTATATTCCAAGCCTTAGCTCTGATAACTCTTACTGATGTTTTCATACTTATAAAAATGTCAATGCAAGTGAAGAGATGAATATCTAGGATTAGTACATGGATTGTGAAATCATTTGTGTCTACTTCACGCAGATAAAAGTAGCCATGTGGAAAAACTGTCCTGGGGGAATACTGTATAATATTTTTTTGTTTCTGAAGTGTCTTCCATTTAAAACTTCCTGATTGCAGTAAGATGCATTTATTTCCCGGTTTTAGTAGCTTTTCTCAGAAAACACATGGTATCTTCAGCTCTATTCAGATCCATATGTGTCTACCTAGGCTGTGAAACAGCAAGTAAGTGATGTCACTTTAATTCAGCCAATCCTAAAATTTTTTTCTATCTGGCAATGAATCATTCAAAACAAGTTTATCTCTCTTCTCTCACTCCTTACTGAACTCTTTTTATTTTGCTATTTTTCCCTTAGGTTTATGTGCAGTACTCATCTACCTGTCTACTCTAATATTTCTAAAACTGCTATAAAAGTAGTATTATTAAGTATTTAAGCATTAAAGATTTATGGTTTCTCATCAGTAGTGAGTGTGAAGAAAAAGATCATTAATGTGCTGCAGGCTGCACAATTGTTAATAATTGCAGGTTGTTAAAAGTACCTGTGAATTTACATGTCTGTGATTTCCTTAAATGCTCTTTATAAATATTAGGAGATCACTGTATTTTCTAAATCTTAATTTGCTCATTTATACCAAGGCAACAGGTATAATGATAGTCTTTGAAAAATGCATGTTCATTGAAAAATAAGAATGTGGTTTACTTTTTTTGCTAATGTATAATACTGACCCGTGAGTGCTGAGAGACACACTAGGATCTGCTGTATAAGGAACAGGCTACTATAGAGTTTCCTTTGAAATGGAAGCAGAGTTTATCTTGGCTCCAAATAAATTTATTTATATAATTTATACTAATTTGCTTCTTGGGTCTTAAAATTTGATCTTCGTTTTTGGAGCCTCTATGTCAGTCTCAAATAAAAGTACTTAGCTCTAAAACTTCTCTGTTTGTAACCACCTAGTACCTAGTGATAGAATAAGGATAATTATGCAGCAAAAATGTAAATTTTTAGGGTTGAGTCAGTTAGACATGAGGGTTGCTCTAGGAATATTAGACCTTTTCCTTCCATTTGGCACTGACACCTAGCATGGTATCTGAGCTTGTCAACACGTTTGGTTAATGAATTTGGTAGCAGGTGGCAGAACAGACCACTGAGGGCTGAAGCAGCTTGAGTTGTCTGTGATGCTGTCCCAGAGAATCAATTATGTATCAGCAGTGTGCAATACACAATACATTTTTTTTATTTTAGTTAATAACAATAAAAATTCTCAAAGCTGAAACATCGGTTGGTGTTTTGGAGGTACTGTCAGGGCTTGCAGATCGACTGTGTTTGTGTGGAAGTCGGAGATCTTAAGGGGCGGACACCTTCATTGGATATAGTGGAAGAAGATGCCCAAATAAGACTGGATGCTTCAACAGGTTCAGGGTGTGATTAGAGGGGCTGGGCAGAAAGCTTGAACAAAACAGACCTTTCTGATGGGAAATTTTTCCCTTGACTTCAGTGACACTGATAATCACTCAGTTTGTGAGACTACTTCCACATGTCCAGTTAATATGTGAAACAGAACTAATAGCAGTTCTTAACGTCACAAGAGAAAAGAAAAAAATAAGTCTGGTTTTCTTGTATTTCCAGTATTTGACCTGACACCTTGATTCAAAATTGCAGCAAGATCTTAAGAATAAATTTAGTAAAAAAAAAAAAGGACAGAAGGACATAAAAATTGTATAGGCACCTGACCTCATAAGTAATCACGAACAGAAACTTGTATGGTAGTTGTCATTTCAGTAGGTTTGTTTCCCACAAAGAGCACATATCTTATGCACAATTCAATAGATCCCAAAATCGGTTGACTAGTATGAGAGATAGCAAGTTGAATGTGGATGGTAAGTACCTGGGTGACAATATGTTGTGTCATTTTGTTCTGCAGCTTCCTTTTCTGCATGTTAAATAATTAACTAACAGTGCAAGTTTTCCTATAGTTGTCATCCATTATGATTTTAATGGGTTTTTTAGTTAATTACTTTATCCAGACCCTAAGCACATACTTGATGTCCAAAATTTATTACCATCACATGAATGCGTTGCGAAGGGTACTTGGACACTTCCCAGTTTGCATATTCACACCATGCAGTACTGTTAAAAAGGACAGACCACATGTGACGTGGGTAGAATGAATTCAGGCTTTCAGAGTAGAGGCATTTAAATTGTTAATAAACAGTCCTGCTGTTTCAGGTGCACTTTCAAGCCCTCTGTCTTTCCAGGTGAGCTGCTAAAGTTATTAACTTTCTGTATTTGTCCTGCACAGAGTTTCTTATACCTATGTTAACTTCTAGAAATAAAAGGAGAAAGCACTGTAACTACTGTCAGACATATATGCTGCTGCTGGGTGGGCTGGGGTGAACAGTGTAGCTCCTCCAGAAAGACCTGCCCAAGGCTGGGTGAGTCAGTGAGGGGTGGTGGGGGAAGCAGTTTGCATGCCTCCATGATAACCAGGTAAATAGCAGGGCCTTCTAAAACCCCATTCTGGGCAATATGTTTGAAATGAACTAAATGCTGTCTCACAGAATTGTTTTAATAAGCAGCAAGTTATTCTGGTTGAAAGACTGTAACAGGCCTCCTATCCAGGGCTAAGACTATGGTCATTGTATCCTCTGATGTTTTATGTGAATACAAAATCTTATGAATTCAGTAAATGTTTTGTAAATATATTTGGTCTAATAGCTTTTGACATTCCTTATGTGAAAAAGGAAACAATTAAAATAATTGTACACTTGTTCATTTGATTTTTGTCAAGATGTTGATAATAGGATTAGTGTGTGTTGCTGCTGCTGGGTTTTAGTGAACTGGCATAATTTTCTTCAGCATAGCCTGTTGCTTACCCTCCTAGCAACTGATCAGAGGAGTAGATGCATCCTGTTTCCAGTGTGGGGGAAGAAACTGTAGACACTTGTAATGAACAGGCCAGTGCTATGAGAAATTTATAATTGTAGTATCATGCTGGAATACAAGCTTGTACTGCACCTTGTGCCAGTTGCTGTTAAACTATTTGACACAAATGGGTCTCTTGCCTCTTTCTGAGTTCTTGAAATACAGTTAACGTATTTCGATATAATGTCTTTAATTATTTCTTTAATTTTTAACCTAGAATAGTAACATCAGTTGGTTGGCTGGTATGAGATGGAAATCTAGTATGAAGATATAAAATCAGTGTCATATGTAACCTAACGCATAAGCAGTTTTTATTCAAGAAAAGCAGGAGCATGCAGATAAACACAACTTTCTAAAGGTATTCCAGATGGAAAGATCAATACAACTACAGAACTGAGGCTGATCCTGCGTGTGAGACTTAGTGGTAGAAATTAAAGAATAGATTTGGTAGACATGGGCATATAAAATGGGGAGAAGCTTTGTAAAGGAAGTCGATTCTCAGAAAGCTGCTGGCGTTCTCTGAGGGAACTTGCAGTACTGATTGTCTTACCATGATAGATCAAATGTGATAGTCGGGGTTAAGGTCAGCCAAGTGGGGTGTTAGGGAGAAGAAAATGGAGATGGGCCAAAGGAAGCAACTGGAATTAAATATGAAGAAATGGACGCCTTCCTACTTTGCAAAAGTCTTGGGTGTTATTGTGGGTTCCCTAAAAATGTTGATACACTGTCAATAAGAAAGCAGATGGAATATTAGAATCAAAAGGAAAGGGATAAAGATATTTTCTATTTAGTTTCCTGTGCATCTTGTTACATACCTGGGTCTCGAATACTGTCTGGTTTGGGCCCACATTGGCTCATTCTTTCCAAATAAGAGAAGACCTTAAAAACCTAGAGAAAAAGGTAATTATCGTCACAGAATCAAGTGATAGTCAAACATAAAGATTAATTTAGAATGGCATTGAGTAAATTCATGGAGTTTAATTATATAGATGTAGCTGTTTTGGATATATCTTTACTCAGGCTACTACTGGGTAACTATTTGCTTGGAAGGAAAGGTGTGCACACCAGAGATCATTCTATGTATGTATACTCTACTGATAATACTTATTTTAAGATTTGTTGATGGTTGCTGTTGGAGAGATGCTCAATTTGGCTCAATACAGAAGTTACCATGGGCTTACAGTGAACATGTGAGCTGTAAATCATTTTCTTGATTTAGTTGACTAAACAGTGCTGGAAATTTCATAAAAGATATTTTTATTCTTTGTGCCAGCTGTCTGATAGCGATGTGGAAACTCTTCAAATACTAAATTATTGTTAATCTGGGCTTGACTAATGAATAGGAAGCAGAGCAGTGTTCAGATTGCTCTAATTTGAATGAGTCATCATAACTGATTTGTTTGGCATAGCCTAGGCACAGCAGTCCTGCACTGGAAATGCAGACACTGGTATCAAACTTCCTTTGTTCTTGGATAGTTCTACTTTCAGACAATGCTGAATCTTTCTTAATCTGACAGTTTAAATTGCTGTTTCCCCTCCCCCATATCTTTGTGGCAGTAAAATGTGTACCTAATTAGGTCTATTATACATGCTAGAAAACTAAATTATATCAGGATCTCTGATACTAGATCAAGATCTTAAAAACATCATCTGTAGATACTCCTTTAGGGGGTTGAAACCAGTAACTGTTTTGCTTTTACAAAATGTCAAACTTTGCAATAAATCTATTTGACAGAATACTGGCTCATAAAATCCGGAATTTTAAATCTTCTATGTGCGTGGTAGCCAGTATAATTTCTATAGGGCATAAAAAAAGATGTACTGTGGTCCACTATCAGAATTTATTCAGTGAGTAAATTGAAACTATTGCATTTGAAAAGGGGTTTCTGGTGAGAAAGAAAAATATAAAACGTGGTTATTATTGTGAATTCTCTGGGTTTTTTCTAGATGATTACAGTGACTTGGGAGTTACTCTAGCCTTCCAGCCACATATGTTCCTACATGTCTTCTAAAATGCAGAATAATCCTGTGCACTAGGGGCCTGACTGGAACATTTTTTGTGAGCTAATAATGCACAGCCTGGTATTTGACTTGTAATGCTGTCATGTTTTGTTGCTATGTAAGAGAAAGCAGCAACTTGCTAATTTAAGTCTAATATTCAGATACCATTCTTTTGTTCTTAACATAGGTCCTTGACTAATCAGCCACAGTCAGATCACTTAACTTGGCTGAAAGTTCCTGTAATTTACTGGCTTCTCATTATAGTGCCATAAACCTACATGTTACTAGCACTTATCTCATAAATGTGTAGCCTGTTATATTTCATAATTATTGTATTTAATTAAAATATGATAAATCTTTGAATGGAAACTTTCCACTGAAGGCAATGTAAGAAGTAGAAACAGTGGTGCGGGGGGGGGAAGCTGTTCCTGAAGGTTCTTGTGTAATGATTGTAGCTGATAGGATTAGGTAGCACTTGTCAAATTTGTTAGAGTACAATAAACCAGTGGTGTCTATGATAAGGCAAATCTTTGAAAGTAAGTTTCTCATAGTAACTCGCCCGCTTCTGTATTGCCTAGATCTTTGTTTTATGATGAAGGGTTTGGGAGCTCAGGTGGTTGTACATAGCTATTCAAGTTGAGCTGTGGGACAGCATGTGATTAACATGGCTATTCACCTCTGGCCTTCATGATAGGAAAGAAAATTAACTGTTGGGACCAAATAGTTGGTGGTCAAGCAAATTCTTTGGAGGACTTTAGACCTTGGATGGCATGTGGTTAACTTACTCCAAGTTTTCCTTTGAAACTAAGCCTCATGCCTTAAGTGAAAACACTAATTACTCTGTCTGAAGGAACACAGCCCAAGTAATTAGGATGAAAACTAGAATCCAGCAGTTAAACTGCATGATCCTCACTTCTGTTCTGCACCAATCTCTGAAGTCTTCTGTGTATCATAAGAATACATCAAGTGAAGCACTGGTAGATAACAGATGCTTTTCTGGTGACAGTCACCCAAACGCCCAGCATACAAGCAAATTAAATTGTATGTTTTTATCTACTCAGCCTGTGGATCCAGTCTAACAGGATCCATATCTGTCTTGCACTGAGGACCCTGGAACTGGATGTAGTACTTTAGGTGGGGTCTCATAAGAGTGGAGAAATGTACAGAGAGGGGAGGGAGGGAAGGAGTTTGGTGCTGTCGTAGGTAACTAAGATCCAGGCTACAAAGCACAAGAGTAATTCTAAATATTTGCGGCAAATGCTGCAGTGTGTCCTCTTACCATTAAGTTATACAGGTTTTCTCTTGATATGTGAATAGCTGAATTAAATGAACAATGCAATGAAGCAATATCATTAGGCACCAAATGCTTTCCCTTTTGTTATTGGTTTCTAATATTTCCCTTATGCATTGGCCCAAAATTAACTTATTTGTCTAAAATTCAGTAGGTTTATAGGGATTTAAAAGTTAATGTGTCCTTAATTATGGTCAGTAGCTTTAATCCTATTCTCTTTGCAAGTGGGAGAATAATGTGACTGCAATTTAAATGGGCAAGAACAGTCTTGCTCCCTTCTACCCTTACAGCCAGTATTCCTCAGCCTATTTCGCTCTCGTATCATGGTAAATAGAGAAACAGAGAAATAATCAGGGTCAGTCTTACATGCTTGTGTCCGTGTTTGAGGAACGCTTAGTTTAGCATGGACTACTTTCCCAGTATATTCATTTCACTCCCTCACAGTTGGCTGCACTAATATAGGGGAAGAAGCAGTGAAGGGGTGAGGATGAGTGACTGGGGCAGGAAGAGGGGAAAGCCTCTTCCCAGGGGTTTTATCCTGACCATAAATGCTTGCATTGCCTACTCTGATATCATGTCCTGTCAGTTTTCTGCTGGGTCACAGGTTTTTCCACTATTAAGCAACAGTGACCAGGGGATAAATTTTCCCCTCATCCCTTCTCACTCCTCCCATTGCTTCTATAGATCTCAGGTCTGTAGGTTGTCACCTGCAGGAATATTAAATATGACTGAGTCTTACTGCCTGTCCTGGGATGCTTTTAGTAGGACAAGCATGACTTTCCTTGGCTTTAAGTGAAAATTGCTCTTGTCAATATATTCCATACTCCAATCAGAAAAGGGAATGTTGGCTGTGCCACGTGGTCGTTATGGTGAGATGGCCTACTAAGAGTCAGATGGTGTTTCCAAGTGTGTATTTTCTTCTGGGAGATGGCAGGTATGTGCTCTTAAAACAACCTGATTATTTTGAACCTGCTGTTCCTGTCTATGCTATCAATTTACACTGAGCTGAAGCTCCTACTCTTTCCCCTCCAGTCTCCTTTTCTCACAATACTGATGTTTTGTGTGATCTTTAGGATAATGAAGGATTTCAATATATCATGGTGTAAAGTCATAGCTGTCTGCTTGAAAAGGTGTAAATTGTATTTTCATGCATTTAGGGGATCAGTGAGAATAGTTATAACTGTTCAATAGGAGTCCTTCCTATAGGGATCTAGGAGAAATGACTGAGGGTATTTTGGCTGTGTTCTTCAAAATAGGCTTTGGCCTTTCTTGATGTCATCTGGGCTGCACAGTGAGAAAGTAACAATAAGAACACAGGTCTCCATTTAGTAAAGAGGACAACTTAGAGAAACTCTCCGCAGCCCCCCAAAGAAGAAACAAGATTACTGGGGAAATAAAGGGATTCAAATTCTGGTATAAAGCTACAACTGGGAAAAGACTCGAGTCTTCCATTCGGAGGCTGGAACTGCCACTTATTGATACCTGAAGAAATGATCAAATATACGTGAAGTTACAAATGCAAAATGAGATAGTAACTTAGAGATCTCTGCAGGTCTTCTAGTCCAGAGCCGTCCTCAAAGTACAGCTGATTTCAAAGTTGTCTTCTGCTTTCACGGAGTCATGGAATTGTCAGAGTTGGAAGGGACCTCTGGAGATCATCTAGGCCAACTCCCCTGCTAAAGCAGGATTGCCTAGAGCACATTGCTCAGGACTGCATCCAGGCGGGTCTTGAAAATCTCCAAAGAAGGGGACTCCACGACCTCCCTGGGCAGCCTGTTCCAGTGCTCTGTCACCCTCACCGTAAAGAAGTTTTTCCTTGTATTTGACTGGATCTTCCTATGTTACAGCTTTCTTACCACTCTTTCTGGCAGTGACTAGTGGGACTAAGCATAACTTGAAATTGTAAACCTCTGCTGTCATATATGGGTGGGTCTTTAATAAAAATGACCTCTTTGAAAGAATTCACAGGAAGCATTTTGGGAGCTCTAATTAAGGTGACAGAGTTCTGACTTGTGAACGAAATTTTTCAGATTTACTTCTAAGAAGACGTCTTCCTGAATGAAAGACCTTTCCTTCTTTCTATCTTTCTTTCTTTCTTCCTTCTTCAATCAATAATTAGTTCAGAAAGAAACTATTCTACATTATGATCAGATGTTTTCAATGTAGTTAACAGCTGCATCTCTTCATGCAGACCCAGAAGACAGGACACAAACCTCTATGTTTTACATGGATGTCAATCCATGGCAGTCATTACTGTGAATCCAGGCTCTAGTGGAAGAAGTTACAATGAACTACCAGCACGCACATTTTTAAGTGACAGCATATGCATGCAATGAAGTCTGTGGTAGCTTGTGCATGCTGTGTGTCAAGGAAGTTGCTTACAATAGACAAATAGGTGCTTTAATGACAGAAATGGAGCAAAGTATCTTGAAACCAGATAGGGAGACTGCAACAGCTGTTAAGCTATTTCTTAAAATGCACCCTTACTGCTATGGAAGAAATGCAAGACACATGGTGGGACTGCAGCCACTATTTATACGCAATCCCTCAGTCCCAGGAGAAATTTCTTTCTTTTATGAATATTGAAGTTTTTTTAAAAAAAAAACAACAACATATTTTATGTGTTACATCGATGTATGCACAGTTGAGAATGCATACTATCGTGTGGTAGATGTTAATCCTAGATTTTAAAACTTCTTTTTCTCTCAGGGTGGAAACACATTATTCACATCTGGAGCTCACTAGAAAGGGGTATTGTGAGTTGTTTGGCAGCTTGCATGTAGAATTAGTTCAGTACTGGAAGCATATCCCCTTGCTTTCACGAGTCCAAGTAAAAGGGTATAGCACCTCAGACCTCATGGAAATAAAGCTCTGTGGATACAATGAAACATCTTTTATATCTTGTATTGAGTACGAATACTATAGTCGGCCTAGTTATTAAATATGTAAAGTATTATAAATATCCAAATCAAAAATTGTCTGTTCTCTGCAGGAAAAAAATGAAGTTTTAATTTGCCCAAATTAAGACCAAGCAGTGAGAGAACACTGGTAAAGATGTTTTTTCCTGAAAAAATAGACTGGTTTAGGTATACTTGTTGTATGCCTTACTTTCACTAGATACAGGTATTTTAGACACATTGAGGCCATTCAGAGTCTTGTTAGAAAGACAAGTATGGATTTTCTTGAGAGCATTCTGTAAAGAAATACTGACTATATTTTGGACGATCAAAAAGCATGGGACTTGCATGCATTTTGGACACTTGTATATGTCCTCTTCCAGACCCAATCTGCTAATGTCTATTGTAACACTGCTCAGAACTGCCTTTTAAAGCATATTTTATTCTACATTGCTGCTCCAAAAACACTGAAGTAATGTGTCTTCTGGATTTTCATTCTGTTCCTTTTTCCTCTGCAAATTCTCCAGGTAGCCCAACTAGAGCTTTTGTAAATGTAACCTCAGTATTACACTGATATAAATAGTTCTTTATATGAGCATTGTTAGCATTATGGGTCTACCTTTTAAAACCTGGTCTTCTTGGTAACAAGCACTGCAGGCAAACTGAGGACTGCATTCTGCTTACAAGGAGGAGAAGACTCTCCAGGAAGTGTATTTTGGTACTTCAAATAAGATTTTCCCAAAATAATGGCAAGGATCAAAATGCTCTTCAGAATTTTTGGCTGTGGTTTATAGGAAGTAGTTTTTTCCATTAATCTCCTCTGGATTGCAGGAATATAGTCAACCATGACACTCAGTATGCCTTCAGAAAGTAGGCATGCATCTGTTGGTTTTTCAAAGTCCTATTTTAAGACTTCAAGGAACCTCCAAGTAAATCTTAAAGCTTTGTCAAGCCTCTGTGCTTGTTGTGTCCACTGTGATCCCTGAAGAGAGAAGGCTACAGGGTCACACCTGTTCCTTGAAATGAATCGTATGATTTATGCTCAAGTGGCTTTGGGGTCACAATAGAAAGATACAAAATCCCCAAAGGAAGAAATAGATTCTTTCATCTGCATGATCTAAACAGGTGTTTCTACCTTTTATGCCAGCTGACAAATCTTGGCAGAAAGCAGTGCTAATGAATAGAAGACAAAATCGGGCAGCAGTACCTTGTCTTGAAACCTGGGTTGATTTTCATTCCATGTGTGACTTGCATAAGTGCATAAACAGGAAGGAGTTGTTGTTCTGTTTGCAATGTACTTTTCTGACACTTGGACATACTGTGTGTTTGCCCTGAGCTAGCCGATGAATAGTCACTCTAGACTGAAGAGTGGAGGGTTGAAAAATACTGTATATATTTGAGTGGGACACTTACAAAATTGGAAATGGAAAATATGCTGTTCCATATGGATTTGAGCTGAAAAAAACTACCTACCTTGGTTTTCTTTTTAAAATTCAAATTTAGAGTTAAAGGCAAGAGCCTGACACAAAAACTAAAATTCTATTAAGTGGAAGGCTCCAAAATAAGTTGGTGTGACAGATCTCCCTTTACTTCCAACAAAGAGTTTCTGCATGAGTTATTGGTTAGGAGTACAGGAGGAACATGGGTAGCAAAATATCTTGAATACAGCATGCATTTTTGAGGAGTTGTAGATACTTATTTTGATCACTGAAGCAGCACTGGCAGTTCAAGTCCTTAAGAATAAGCAGAAGTAGTGTTACAGAGACTTAGATCTGTCCAGTTGAAGTATGTTCAATTCTTAAAGAGGGAAAAATAACTTGGTATATGCTGTAAACTGAAAAGAGATCTTTCAAACTTAATTGTGTGGTTAATTTTTCAAGATATGATTTGAAATTGATGTGAAAAATTTTCAAACATATAGTAAAATAGAAAAAGTAGGTAACACTTATTACTACTGTTGACATCAGCTAAAGAGCAAATAATATAGAATCATACAGAATGATAGAATGCTTAGAGTTGGAAGGGACCTTGAAGATCATTTAGTTCCAATCCCCACTTAACATCTCCCACTAGACCATGTTGCTCAAAGCCCCATCCAATCTGGTTTTGAACACTTCCAGGGATGGGGCATCCAGCCTGGTGTTGTCTGCAAACTTGCTGAGGGTGCACTCTACCCCACTGTCTATGTCTCCAACAAAGATGTTAATCAGCACAGGTCCCAGTACTGAGCCCTGCAGAACACCACTCGTCACTGGTTTCCACTTAGATATTGAGCCATTGATGGCAACCCTTTGAGTGTGGCCAGCCAGCCAGTTCCTGATCCACCGAGTGGTCCATCCATCAAATCCATGACTTCCCAATTTTGAGACCGGGATGTCGTGTGGGACAATGTCAAATGCTTTGCATAAGTTTAGGTAGATGATATTTGTTACTCTCGCCTTATCTATCAATGCTGTGGCAATATCGTAGAAAGCCACCAAATTTGTCAGGCATGACTTATGAACATTGTTTCTTTTTATTAAGAAAATGTAAAGGCTGTTATTAGTAACTGAGATGGGTTTGTAATACCCATCACTAATCCAAGGTTGATGTTGAATGCTACAATTCCTCATGTGGATTACCTGAGACAAAATGACACCTAGAACTAAGCTCTTAAAGAGGATGGATAGAAGACATGCTTCTCTAGGCCAGAATAGGTTGTCCAAGATGACTATGACAGTACCAAATGTACTCTGAAATGGGCTAAATGTCAGGTTATTGATTGTTCTGGTTGTTGATTGTTGGGAGAGGAAGTGACTGTCTAGGTGTGTGATAAGAATGACATGTGGTGAGAGTTTTGGTGTTCCTTCTGGGGTTGTGGTTACAGCTGTCCTCTCCTCTCCAAGCTGAGTCAAGAAAACAATTATCCAGATGAGTGTCGCAAGCTTAAATTTCAGTCTCACTGTATGATGAGGGTGTGTCTATGTTTAGCCCATCAACACCAAATTGCAATTTCTCCACAGCAAACCCATTGGTAATATAATGAGGATGAGCAGAGTGCACGGTGAACTTAAAAGAAGTAGTGAAGGAAGACAAATTAGGCTGCCAATAAGTTAATATGTTCCCTTAGAAACCAGCTATCTTAATCATAATCAGGAAATAAAACTTGACACCTTTATTTCTTTGAAACTTAGTGTACATCTAGAAGCTTGTGCGTGGTTAATACTCCAATCTGAGGTCACAGGGAAACCTGTCCTTCAGGGCACTGCAAACAAGACTGTGACTTTCCACAAACTGGCGTTTATATTTTTGAGTAATATTACTGTTGTGCTGAGCAGAATAATCTAATTATAGGTCTGCATTTGAAAAGAATACTGGAAACCTTTGATATGGGCTTAAAGCTTTATTCTCCAACTAGGTGTGCTAGTGAAATATGTCCACATCTACAGAGGCATTTAAACTTATATCCAAGATTCACAGACTACAGTCTTCTAGTCTTCTGCTTCCCACATACTAACTCCTTTTTTTTTTTTTTTTTGTATAATTGATTCTACAGGATGTAAATTTAAGAGCAAATTTTCTCTGCAACAGTTTTCATTTTAAATAATCTGCATTATAAACTAACAAAACAGCCTTTGAAACACAACAGTGATGCAAACCTAAAATGCTGAGTGCCATATGTAGCCACCTCCATTTGTTAGTCTATGTTGCCATTTGAAATATGATCACCAAAGACAGAAGGCAAATGTAATTTGTAGTTACCCTGGTTAGTTGTGGAATTGATTAGGAAACCGTCCACAAATTATGTCTCTCCAAAAAACATTTGTTATTTTGTTTTTGGAAAAGACATTTACTTTTATCTACTTATCTCAAAAATATTGAAGCTACCACGGTTTTCCCAAAAGCAGTTTCAAACTGAAAGACTCAAAATTTATTCCAGTGGAGTTAGTTGAAGCTATCACATTATACTGGGCTGCTTCAAAGGTTTAGGTTAAGTATAAGCTGTCAATCCAAGCTACACTTGCGGTGCTTGGAAAGAATGCATTGGTCTTCGTGGTGCATGAATAGAAATGGATTTGTATACTTTGGTGGGGTGGGAATCTTTTTTCTTTGTGGGGGGAGGGGGAGAACTGGCTTGGTACTGTTCTGGAGAAAATAAAAAGCTTTGATCAGGCTGCAAACTCTCCTTTTGAGAGGAAATAACTAATATGACTATCTGAACACAAAATCTGGAGATGATAAAAGCTGCTGTATAGTTGGTTCCCAGACTTGTACATTTCAGATATTAGCCATTCCAAGGCTTGACACTAGATAAAAGTTTTCTTTAAATGTCATGTCACTGTCTTGGTACATGGAGTTCACCTTATTAATAATATACTTGAAGAGCTGTCATTTCAATCTTCAAGTACTTTCTCTAGGGGAAAAATCTGTGGCTCTGTATTGGCAAAATTTCTATATGCACAATTTTGTTTTAAAAAGTGTATGAAACCATAAGGGATTGCTTCAACAAGAATTTATAATATTAGAAGTCTTAATGTTCTATCGTAATACTGAATAGGCATGGTTTTCTTTTCCCCTTTCTGCTTATCAAAACTGAGTAACATAACAGCTAGGCTTAAGGTATTATATTTTTTTAATTTTTATTTTTTTTTTAGTGTAGAGGTGTTACCTGAAAGGACTCAGCTGCTCTCGTAAGTTTGCTGTCACAAAAGAGAGGTAGAAGTTGCACAGTTAACAAATGACCTGATGTTTGGACTTTCAGCCTTGCGTCTCTTATAGCCTGACTACTCAGTCACAGACACTTTTGCAAGAATAAAATGTAAGAGAACCAAACTAGCAACTGTCTGGATCAATGTCTAATTGCACACCCCAAGTTGATAATTTATCAGGTTAAAAAAAAAAAAAACACAAAAAAAAAAAAACACAAAACAAAACACAAAACCTTGATTGTTATATAATATAGTGTATACTATAGTATATATTTCAACATGTAAAAAAAAATGTAAATGTTAAGACCCCTCTTTTGCTCAGTGTAATTGAATTTTTTTTCCCCCTGCCAGTCTCTCCATGAAATCCCACTGGATCATGGTGGTTGAGTTGCGTAAGAATTCAGATTTCAAGCGCATTGTGTTTAAACTAAGAAACTAATTGACTTTACTCTCTCTTTTTTTTTTTTCCTCCAGTTGCTTCCAGCTCTTAAACTCTTAGTAACAATTCAATTCTTCTGAACGTTCTAACTAAGTGTTCAAAGATTATTTAATGTAAAATAAATAGTTTGCATGGAGGCATTGGCTAAACTTTAATAATGTTTTTCCTTATTTTAAAGTCTTTATCCTCTTGGTAGACTTGTGTCAGAGGTGAAGCTGATCACTAGTTTAAAGAAAATTTCATTGCCTTGTTTATAAAGGTTTCTATGGAGGATGGAGTGAAAATGAAGTAATGTGATCTGGGCATCCTTCTTTTCCTAACACTGCTAGATTTCTAGCTGTGTATAGATAATTGTCTTGGGGTAGGACAGAAATAAAAACCGAGACGAAGTCTGAGGAAAACACCTCTGGGGACCACTAATTAACAACAAAATAGTCTTTTGGAAGTTTGTGTATTACACTGTAGACTTGCTATATTGGAATCAGCAGAAATCTTTTCCCTGTGTGCTTCATCAATTTGCATAAAACACATTAGTTCACAAACACGGGGATGAACTGGGCATACTGATGCATTGAAGCCTGTCATTTAACCACATTCTGGATATGGTGCATTGGTATAAACGGTCTTTATGTTTCTTGTCGTAGGTCAAACATCATTTCTTGAGTCTTTGAATTTTCTAGATGTTTGTTCAAACCAAGTCCTTTATTTGCATTAAATCTTCAATGCTTCATAAAACAAGGTTTGAAAAATATTTTTTAGAGAAAGCTGAAAAATGGGATGGGGGCTTTGAACTATGTTACGTCATTTGTTACTTCAGAAATGGCCATAAGGGCTTGCATTTTCTCCAGAACCGCAGATAAACTATTAATGAGGAAAAATTACTAAAAGATAAATATTAATTAATCAACTTCTTATATAGAGCACTTCATCTCTGCCAACTTAGGCAGCCACCCTTGTTTAAGAGGAACTGCTAGTACCACATAGTGAATTTTATTCTGTTCTTGATGTCTTAAGTGCCCCCAGCTGTGTGATTGACAAGAATATATCTGTCTTGCCATTTTGGATTAGCAATCAGATTTTAGAAGCATTAGCATTTAGGCAGAAGTCATCACACCAATTTTTTTAGGTGCTTGAGAAGCTTTAGTGAAACATAAAGCAGCACCTTTATATGAAAAGCAATGCAGGACTTCCTTTTAGGCTTGAGGTACCTTATTTGAGGTACTGCTGTGGAGTCCAGGAAATGGCCATTCACTTCAGTGAGAAGAACATGTAACTATGGCTCTATGCAGCCTCCCAACTGCCTGGAGAGCTACAAACAAGTGCTGGTTACGAGCCTCTTATCAGCTATACTCCATGCTCAATCATGCTAGTAAAGAGAGGTTTTTGAGAACAGAAGTGTGAGGGAGACTTGTATTAAAAGAAAACACAGCAATGTAGAACAAGATTCAAAGGTCTCTTGTGTAGCTGCCTGCCTGGTACTTTCTGTAATGCACCACATAAAGCTTTAACTGTTAGGGACAAAAAGCTTACCAACAATGTGAGATTGCCTTTTGTAATGTTCATGATGGCATTTCCTATGTAGTTCTCAGACCAAGCTGTAACTTCATACCAAGACTACCACCAAACAGATAGCAGAATCCGGGTAGTTTTTTAGGGGTGGCAATCCAACTGAGCGTATCCCACTCAGGAAGCTACAAGCCAGAGTCTTGTGGTCTTGTGTGTTGGATGGCAGCATTGCACTCTCAGCTGCCTGTTGTCCTTGCCAGGTCTGTGTCAGTGGCTAATGACCCATGATTCATACAGTCATTGAGGTGCCTTTGCTGAGGATAAGTCTGCAGCACTGAGGCTGTGCTGTGGTCTTTTCCATATTTGAGCTCCATGAGGACATGAGGATCATGGATCACCACATGTCCCATGTCACATGATTGTTAATGCATCCTTACCATCAGGGAGACTGAGGCCAAGCATAAGGTTTCCATCTTGATGAAGTTGATCTCTACATAGACTTATGTTGGAGGCAGACAAGTTTTCCAATGAGACAAGTCACCAGATAAACTGGCTGCTGTGTTATGGTTCAAAAGGTCAGGCTGAGAACAATTAGGCAGTGGTTTAATGTGATTGGGATGCTGTGTGAGGTGTTTGCAAAACCTGGGGTACCAATGGCTGAACTGTCTCCAAGAAGCTGGTTAGATAAGAGAGCAGGAAAGATGTCAAAGTCTGTGGGAGAGTGTGTCCTGTCAGTCTGTAAAACTGTTTTGATTGCTTCAATGTGAGCCCAAGGCCATCCTTGCTGGAACATGTATCTAGACACCTTTCCTCTGGTAGTTCTAACCCCACAATTCCAGGCTGCTATCTTGTAGTCTTATGATAATGCTTGAGCCCTCTTGGTCTTCCTTGTTGTCTGTAGATCTGTGTACTGTTCTCAAACCTGCTGTCTTCCTCTGTTTCATCACTTGCAAGTGAATTAAACATGGTTCAACAGTCAGAGTCTGTGATGGGTAACAACACTCCTTTTCCTATCTGAAAAGGAAGCAGATCATCTAGTATTGAGTTGTTTAACCTTTCAGTCAATGTTTTTGAACCAGAAATTTCTTAGTCAACCTTAGGTTAGAAATACTGACTATTCAATGTTGTTCTACCTGCTTTGCAGTGGTTAGATCATACTTTCAATAATGCAAACTTGGATTTTTACTGCACTTTAAATTGATGTAGTATTTTCCTGGAGGGTTATAGGCATTTTCAAATGTCAGAAAACTGCAATGAGACGAAATGGACCATGTTCTTGATACAAAGTAATTTTATGACATGCAGTGAGTCAAGTAAACACACTTTATATTTCATCATTTTCCTTAAAGATACATTTCACCTGTTCAAACTTGCTTTTTCAGCAAAATGTGAACGCACATGACCATACAGAATTCCTGTCCAAATTTAGCAATTAATAAAAAATAAAATCTTTGGTGTTTTTCAGAACGCTTATTGAAAGCTGAAATTCCTTACAGTGATAGACAAATAAGAGTATTTTATTTTGGATCTCAGATAGGGATGTAGTTGAACTTTCTTAATTGGTTTAATTTATGTTTGAACTTGAGTTTAATGAACTTGTGGTAAGTATTGTGGTATATAGCTTTACTACCTTGCCTTCCTATTTACTGTCTTAATAAAATCTTAACTTTTTAGTGTTTGCTGAATAGTAACAATGTTTTATTTTGGACCTGAGTCTTTTTAGCCTGAAGAAGAGAAGGCTGATAATCAATGATTATCAATATCTAAAGGGCAGGTGTCAAGAGGACGGGGCCAGACTCTTTTCCAACAGGACAAGGAGAAATGGGCACAAACTGGAACACAGGAAATTCCATCTCAACAGGAGGAAAAACTTCTTTACTTTGAGGGTGACAGAGAGCTGGAACAGGCTGCCCAGAGAGGTTGTGGAATCTCCTCTGGAGATATTCAAAACCCGCCTGAATGCGTTCCTGTGCAACCTGCTCTGGGTGAACGTGCTTTTGGCAGGGGGATTGGACTAGATGATCTGTAGAGGTCCTTTCCAACCCCCACCATTATGTGATTAGTTGGAGAGCAATGTGGTACTTACCCTTCATTTATGTTCCCTTTTTCACATGTTGCCTTGACTGGTTATGTCAGTAAAGGAGTACCCATAGATGTGCTGTATCCATAGATGTAGAAAACTCTCAGGCACGCTATTCAATTTCCATTCCACTCTAAGTTAAATTGTCACTTAACTGCTGTTGTCATTGCTCATATATGAGCTTCTTCAATGGTTATCAGCACTGTATTCTTGAAAGGAGTTCAAGATATTGAAGCTCCATGAAGAAAGAATGAGTCCGATGGGGATAAAATTAACTTCTGCATCCTTTTGGAAAGAGCCAGCATGGGTTCAGTGAGAACAAATTACTCATAAAAGATAAACCAGTTAATCAAGCATGTTGCCATTTTTTGAACAAAAATATATATTGAACTTTTGCTATGTAGATAGCTGAGCATCTCTGTACTTCCTTTCCTTCTTTGAACGGGATAATCCATCTGATTTCAGTGACTTTGGAACATTAAGCTCTATAATTTATTTTGGTTTTCTGATCTAAGTGTTTTATACAGTTGTGGAAAGAATTCATAGGCACATAAACAACTGGAAGACTTAGTCATATAAGTTTCTCTTTTGAAGTTTCTTAATTGATGTAAATTGTTAACACATGTGTAGGAAAAACTGCTAGGTTTTTATCCCATAAGTGATAAATAATGAGGCAACTGATGCTTTTCTATTCTGGAACAGGCAGATGGTGTGTTATAACATCTAACTGTAACTGGGGTGTAGGAGACTTTTTGGTTTTGTTTTTGTGTAGTTTTCTGATTTATGGGGTTTTTGTTTCCATCTAGAAACTAATACTTTCTCTTCCTTTCTACAGTTTTCTGAAGGGGTGAAAAGGATTGGTGTTAAATTTATTTTTTGTATGCCTTTACAGCCATTGCTTATATGCTTTTGCCTATATAGCTGTTATGGCTGGTTTTGTCAGATAATGGGACTGATGCTATTGCAAAGGAAATACATAGAGAAAAATCCAACGGGGGGATGTTTTATCAGAATTCATCATTAACTTCTTTGCTTTAGAAATATAGCTAAAGACTGAGAATTAGGCAGTTCTTTCAAAGCCATGATGTGCTAAGATTAGATTGTAAAGTCTCATATTGGCTAGCTTTTAAAAGTGCTCTCTTCCTGCTTTCAAGAGGCCCTGTGATAGTAAGTTGGCAGATGCTAGGATCCCTCACAAGTAGAAGGAAGTAATTTATTAGTTTCCGTTTTGTTTTGATGTAGCCTTACAAGTTTCGTTTAATACTATTGAAGCCTTTTAGTTGTGGCAAGGGGTAAAAGAATTGGCGAACTGGTCCTTAGTGATTTTGAAAGTGTGCAAAAAGTATAGGTAGAGTCAAGGAAAGAATTCATATTAAGTATTTGTGGAAATATGTGTTAGTGAAAATCTGGAATAGACTGGTAGTCTGAGGACTTCAAAAATAATTAAAGGATATCTTCAGCAGTAATGTCATAAACACGTATGGGTTATGATTTGAAGACAGAGGTTTTGACTGGTAACAGGAGGTTTACTGTTGTATATTGGGTCAATAACATAGCCAGCAGTCTAGCTTGAAGCTACCTTAGTGCTGCATTATTCAACCAGATGGAGTTTAAGTAGTGTGAAGTATTTTTACCCCACATTTTTGCTGGAGACATTTTTTTTTGCATTAATATACAATATTGATCTATTCCCAAAATAATTTGCAGGGCTGTAGGACTGTCTCATATGGTATTGTCCATTTCACTGACTCCTTTTTTTCAACCTCCAACTCTACACGATTGCTCCTTGTTTTAGGAGAGGATGTAAATATTAAATTTTTCTTTACTTAAGCTGTAAAGCTCTAGAGTTGTCAGCTGAGGAGTTGTATAAGAGTTGGTGTAATTATTTTCCAGAGCTTGTGAAGTCACTTTTCCTCCTAGCTCTTGTGGCATGTGTCCCTCTGAAGGGAAACATCTCTAAAGGGGAAAAGGTGGGGAACGGTATCAACCAGGCTCATTGCTGATCTGTGCTGGTGTTACAGGAATGACAAAACCTTCCCAGTTTTTCATTTCTGAATGGTCAGTGCTCCATATTTATATTTTCAACAGTGTAGTCTGTTAAAAAAATATCCTGTATTGTTTCCTACTACTGTTTTTCAGATAACAACACATGGTGTTCAAACTGCCCTGCCTAGTGTGGACCCATCCATTACGTAGTTGGGAAAAGATAAATGACTACATAAAAAACAAGTCCTGTAGCCCTGCTTGTCATTAAAACATAATTAATTTAAAAGAAATGTTAATTTTCACAGGATGAATTGCTGACTGAGGAATAACACAAAATATGGAGTGGCTTCTATACAAGGAAGACACTTTCTTTCTCTATGTAAGGAGATGACAGACTGTAAAATCCTGGATGAAATGTAAAGGATAGCTGTAGGTTTCTGACACAAGAAATAAGGGTACCACCAAAAAAACATTGTGGAAAATTGGTCCAGAATCTCAAGAGAAGATTGGAAGATTATAGAAGATTGTTTTAAAAATGTAGGATATTATAGCCTCAGTGAAATTGGACAGTAGTAAAAATGGAGTGAAAAGGAACTGCTACTCATGTCTGAAAAAGTCTTAACAGTCTTGAAAGGCTGACCTCATGTCTTTTAGAAACAAAGCCTATAATGAAAACTCAATGCTTTCCAAAAGGGTCAAATATTTCTGAGTACCCACTTCTTAATCTAAATATTAGCAGCTGAACCTGCCATCCAATTTCTGGTTGGTTTGAGGTTTTTTTCCCCTTCCCCTTTTCCCCTTTACTACTACTGAATGTTTTTTTTTAATTAGCATTTCAGGCTTTTGCATACAGTTTCCTTAGTGTGCTTCAGAAGCCAATGGGTTTAAAGATGCATGAGTCTGATACTGTACCAGGACTGCAATTCACAAAGTCAAAAGTTTTATCCTTTTGTATACTGCGTCTCTGGGATCAACTAATTCATACCTGGTTACTGGATTGTAATCTTTCATTGTGAACAATTCAATTATGTTTTAAGCTGTATAGTTGACCATGAAGTATCTCAGTTTTTAGCTCCTTTAGTCTCTTTAGGATGGCATTTTTTCCTTCTCTAGGGCTTAAGATGGCTAATAATTGATCTTGTCTCCACCCTCATTCCTTTGAAGATGTCAGTGACTCCACTGAAGATACTTGTGCGCACTAGAAAACATGGACTGACTTGTAGTTCATGGAGTGAACAGGAACTGCTGCTCATGTCTGAACAGAGCTTGGGTATCTTGAAAGGCTGATCACAGCTTTTTTTAGAAACAAATGGTAATTTGTAATTAGCAAGTGCTGTGTGGCTCTGGATGGAGAGTCCTGTGTGGCAAACTGTTAGGGACTGCAGTGCAGGGAGGGTGGTAGAGAAGGTGTAACGCTCATGGACATCAATGACAGCACAGATTGGATGCCAGTCCTGCGTTTTTATCTTTTTCCAGTGCAGGCTGTTACTCCTTGTCTTCATTGTGTGATTCACTTAGAGTAAGAAATTGGGGAACTAACTGACGTCACCAGCATATGGAAATAAGAAAACAGGAGTAATTGTAGTGCCTACACAGGAATTGAGTTTAAGATGTCAGGAATACTTTAAGCCCTAAAGGGTATTCAAAAATGTAGCTTTTTGAAAACCTGGCATAATAATAGGCAGAACAAATAAAAATAACTATAATTCTTTCATGCTTAACCTTCAAAATTGATTTAATGGTTCAGCTTACTGGCAAGGACACTTAAGTTGGTACTTGATGTAGAAACTGAAGGTGTCAATTCAACAGTTAGATTCATTGGAAAGAATGACTTAGAGGCAAAAACGTGCATCTAGAATTCAACAGAAAAGCTCACTAATTTTAAGATTAAATTGATTAAAAGATTAAACACGAATACCTGTATTACTGTTATGTTGCTAAAAACTTGCTGAAGTCTGCATAGTGGATAATGGCTCTTCTTAATTAAGTTTGTGCCACACTTAAAAATGCAAGATATAAGTAGGGAGGTAGGTTTCCTTATAGGAATCTTTTCACATACCTGAGCTACAAGTCTTCATCAGATCTAGTAATTCAACATCAAGAAATACATCTACATGTCACAGCTCTTATGTAGTCTCATCTGTACTAGATGGATCAAGAAAATGGCCATTGGTGCTAGTAAATGCTGTGATAGCAATTTATCTTAAAAGCTCCTAAAACTTTGTTTTTCTTACCTTATTTTTAAATATTTTTTTTAAATTGCC
>KZ505796.1:530806-575966 GCA_002844005.1 Limosa lapponica baueri | reverse complement strand
ACTTGATTTTTAAGTAGTATATGATGGATTATTATCCATAAAATGTGTTTCACATATCAAGTGAGATGTGAATAAGACTGTTGCACTCTCACTCATTCTGGACATAAACATTCCAACACAGTTAGATATTCCTATTTCATCATGAAATATTTTAGGTGGCTTCGTTATTTCAGAACTTCTCCTCTGCAATTAAGCTGCTTTTCAGAGTACAAACTGAGATCAACTAAATGCTAGAAGATTCCTAAAAATCTTACTCACGTACCAAAACCAGATTTAAACCTCCCATCCCCTTGCCTGTTGGTTGGAGTTGACAGATGCGGAATTACAGATTGTATCTCTTCTGCCTCAATAGCACTTTATAAGATACAAGACCTGAAACCAGGTATAGACTCATTCTTAAAGTGTTTCCTCCATTTCTTTGCTCAAAATATGTAGTACTGGAGGCTGAAAGCATACAGTATGCACTGGGTTGTTCACGGGCTTGAAAAAATATTGGTGGATGAAACAGGACCTGCACTTAAGGCTGTAAATGCATTATTAATTCTGATGAGTGTAGATCATACTGTATGTAGTTTCTTGTATTCTTAAAGAGATGGATACCAGACAAAATGGTGTGTGACACTAATACAAAGATGGGTCCATGAATGCAAAATGCTAGATTTTGATCTTTATAAAAAATTTATTGCTTTCATCATTTCAATTACATACCACTTCTGGTGGTCAGTAATTAGTTATAAAATAGAATAAATAGCAGAGAAACAGTAGAAGTATAAACAGGGTCTAAGACAGTTGTGTTTGGGATGGGAAGAAGAAAGGGAAGCAGTAGGAATATAAGCAAATGTATTAGGTAAGTCTGAAATGTATTTATTCTAACCTAAAACATCCTAGATCCTGAATACTCTAAATAACAAAATCGAAAATCAATTTTAAAGACAATCAATAAAAGCTGCTGTACAAAGGCACACTTCTGAAAGGAGAGCAGCAGAGAACATGGGATTGCTGATACAACAGACCTGCTAAGTAAACTTCAGTAAACTTGTAAACATAACCAAATTTTCATTTTTGCAGAAAAACTTTCGCTTTCAGTGGTTATATGTGCTGTATGTGTTATATGTGTCACTCAAGCTGGCTACTTCATTTTAATTAAATGTCCCATTTGGAGATTTTGGTCAGTATAAATTAGTTTTTCTACATCTCAAAAAATGTTTAGCATGGTTAGAGTACTTCCTTCAGGGGAAGTGTTAAACAAGGATTTGCTATCCTATTTGCCTAGAGTTTAAATTTAAGTGCAACAAAATGATGTTGAAGAAAGACAATGACCTGAGTAAGAATTTTTACTTTCATGATTTGTCTAGCAGAAGTTAAGCATAAGTTGCTTGCCACGTTTCACTGAAAGCAGGGAGTGTGCCACTATTACACCACTGGCAGTGTAGGACAGAAAGAAGAAATTCAGTCAAACCTTTACTCTGAAACATGAATATATTGTACTTGATGTTTCTGAGAGGAGGTTTCCCCCTGCCTGCATAGTCATATCTACAGATAGAACTGTTTACTCTTTGCTGAACTAAAATCTCTTTGTTAGAGATTAAGTGAATTGTAAGAGGAAATTAAGACCTGACTATACCAGTAGAGAGAGAAGCAGTTCTCCTTCTACCATGCATAATTTCAGATTAGCTGCATTTAGCAAAAGGTGTTTGCAACACACGTTGCTGACAGCTGATGAGAAATTCTGTGGTGTATTACCAAAGGCTTTACTGTACAACTGCACAGCTCGAGAGATACCTTCCTGCTAATAACATAGAATTTGTGTGGGGTCTAGAAATTATTTGAAATAATTGATATTCCTAAACACAAGCTATATGAAAATGATCAGTTGCTTAGTAGGAGTAGTCATTGCTTTCTTTTACTAACCAAAATGTTCTGTGCTTGTCTGTCGTTTTACCTTTAACACCACTTTCACGTTTCCTCTGTACAAAGAGCTGTGAAAAAGCAGAGGACGATGACTTCAAGCTTAAGTATGGGGTGATAATGTGCCTCTTTGGTGAAATGGGATCTAAAACACAGACATATCTCTGCCACAGTTTGGGGTTGCTATGTCTTAGTATGGCCTTTATTTACCCTGTGCAGAATCCTTAAATTTTTTTGCTGAAATGCACTGGGGCCTTGTGTAAAATGCTCGTAGCATTAGGAATGGGAAAGGGCGAGGAAGCAATTTAGTCAGTTAAGCCTTCCAGGAAAAAGACAGATGCTGCAAGAAATTAGGATTGAAGGCTAATCTAAGGTGTAAAAAGGAATACAAGCTTTTCAAATTTATCAGAAGGAAAAAAGAGTAAGACTAAGTACCCCATCTATCACATGCATAACTTTAAGATGGCTGAGAGACTTGGCTCTTATTTCAAGCCCAATGAAGAAAGTTTGTACAGTTAAGTAGTAATGAAGATCTTGCAAAGGTATATTACATACTGATGAATACTAGATGAAGATAAAATGGGAGAGCTTGAAGATATGCAAATGACTTTCAGCTTATGGTAGTGAAATTACATTATGGACTCATTAAGTTCACCTTGCATTAACTATAGCAGCAAAATTAAAAATAAACAAGTGATATTAAGAAGAGTATAACCATAAACAGTACTTGAACCATCAGCAATTTAAAAGGAACAGCATTAAAATGTCTCGAATATATTGTGATTTATAGCCTGCGTGACATACACTTGCAACAAAGAACACTGACCTTGCTATTGTTCTACTTTAGCTACTAGGAGACAAGTAGAAACTGTGACAAGTCAAAGCTTTTTAATGCAGTTAGCTTGTTTTCCTGGTGTTACCTTTGGACGTTTCATAGAGAAGTACCTACAATTTGCACAAAATAAAGGATGAAGTTTTCTACAGTGCTAGTAGCTGCAATAAGAAAGTGGGGTGTTATGAAGCAGTGGAAACCGATTTGAATGGCTTTTATTTGTTAATCATCTGCTAAATGAATATTTGGCTTCGTTAGATTTCTAGGATTAAAGTGAAAGTAACTTGAACAGCTGAGATACTTTTCAAAAGCTAGAGTACCAACCTCTCTCTCTAATACTATTCAGTGTATAATAGTCATGCGTTAACCATTTCTTTACTTTTGAAGAAAAATATATGCCAGAAGAACATGTCACTTTCTTATTAGTGAAACAGGTTCTCATCTTCATAAATGCACAATGAGCTCAGAGGAAGAAGTACTACCTAAAACCAGCCAGAATGGGAAATGCGTGTTTTTAGATGTAATGTTAGAATTGGATACGTTGTTGTAGTGCAGTGCATTCATACCTCATGCAAAGTTTCTTTTTTTAGCTACTTGATATTCTTGCAAATGAGTCATTATGACACTGTAGAAGCCATAGCCTGAAAGCTGTTTGTTCTTTCAGGGGATACCGTGTTTGAATACCAGTGCCAAATTCAGCGTGGATTCAACAGGCACTTGGCTGCCAGCATTGTACTAGAGGTAAAGCTGGAAAACGAGGATGTGGTTATCTTTAGCTTAGTTAGACTGCTATTCAGATCCCAGCAGCAAGGTCACAAAATGCCACAAGGCAAAAAAAAAAAAAAAAAAAAAAAAATGCTAAGGAAAAAGACAGTTTAATCCATTACAGTGTTTACTGGAATGCCATAAGGTATTAACGTTTGCATAGCTTGAATATTTTTATCTAGCGACAGAAACCAAATGCTGTGTTTCAGGCTGTGGGAGCTAACAAAAAGGTAATGCTATATTGATACTCAACTGGATAAAATTGTCTCTAATGAAATGTATTCATAAGAAATATAGCAGCAGTATAAACAGTATTACTGACTTCAGTAAGCAGGAGGCTTTGGAAAGAAAAGAAGGCTAAACAGGAAAGTAAAAGATGACAATGTTTTTATCTATTTTAATGGTATGACTTCAAGTTGTTAGCTCCACTGAATATCCCTATAATCAAGAAAATAAAGATATAACTTCAAGGGGAATATTCTGTCATGTGCTTTCTTCTGACTGAGGCTATGTACGTAGCACCTGATTCTATATTATGCTGGGACAGTCCTGCTGCACACCAAGCCATGCGTAGAAACAAACTAAATGAGTTGGTGGCAGAGGCCCCACGTATCAACCTACCTTGTATTCCCACGATTTTAGGATGTAGGGTGCATAGTCTGTCACTAATGTAATTTTGTAGCATGTGGTGATTCAAAAGGAAGTTTGAGACTGAAGTTGGCTAACAGTCAGTGTAATATAAGGTGTGTTGAAATATTTACCTTTACATGCTGCATTAAAGAGCAACAGAAAAGCAAGTGAGCAGGGTAATTGTGACCAATCATATTAATACTGTTCAAATGGTGTGCAAGTATGACATGGTAGTAGCAGCATGTGAGCATGCCCAATTACTCACTGTAATTTCTATTTGCAATGCATTTCGTGGGGACAAAGGGAAGAGGGAGTAGAAACCTAAATAAATTGGAGCTGTAACTAAAGCATTGGCTAGGATAGCCTTCTGTACTTGTATGTATCTTGTAAATCCACAAGTTTACCTGTTTTATTAATGAAGCGTGAAATGAACTCTGACTTCATGTATTCAAAGCAGGATATATTTAAATTCTTACCAGTAAAATGAAGGTAAAATTCAAATTGATCTAGACTGATGATATCCTCAGGAACCAGCGGGCTGTTTTACAACTAGAAAACAGACTGAACAGATGTGAGAGTAAAAGCAGTGGCCAATGTAAAGCTGTGATGCCCTAAGCAGCACGTTAGACAATTGAAAAAAATACTGTGGAGATTTTGGATTTTTAAATCAGTAATGAACCTGGAGAATTTAGAAGGTCAAAGCATTTCTCTAGTGCTATGCTCCATCTGAATGAATGGCTTGCTAGAAGGTTGCAGCTAGGTAAGGAAACCTCAACAGAAAACTTCTGTGGTACTACCTGCACTCTTGAGGCAATACGAGACCTCAGTTATATGTATCACTGCAGACAGCCTCAAAGTCAGAGATCAGAATTTGAGCAGTCAAATAGGAAGAAGGGTTTAATCTCGCTCGTTGATCTGAGACAGTGCTCTGCCAAGTTGATGTTTGCAGCAGATAAGGAGTTGAACCCCAAAGACAAACCTTATTTTGATGCTTTAAAAACTTAAAACTAGCACTTGGCTTTGTGGTACCTCATTTTGTGTTCACCTGATGTCTGTATGAAAAAGGTAATGGAAAGCAGAGTTCTAGAAATGCTTTACTGGGCATTGTTTCACAAGAGGAAACCAAAAGCGTTCTTCTTCACTAGAAGTCCAGCAGGGAATTGCCTATGCAATGTGACATTGTGGCAAATTAACAGTTAATAAAAGTAAAGAAAAACATAATCAAAGCACAAAGCAGTTAGCTGATCAAAATATGTTAAGCTTTGCTCCTAAGTTTAGGTAAATCTCTGTGGAATAGCTACAGAAGCTCTGTATCTTTACAGTACCTGATAATAAGCTTTTATTTTAATTGATCCCTTCTGTGTAGAGAAGGAAGACAACTTTCCCAACTTCTTTTGTTAAGCCCTTCTTCACGGCTTTATAGCTCTTGAGTACAAGTAAGAATACTCAATGGTACTTTTTGGTGGCTGTTTGTGTTGTTAAAGTCCCTGAATATCAGAACCCTTTAATCAAGATGATATTTCTAATGCTTAATGAGGTAGTCCAAAAATACAGTTCTGGGTACTGCCTGTTCAGGCTGCGGTGTTTAAGGGGTCTTTTGCTGAATGTGTTTCCATGAGCTGTACTACTTTCTCCATAAATTCTCCTTCCTTGTGAGGCAGTGAGACATTTTTCTAGTGAGTTGGTAAACTTCTGGGAGATATATATTAGATAAGTTTCTGTTAAAATATGGAAAATAGACTAGCCATCATGCATGAGGTATTTGGAAAGGGGAAAGTGAAATATAAGGTAACTTTAAATGCAGGAGAAGAGAGGAAAAGAAATGACCAGAACTAAGAAATAACAGCCTTACAATCAGTTAAATACAGAACATAAAGGGAAGAGGCATTGCAGCATTAAATATCTTGAGTGGGTTTCAGCATGTAGTGAACTTCTGGGGTGAAAAATATGCAGGTTAGTACTTAAATTGTCAGATTAACAAATCAATATTATTGTAAATTTTTAAAACAACTTGTTATAGTTATCATAAGGAGAGCAGTGGTGAAAGGTCAAACCTTTTAATGTGACTTAGAACAATAAGATATTAATGACAAAAATGTGTTTACTTAGATAATTAAGTGTATTTAAAATAAAAGTATATTGGAACTGTTAAGTCTGATGTAGGCTAACCCATTGTCAAACAGAACAATGACAGGATTGTCATTACACTTCTGCATGTGTGGACCCTGCAGGAACAGGATTAAGAAAAGGGATGGGGTGAGTGTGTTGAATTCTTAATGTAAACTCAGTTAACCTCTCCTAAATTTTTGATCAAACCATATTTTGTAATTAAGACAGTATACTATCCAGTTACCCTCTTGCCTAGCAATGATATCAGTTCAAATACTGAACTGACAATAGTGCAATGCAAACATCAACTTTGTAAGAACAATGGGTAAACTTATGTGAGAGAAATAAAGCTTAAAAAAACTGCAGTAGAAAACTTGAATATTGCTGAAATGTCTAGTCTTTTTTTTAAAATTTGCCACCTCAAAGGTACACAAGAACTGAAGCCCAGCTGCACTTTTTCTGTAAATACCCTTTAAGGAATCAAATGTTCAAGTGCTCATTTATTGTCTTGAAAATTTCTAACCAAAAGGTTTCATTGCTTCTCTCACTTCTTCTTTTAATGTCATTGGTGCTATCAAATAAATTACCAAGGTTGTAAGACACAGGCTAGATGAGTACAGTCATTCGATAAATGTGGACAAAAAAGAGCTGCAGGATGACAGTCCTGATCCTACAAGGCAATGCCCTGTTGCTTGGCAGTTTGGACATGAAGGATGGGGAGAAGGCAACATGACAAAGATATCAGATTACAGGAAAGAAGTCACATTACTATGACAGGAAAATTGGAACAGGGCCAATGAAAGTCATTCTCCGTGTACTGAAGATGGTCACTGGCACAAGCTTACCAGCCTGGGATGCTCTGTGTGTGGTCGAGTAGGAGGATGGTGAGTGGTTCAGTGAATGGCAAGTGAATAATGCTGACCATTTACTAAAAATAAGAGGAATTGCCTGAATGTTGTGGCAGTGTCCCTGTCCTTTGGCCAGCAGTGGCTAGTGCTTAGAAACATAGCTTCTTGTTACTTAATGCAATGTTCATTTAGATTACTGATGCTTCATGAAAACCGAACCAGCCACTGCTGGTTGCTAAAGAATCTTTGTGGGGAGCACTTCAAGCAGAAATGAACCGATAAACATGCTCTGTGCATGCAGTGGGGATTACAAGGTACTGAATGCTGCAGCTCAGTGTAGAGCTATTGATCTGGTTTCCCAAAAGGCATACTGACAAGAGTTCATTTGGCACTCCTTCCAAGCAAAAGCTATGACATGCAGATGAACACCTACAAATTGGGATATAAGCAACACAATATTAGTTGTCCTTCCTATTCCTGGAAAAGCAGTACAGGTGGTAGGTTTTGGTGATATCTTACTGCCTTTGCTCAGTGTTAGAATCAGTTAACGGATAGTCAGCAGTACAGCAGCTCAGCAGGGAGAGACCTGCTGAGTAAAATACCAGTAGTAGGTGAATGTTACAATATAGATTTAATTGCTTGTGCTCAATACAGCTGATGAGCAGGAAAGAACGGCTGGAGCCTCAAGGGAGTAGCAAGATTTTTCTTTATGATGTTTGGTAGAAACCTAGGCCCAAAAAGTTTGGTCAGTCAAAAAATTACCCACTGCTTTTTGTAGTAGAGTTTGTCTGTTATTGCCAAGGACTGAATTCTGTTTATTTCCACATCCCTATTGCTATTTTAGCTTTAGGTTATGCTGAAGCAGGAAGGCTTGCTAAATCTCTTGAGATTACTCACTGGCAAAATTTGATGGTATCTAGCTTTCTGTCTTAAACTTTTTGATGTCTTAGGTGAACAATTCTCAGTGTTCTGTGTCATTCTTGCACAGCTTGAAAAATTCAAAGTTTGCAATAAGAAGTATTTCTAATGTTTAAGAATTAGAAGTAATGCACCACTGTTTTTCAATGGATGTGTGCTGGGAAAGAATAGTGGGTTTGATCAGAGTGGGAAAGATTGAGGAAAATCCAGTGAAAAGTAAGGATAATGATAGCACGTAAGGCAAGGTAAAGTTCAAGTTGTGTTATCTCTTTGTTCTTTCAGAGCATATTATCGTTTTTCCCACTACTCTTGCACTACAAGTATGCTGTTACTTACCACAGGGCCAATGGAAAAGCAAGAAATAAATTGCTCAGAATTACACTTTATTCTGGTAGTCTGACCTCTTCATGAAACCTGATGGATAAAAGACTTCTGGCTTGTCCATCTTGAATTCCTCCAATCACCAAAA
This sequence comes from Limosa lapponica baueri, assembly GCA_002844005.1. Taxonomy (NCBI): domain Eukaryota; kingdom Metazoa; phylum Chordata; class Aves; order Charadriiformes; family Scolopacidae; genus Limosa; species Limosa lapponica. Next base: position 567,487 of record KZ505796.1, on the reverse strand, counting down.
TGGTGTCCTAGATACCTTCCTCTTTGTACTAAAAATTCTTCTTACTTTAAGGTCTCTCTATTACTTAACACTGTATTGAGAAGAAAGCTACAGCTTTATAACTGGCTGTAAATAAGACCTTTTTGCCCAACAGGTTTCTGGCATAAACAGCCACAGTAAAATCTCTGTACCTTAGTAAGAGGAGAGAGGAAGGAGAGGAGAGGAACTGTCCTCCCTCTGCTGAAAACAAAGTATGTCTTCTGACAGACAACACAAATCATTTGTTACCATTTGTTAGATGCAGAATGTGTATTTAAAAACATACACTGATATGATACAACTGTGATTCAGTTTTCATTAGAATGAAAAAAACAACCGCCGCTTGAAGGTAACTGAATATTGGCATAGCAATTACATTCTTGGATGCATACGTATGACTTTCTCCACAATTTGTCTAAAGATAGAAATGTGAGTTACATAGGGCTTTTCAAATCTCATAATGAATGCCGAGTATTATCACACTCATATATGATGGATGTGGAATAAAAGGTGGTGTTGTACCCATGTCTTTGGGCATACTGTATACAACAGGGATTCAATCTTAACTTAAAAAAATAAAGAATTTTTTCTCTCTGTCTTTTAGCAACTGTAAATGCTCACTTTTTCTGTGATAAATGTGACAAAATGTCAAGAAAATAATAGTCTACTGGAACTGTGGAATTGTATTTATCCATAAAGAAATTAGAATTAAACATTGATACTATCAGTTGCTGTTCTCACTGGACTTCTTTGCTATATTAATCTTTTCAGTTCTATTGCACCTCATAAGCTTTTGCTTTTAGTCAAGTAGGAGCTGGTGGCAGTTTTCTTCTGTGGTAGTTAAAAAGGTTTTTTGGGGTTTCCTAAGCTCTTTGACCTTCATATGTGCCTACAGAAAAAGGTGTAGCACAATGGTTTTAAAACAGAGAAAAACAGTGTTGTGTGATGATAAAAACATCTTTTTTTCTTTTTGGTTGCCCTACAATTGCTTTTTAAAAGTCAAGTGGATGCAGGTGTAAAATAACTAGATTTAAAAACAAAACAACTATTGCTGCTATTTGGTCAAACCATTGTGTGCCAAAGATAAATTTTTACTATTAAATTGTGTGCATTTGATAAAACAATGTCTTCAATGAAAATGCCAATACAGCCTTAACTGTAGGAATTACAGTAAAGATGACTGTAAAATGCTTCCTTTAGCTATTTACTGACACAATGGAACTGTCCTGATTAAATGACTGTCAGAGGAATAAATCAAAAGAATCAACTTTGAACAGTTGCACTGCAGGTGGCTGAACAGACAAGTTGCCTTGTATCATTGTGCAGTAAAGACAGCAACTAGAAGCAAAATAGCTGTTGAACAGGGACTCTTTTTTTCACCAGTTGCTAGCAATTCTTGCAAGACTTTTTGGCGTTAGACTTCACTCATTATGAATGCCTCTAAATTAGTAGTGGAACACTGAGTGAGACATCTTCATGTAATGTAAAGAGATTAGAAGTGACTTAGAAGAGGGAGGCATTTACCAGGCTGTTTCTTTTGTGACAAAGTGTTGATTGAATTCAGCACTAACTTTCTGTATTGAGCTGAATACTAAAGGCTCCAAACAAGGGTCTCAAAGCTGCATTCTCAAACAAAAAAGTTTCTGGCTGGATCTGGTGTCTCAGTCAACTCTCCATCAAAACAAGTTCTTGGACAAGAGTGAAGCCCTGCACTAATTGAATAGCATATGGAGGGTTTGGCTGGAAAGAAGGCTGTGGGGATGTCTTGAAGATCATGATGCATTTCTTTAAATCTCTTAAATAGAGCTTCATTGCTTTAAAGATTATGAAGAAGTTGGCACTGGTTCAATAAAAGAAGGGCTGCTTAAGTAGACTATAGTGCAAATACGTGATCATGATATTAAGACCAAGTACCTCTAATTGTAACTAGAGCTTTTCTGACACAGCTTGCCACTTCAACAGCTTGTGTGGGTACAGAAGAGTTGCTGGTAAGGCAAACTTGTTCCTGAGGCACGGACTTCATGTCACTGAGACAGCTGTCTATAACCCCTTTATAGTCACTAGTAGAAAAAACAATTAAAAATTGGGATTTTTCTGATCCTTACACTTAGGCAAAGTAGAAAAATAAGTGTTTCTATTGAAGGAATTTAAATGACAATCCAAATTTAGTGCCTATTACGACTACGGTGTAGTTCTAAAAAATCTGAGATAAATTGTAGGTATAGTGCTTACCTGGATTGCCTGTGTGCTTAAACCACATTAAGAAAATCTTTAGTAATAAACTAAATGCATAGATAGATCTTCAATGATTACTCTCTGACCCCTTTATTATCATGTTAATAGTCCAGGTAAATTGTTTCTATATACAAACTCATTAGTGTGTAGCTAGTAGTTGCTACCTACCAACATGCTGTAAGACTAAAAAAGCACTAGCGATTAAAACAGTTATATTTCTGCCTTTTCCTCTGCTCTTGTGAGGTTTCCTGAGCTGGTTCAGTTTCTCACACGGACTTATAATCCTATTGTGGAAGCTGTTTTAAAGGATATAGGACAATATTTGTGCTTCCTTTTGATTGCATGTTAAAAAATAAAATAAGTGGACCTGCTTTGGCAGGGCGGTTGGACTAGATGATCTCCAGGGGTACCTTCCAACCCCATGTGACCCTCTGATTTTAAAGCAAAGCAAGAAGTATTTTGACACTATTACTAATTTCTACATCAAATGTAACAAATTTGAGCATCTATTTTTTTTAAATCCAGTGTTCAGATCTTGTAATAGAGTTTTGCAGCACTCGGTACATCTCTGAAAGCATGTGTTTTGGTTTCCTCCATCCTTTCTTCCCCCACAGGACTTCAAGTATCACAAAGTCTGTGCGATGTTTAAGTACTGTTCATAATGTCTTTTCTTAAGAATGGGTCTCAAAATAGGTTACAGGAAGTGGTATTTTTTTAACTTTTACACTGTTGGGTTTTTTGTAGGATGAACAAAGTACGGTGATAAGTTGCACTTTCCATCATGGTGTCCTTATTTCCACTGATATAGGAAAAAATTACCCTTGATGTGTGATTTAGCGAAAAAAGAACCAAACAAACCACAAACTAGTATCTTTAGAGAACAGATTAATTTATGCTATGAAGTCACATTAGCCATTGTAGTTAATATGAAACTGAAGTTCTACAATTAAATGTAAAGCCTGAAACAGAAGGGTTTTTATTGCAGTAACATTATTGCTTGTTGACACGACCTGTAAATTATGGCATGCATAATGCAACAGAGACTCTAAATTCGATGATTGTAGTTTCTAGGTGTTCATGAAATGATGAATAGGTACCTCTGAATAGGTGCACAGTCAAACCTTAATAGTATTCTTTCAAAACAGTTCATTTCAGATGCAACATTTGAAGACTTGATTAAAGTAATTCTTGTAGTTGACTACATTAACTTGTTTGATGTATTGCCTTTTTATGTTTTCTTCTCCATCTTAATTGGAAAAAAATTAACTATGTCAACGTTATGCCTTTGAGTAATGGGAAAGAAGACCTGCCAGCTGCAAAGTTGTCTCCCATTGCTTGAAGCTTAAGGCTGAGAGGCATATGGTGGAAATTACCACAAAATGCTTTGCCCCACTTGGAGTTCTTTTGTTACTTTAGATAATTTAATACATCAAGGAGATTGAAGGAAGGGCTGGAACTTATGGCACCTCTTGACTCTACCTGTAGAAAACAGGAGTCTCTGTTTTGTTTCTTTTGAGGTGTGTCTTCTGTTAACTTAGGGAAGTCCATTTGAGTTGGTTCACTTTCCAAGCCTGCTAGCCGAAGAAGATACTCAAACTGCTTCTGCTGTGAAAGAAGCATTCACTTAGTGAGCAGATTTTGTAGTGTATCTTATTATATGCAGATGTTTAACCCTAGAAAAAAAAAAAGTCAATATTTTAAATATTTCTACCAAGAAATATTTAAAAATTTGTTTCTTTTTTTTCTCAAACTAAGTGACAGATATCTGCTGTGGCAGCTGGAGAAAGACAAGGTGAAGATAAGCAGCTAATATATGTATGGAGTTGATAAAGGGTAAACTGGCCTCTGGAAAGTAAAATAATCCCAACTGATAAGTGTTAGAAGTAGTCCAAGATTAAAAATAAAAAAGTTACCCTAACATGACGAAAGAAGCTTCCTGGGGTATTGTTAATGTACCATCTTAACCAAATGACAGTAGTGTCTCTGTAGCATGTAGATACATGCAAGAAAAAATACAATTTCCTCCAAACTTGTTACAGTATAATAACTGATAGAACAGTAAGTATTTTGAAGAAGGGGAACAAGTGAGGAAGAAGGGCCATTTATACTCACAGACGTATTTATACTGTTCTTCAGTTAGTGTTTTTGTGTTTAGCTATTTTTTTCTTGAATAAGTATGTCCTCAAATATTGTAAGGACAAATTTTGTATGCACTAAAGGAAAAAAAAAATCCAGTTTTTTACCTGACACAAGAAAGACTGCCTGCAAAATAGCACTACAAAGGCTTATGGTTCTTCTGTGATAGTGTCTCCTGGCTGTCAAGTCTAAATAGTTCTTCAACTATTATGTGAACTGATATCGATAACCTAAAGCTAAAAATTTTTGCGCTGATAAAAGACAGACATCTCGAAGGATGTTTGGAAGATAATTGTAACTGTAATACAAACCTCAGAAAGGGACAAAACAGGTCTCCTAAAAAAGGGAATGTCTTGGTTTTGCTGGTTTCTTCCTATTAACTGTCTCTCTAATCTTAACACAGAAACCATTCCTTTCTACTTTTTCTAAAGTGCTTGCTGAGGAGAGAAATTGAGACTAAAGACCTGCAGTCACATGCAGCCTGAACTGCATGACTGCTTGGGCTTGCTGTCTGAAAGTTGGGGTAAGTTTCAGTAGTGAGCTCCACTTGCGGAGTCACATTGACTTGAGGTGAGGAGAACAGTATATATTAACATTGATGCAAAACAGCTCTAATGCCACTTGTCACCTCTTGAAGTCATCCTGGAAATTAGGCTATAAAGGAAGTAGAATCTGATTAAAAGCAAGAAAGCAGACAATGTCAGCTTTGTATTGGTGACAGTTCTCCTGTAAAAGAGAAATAACGTCAGAGAGGTTCCTATCAAAATTTTGAATTATACTGCTAAAAATCCATCAGTAACAAGTTAAGAGTTATTAGAGACAAACTCAGATGAAAGCCTGAGAGAATAGTTATTCAAATAGTTCACCTTTTTTCCCTAAACAGCACCTGTGAGGATGCTTATTGAAGTATATCAGGCTTTTACAGGCTGAACACTTTTTTATCTCACATTTTTCCACCTCTCCTTAACTTCCACGTAGGCAATATCTATTAGTTTGGCTTGTGCAGTCATCACAGTGGAACATATGAATAGTAGGCTCCTTAAATTCCCAATCCAGTCAGCCAGCTCACTGCTGAATGAGAAATTTCATACACTCCCACCCTTACTTTGTATGACTTATGCAAAGTAAGAGTCGTCTGTTCAGCTAGACCTGAAGTTTCAGTTTCTGAAAACTAAAGTTTGTATTTAATCTCTGCAGGCAATTGTATAAGTGCAAGACAATGCAGTAATGAATGAGGAATAAAAAGTAAATAAGTTTCCTGACTGCTGTGAATTAAAATAAATTATAAAGAAAGAAGTTATTTTTACATAAGGTTATCTGACCAGCAAGGAAAAAGCATGAGCATTGTGGAGAAGATACTTGAAGGAGCTCACCTTCTGCTCAAAATTGCCAAGGGACTCGTATCTAAATTTTACTGATGTTCATAATACTTCTATAACTTATGGAAAAGACAATGTTCATTCCCAGAGTAATAGCAGTAAAGCGAACTAAACAGGGGCTTCACAAGAGGCCAGAATTCATGGTTTCTATTTGAGTTGATGACTGTGTTCCCTTCTGACCTCTGGTGCAAGGGCTCTTAATTAAAAAATGGGTGAAGTCAGTATGCAGTACAAAATATGAAGAGAAGACACCAACCATATAGTTTTGTTAAGTGGAATAAATAGTTGCAAAGGTTGTTATTGAGCAGCCTGAAATCAGGGCTTTTTCTAATGAGCCAGGCTCTTAAACGTGAGACAAATAATTGTCTTGTGGATGTACAGCTTCCAGCCCTAATTCCAATCAGCAGTACAAAGCATGTGGTCCTGCCACCAGGTCCTACTTCACTCATTAAATGTAGTGGACTGATGAAGCTGGCCTGTCTCACAGGCATGGATGTACTGTGTGGTCTTGGCAAGGTTTTCCTGTTTCTGACTGAGCATTCTATTTTTGAAGCAGGTGTTTAGAGGATAAATACTTAGACTGTGGTGTTCACCCAGAAACTTTCAAACTCCTTTTCTAAAATGTCAGAAGTCTTTATTAATTAGAAAGAGAAAGCTAGTAGAAAATTCTGGCTTGGATGTTTACTAAAAACATTCTTGATAGAGAAGAGGAATGTCTTGCAATAAAACATGTATTGATATGGCAGGACAGATTTGGGCAGCACTTTCAGAAATGTACTGAGTGTACTGTGTTCTTCAGGCTGATGTGACATTTCCTTAGTATGGCCACTGCTGAAGGGGGAGGAGATATTCTTAGTTTTGGAATGCAAGATGAACATTGAGGGTAGGGAAGGAAAGAGGAGGTCAAAACTGTTCATGCTACGGTGTTTTTTCTACTGAAGTCACACTGAAGGCTTTTACAATAATTTTGGTGATGTATCTATCTGAACAACCCTTCTCTGTGAGATAGGAATAATTAAGTCAGGAAGGAGGTCCTCCAACAAAAGCTTTTGCATTGCTTAATCACCCTCTGTAAGTCGCATTGAAAAGTAGAATAAGTCAAGGAAGTGAAAGCCTCAACTATTATCAACTCCTTTGAAATATTTTTTTAATGCTGTTTTTAGAGGATGAATACTGATGAGCATCTCAAACGGAAGCTTGCTAGTATAAATTAAGATCACATAAGGTCTCAAAAGTTACTCAGAAAATGAGCTTGTCAATAAGATAGCAGAAGAACTGTCTGAGCAGTAGAGTTGTGCAGTGAAGAGATCCACACAAGCTTCAAGTGAAACCAGAAGCAGGCAGTTCATGATAGCTTGGATTCTGTGGGGAGCAATTTGGTTGGTGAAGACACAAATCTTCAATTTGCGGTGTTAACCAGCCACTTACATTTATCTACTGTGAATTTTCTACAGAGCTGTAATCCTGTCCAATAGTACACAGGCAGTATTTGAGAATTTTGTTGGAGTCTTTCCATTTGGGAAGCGATGGATTGATGTCTATGTGATTTTATAGTAAAGGTCTCTGAAGACGAAGCAGCAGTATTTGTCACATAAATTGGTCCAAAATCTCACAGTACCGAATTACACAATATCTTGCTATTTCAACAAAAGAAAACATTATGTTGGGGTATGTTAAAGAAAAATGGACAATCTTGCATAAAATACCATCAGTATGCATTTTGCCTGACACTTATAAGACCTTGGTTTCACCATCAATTCTGATTCCCTCACTTTGAGGGAAATGGGCTGGTTACTGACCAAATGGCAGCAAAAAGACTGATCAGAAGTCAAGAAAATACAGGCTATGAGGAAATACTGAAAAAGCTAGATTTTGTTGTCTAAAGAAAAGACTGAGAGAAGGTATGAAGCCTTCAAATAAGTGTAAAATGTTGCTGAGGGAGATCAAAGCAATGACCTATTTTTGCCCTGTATGTGTGGGGTAAAGAAATCATGGGCTAGAACTGCAGCAAAGCATGTCTAGGCTAGGATTAAGTTAAACTTTCCAAGGATTAGGCTAATTATACATGGAATTAGGTTTTCTACAGAGCTAGTACAAGTTCCCGTAAAATCAGTGGAAGATGAGGTTGGGCTCCTATCTGTGGGAATGACTTGGGTGCATATGACCTGCTTCAGGGCCAGAGCTGTACAGACACATCTTCCAAGGCTCGGTGTTACTCCTCTTGCAACTTTCAGTATCCTCAGCAAGATCAGGGCTACTACCGATGTTTAAAATATGTTTATGGTAACTATAACAACTACAAGCAGAAGAAAGGATTATGTTTTTACCTTGTGTTGAATGATACATCCCAATGTATGAGATGCCTAGTACTTTTTTTTCCCCCAAGGTGTTCCTTTATTCAAACCTTTCTTCCTGTTGACCTGAGTTAAAAGCCAAGTTAAGCAAAATCTCTGGCAGGTATTTGTGAATGCTTGAAATAACTAGTTTCATAAAGGACACTCTATATATAAAGAAAAATAAGTGGAGCTGAAGGAAAAAAATTGCGGTATTACGGTGCCTTAGAACATCAAGAGGGTCTGTTTGCTTGTTTCACTAAAATTCAAATAGTTGTCATCTAGAAAAATATTTTGGGCTTATAGCCTAGTTGAATTTTTATTTTCACACTTCTTGTGACAGGACACATTTTTTTTTCTGTTACTGTCAGTAAATCTTACTGCTGGGTTGCATTTACCAGCCTGTTTTGGCTATGCAAATGTGGGAAAACCTTCTCGATCGACAGCTAACTAAATTTCCTTATTGTGACAAGGCACTTCAGGACCTACTTAGAGCCTCAATATCAAGTAAATGAACCAGCGCTTAAAATTTCAATGGCTCAGAGTGAGGCTATTCAGCCTGTACCACAGTGTATTTGGGAGCTCAGTAGCTGCTCTGAATTCAATGTGTCGGAACTGGAAAATTGGGTCCCGTGCTTGGGTCTAGACAAGAAAGGCTTGAGTCTGCTTTGTCTGAAAGTAGGTGGCTGCAGAATTAGGTGCCTGTGGTGGGGTGGGAACAGCAGTCCTTGCAGTATACAGAGGCTTTCTCGTTTCCTGACAGTACCGTCTTCGTTGCAGTAGTCCTAATGTAACCAATAAAAGCAGGTTCTCAGAATCAAGTAGTTAGAAAAGTAACGTTCATCCTTTACTTGTTACTACCTTAGGACAAAATTCCCATGCACCCTTTTCTCTGTAGAGTTGTAGGAACTCAAGGTATAAAAATTAGACCAAAACTTAAGTTTTATCAAATGTAAAATTTTTTATTCTGTAAAGCTGGGAAGTGGAAAACTTGTGAGGTAAAAGCTGATGATTTTTTTTCTCTTCTAAGGACACTTTATTTTCCTTTAACTTAATTTCCTGTATCAGTTTTGAGGTATGTCTGTGGCTCTGGGCCAAAAAAAGAAAAGCTGCTTTTTAGCACTGAAAGAAAAAGGCAATGGTGTTATTTTATGTAATATTATCTTTTAATCTTTCAGAATCAAATTTGATGCAACTTTACTCCAGATTCTAACACGAGCTTTTCAGGGATAGCTGAATTGTATGAAAAGTTAATTACAGAAATCCAGCAGAATAAAAATAAATTTAACTTTAGTGCTTGAGTATCTTTGCACCACTGGGTTGTTTGAAATTCTTGAATGGATATTCTTGGGTTTAGAACAAATCTGAAATACATATTGGTAGTGATAATATTTTGTTGAAATAAATTATGCTGAATAGTTGATTCCCATAATGAATAAACTTATTTGCTGCCTTAAATCTTCAGCAAGGAAGAGGCAGAGAAACTGGTGTTAAGGCCACAAGTCAAACCAGATCACCTTGCTGTGACATGTTTGTCATGGCTTTCTAACCTAAGTTTGTGCATTTTTTTTTCTGTCAACAGGAAAGCAGTCTCTATGCTCTGTTTAAACTGTTTAAGAAAAAGATTTGGGCTTTGTTTGCTCTGACTGTTTCCTGAATGTGGCTGTTTCACATTTTACATATTTCTTCAAGTGCTAGCTGTGCAAGTCCCAATTTCATATATTGGTTTGGTTTGACAATGTGTATCAGGCAAAATCTTAGTAACACAGCAATGTTGCTTTTAGTAGCACAGACAAAAGCATCATTGTCAGCAAGTCCAAGGGAAGAATGTGAAAACACAGCTTCTGATTGTGTTTGCTTGAGGCAAGTGAGACCATTGGATACAATTGAGGCTTGTGAGGCTGTACAGGAGGACAAAGAAATGTATGGATGGATTATGTTGATACTAAAAAGTAGCACAGCATGCTTCTTGGACTAGGTACAGGACTTCAGAGCCCATAAGGCAGTCTGCCTCATATTCACCTTGAATGAATACATGGATATTGCTTATCAAGATCCTCTGCTACATCATTAGCAGCCAGAATAAGAAAGAGCTGAGCTTTGTCTGTTGCAGTTTCCTATGAAACCGCTTAAAGACTTGTTCAGTAATTAAACACTTATTTAAAATTTCATGTCATAGTTTGGGCTATATTATAGATGGAGAGTGTTTCTTTACAGAAGCTTTTCCATTGGAGAGCAGAAGGATAAGAATCTCTAAAAGGAAACGGAGAGGACTGTTCTGGGAAACATTCGGGGAAAAAATCTGAAAGGCCTTTATTTGGAGGGGAAGAAAAAAAGGAATGCATTGCTTTCCTGTCACTTAAAGAAATTAATTCACTGTGTCCTGTCTGCAGAATTTTATCCTGATTTAATGCAGTAGGTTGTGGAGGCTGCTGATGACTTTTAAGTGGGAAAGCATATTTATGGATGACTGGTGGAATCTAAATGACTGCTAAGAAAATCTATGCTTTTTATGTTTATTCTGTGCAGTGGAATTGAAATGTGACAAATAAAGAGAAAACCAGCTCTTTTGCAACTTGAGACTACTGTAATCTAAACTCTTTGAATGTTTAACTCAATTATTGACAGAATTGGAAAATATGATAATGGAAAATAAAAATTAGATAAGCTTATATTTTCTACGTACAGCAGAAAAATCATGCATATGTTGTCCCTATCATCAGATTATTAAGCTATGTGGAACCTTCTCATGCATGTAAATGGATAGTTCCTTAGGCATGATGGTTGAAAAATGATATTCTATTAACTCTTCCAAACATGTGTACAGCTAGCTATCCCCTAGTATAACAAATCTGATACGTTCATGATGATAAGTCTTTTCTGCAAAATGGTGGTGAAGATCAACATGAATGTACTAGCTGATCTGTTTGTATATTTGCTTTTTAATTTAGTATTTTCCATTACAGTAGGAGCTAATAAACAAGTGAAGTTAAGAAAATTACTATATTTCTAGGCTTGTGTCTAATAATTTTTCATGGTGACAAAGATCCTTTCTTCTTGGTAATGGCCTAAGCTACTATGATTACATCAAACAAATCTAATATTTATAGTGATTGAAGGAATCATAAAAAACATTTCCTATAGAAACCAGTGAGACAAAGCAGAGATATTCTTCATCGTGCTTCACACTGTTTAAAAACCAGTAGACTCACCTAAATTTGTTTTCTAAAGACATTTTTGATAACTATTAAGAAGTTAGTGGTAACCTTGAAACTAGAAGATTTAATATCAAGTTAAAACTTGCATATATACTTTTTCCTTGAAATCTTTTTTTTGGCAAGAGAGCAGGTGGGATGAGGCACCTGTTTTGTTTTCTTTTAGTTTTCTTGTTTGTTTGTTTTTAATTAGTTTACCTTCTATTGGACTTCCTCAATAGCAATTCTGCTTTTTTGGATCTACACAGGCTATTAGTTGAACAGGACAGAATAAAACAGTTGACTGCTTCCCACAGTACATGCTTCTATCAGAGGATGAGTAAAATGTCTATTTTAGAATGTTTCTCTATAGCATTAATAGAGAGTGTATGTTGAAATAAAGTATAATAAAAGATCCAAGTAAATCATGAGGAGTGTAAACTAGATTAGATGTTTGGAAACTATTAAAGCTTACAAGCAGAAAGTATGTCAAAATGACTGCATAAACTGCACTTCTTTCCCGTTCACTTGTGGAACCCTAATATGAAATGGAACACGGAAATCAATTATTTCTGTATAAGTGAATTTGTTAGTAAGAACAAACATGCTGCCTTAAATGCCAGCCAAAACAACTTTGAAAGTTTAAGCTATTTTTAATTTTATTTAAAAAAAAATCCACAATCTGATTTTTGACCCAAATTGTGGTTTCATCCTGGCATGGTTTAAGACTGCTTTTTCATGTGCCCCTCTGGTGCTTTCCTAGTTGCTCACCAGTGAGAGAAGGAATTTTTACAAACTTCATACAAATATATGTAAAGATTTTTTAGTTTTTGCCCGATATAATCCAGAGTCTTGTCAGTTCCTCTCTTTTTAACTGGAAGTGTGCCTACAAAAGGCTAGCTAAAATCAACATTTAAGTGGCACTCTACTTATTTGTTGGAACTTACTATTTTGTATGTATGTATATAATTTATTTCTCTCTTTTTTTTTTGTTGTTATTCTTGGATGTTGAGCATGATGACAAAAACTTATTCCTTAATAAATCAAAGAACTTTATTACAGTTTATATAATAAAACATGTGAGCATAGTAAAAAGACTTAAGCAGAACCAAATAATTTTCAAAATTACCACTTCCATAGGATTTAAAAAAAATATGTTTGGAGTTCTAACAGGAGCTAACAAAAAATTCAGAATTAAAAGACCATTGCAAAATACATAATGCTTCCTATGTTCAGCTCACTTATTACCTATGTCAGACTTGTGTTCAAATTAAGGAATACTGGGAAAGGCTATAACACCATTCTGGAGGTGTTCAAAAGACGGGTTGATATGGTGCTGGGGGACACAGTTTAGTGATGGTTTTTGTCAGAGTTAGGTTGATGGTTGGACTAGATGATCTTGAAGGTCCCTTCCAACCTAGATGATTCTATGATAAATTGTTATATTTTCCAGAAGAGGAACAGTGAGAGGAACTCTAGTTAACAGTAGTGGAAGAAAGAGTATCTGAAACATGTGGTAGCCGATCTCTGAAAGCAGTTACTAATATGTAGAAATGATACAGTTGGGAAAAAAAGGTGAAAATAAACTGAACTCCATTCTTCCTCATATTCTTTTAATGATGACTGTCCTATGAGAAGAACGTGTTGTTTTGATCAGTGAGCTACTACAAATACAGAAAAAATAACTTGAATAGAACAGAGTATGTTATCCAACATACTATAAAATGTCTTTCCGCGTAATGTTTAGCACTGTTGCTGTTTTCATAAATACAAACCTGTTGCTTGTTTTGGTTGAAACAGACAACTTCTATGCCAAATATCTATTGGATTTCTCAATTTTATATGTAATTTAAATTCAGATAAATCTTTGCAAATTATTTTTTTCATACAATAAAAAATGTATGAGTTTTATGATTTCAATATTCTTTTGAGAGTCTGAGACCATATTTTCAACATTGGGTATCTCTTGTATCATAGGAATAAAATGATTTTTTTTTTACAAAAAAATTCCCAACTTTGTCAAATATTTCCATTTTTTACAGACTGGCAAGTATTAGTAATCCATGTATAAAGAATTTTTGCACAAAGGTGATAAGTCCATGGAATTATAGTTTTTGAGAGGACTTTTTAGTTGACTTCCTTCTTGTAAATCCCATAAAAAAATCCAATAGAAAGAAATCAATAAAAGCACCACTAAAGGACTGAGAATGAAATGCATTGATAAGCATACAGCTAGTCTTAGAATAAACCACAGGTGGACTTAAACCATGAAGTACAAATAACCTCATTATTCATTGGAATTTATCTTGATTAACACCTGTCTTCTGAGGACAGAATCTGACCAACAGCGCTTAATTTTAAATCTTGTGTTATACTATGGTTTTGGCTTCCTGGAACCACATATGTCAATAATGTCAATGAGAAGTTGCTGTCTGCTCAGAACTTCTTTAAATTTAGTTACTTATACAAATTTTACTCTTTGAAATGATGGGCATTGAGTGGGAGTATGTGAGATCTGGCTTGGAAAATATAAAACCTCAGTTACCCACATGAAGCAGTCTTTTAAGTGACAAATGAGATAGCTGTGATTTAAGCTTTTTCTCCTGATGCACTGACAAAGCTACCTTCCTACTATCTTCTTTCTGTGTTAAGCAGATACTGCTTTTGTAGATCACAAAGCCCTTTCAAGGGCATTCAAAATTTACTGACCAACTCCTGTTTGGAATTCTGGATTTGTCAGCATGCTCTGCGTTGTGTTGGATCTTAATTTTACTGGAGGGGGAGGGAACTGGGTGCATGCCACCCTCACCTGAGCATGGTGACAATAGGTGTTAGCTCAAGGTATTGACCAGCCCTCCGCTGCTCACAGTAGGAGCAACTACCTGTGAGGTTATTCTGAGTGCTATCGAAAGGTACTGATAGCTGAAGGAGTTGTACAAATACTCATGTTTGATTTGATGATGCTTCAAGATGCAGCTCATCTCCTGGTCTCTCCTGAGCAGAGGAGAAATAAGGGCTAGAGGCTGTTGTCTATGTTACTACTATCTCGTATAAAGATCTATCTGTTTTAGTTGATATTACTGCATTTGAGCCCTAGATGTGACTTAAACCTATTTTGCGCCTGACTGCATCCATCTTTTTGAGAAATTCAAGCCATTCACTTTTTGAAGGGGCTGGTATAATGTGAAAGACTGAGCTGGATTCAGCAAACAGAAACCTATAGCTCAAACTACTGATAGGTGTTCTGGAAAGGTAAACAAAGAGCGTATGCTCATTTTGGTGAGACTCAGAACAAAACTTCCCCAGGGTTTGATCCAAATTAGGTTTATAACTGAAGCATTCATCTAATATGTAATGCTTTCCAGTGTCCTAACATCATAAATTTTCCCAGTTTCAGTAAAAAGCCCTTTTCAAGACTATTGTATCATACTGCAGAAAAAAATACAATGTAAGTGCTTGCTTGCACTTACAACAATGGTTGCTATAGTCACATCTTATCTTGCTGCTTTGGGATACTGTATGTATGACAATTAAAACATTCAGCACTAGTTTTCTGTTTCTACTATGAATTTTTTTGCTACTTTTATCTCCTAAATTATTATTTCTTTTCTTCTTTTCTATTGTTGCAGGTTTGGTATGCTCTTTGCCTAGCTTCTGAATATATTCCTTAAGCTGCTGGACAGTAGTTGCTGTTCATGTCAGAACAGTCTTTTTTTATGTTATAGTTTGCAAAGAACTTTATCCGTTACTAATTATCAAAGATACAGCCTTATTTAAATATCTTCAAATAACCTCTTAAAGTCAACATGGTGCATATTTTTCAATCCAGGTGGATTTCTATGATGATGTGGGCACATGTAGCTTAATGTGAAAATGGGAGAGATTTGTACTGTAAAAAAGGGAATCTCAAACTTCCCAGAAGCTCATTTGTTTTGCTAAAAAATATCAAGTTAGCTGTATGGAAACTAAGTTCAGGTTTCAAAGCACAAAAATAACAACTTGCATGCTTTTGAAACCATCTTTCTAGACTAGCCTTAACTGAAACAACTTCAAAAATGATGCTGCGCACACTAGGCTGTCTATGCTGTTTTTTGCTAGGATAAATCTGTTAAGATGAACTAAACTGAATGGATGCCCCTCAAGAAAGGTTGATTTGTGGATACTATGGTTTTACCTATAAAGTTGATGCAGAAATCTTTGGATGCGTGAAGATGCTTCAGCATTAGTGTATGCTTTACTTGAGAGGCTGTAGTGTTGTTAAGTAAGCAGATGGATGAGACAATGCTTAAATCCAGGATGTTTCACTGCATCGTTTTCCCTATTATTTTTTTTTTTGAGAATTTAACACCTTTTCAGTTACTTTCTCCTTCATATATTTCTAGTTACTTAATTTTAAAAGGATGTGAGTTGGCATTCGGCAGGCTGAACATGTCAATCAACTAGGTATAACTGGAAGACTTCAGTAAATACGATACTGAAAAATAATGTGAGCTTATTTTATTTTACCCTTAAGATTTCTATAAAAGCTTTTTTCAGTATTGGGTAACATTAGCCATTAATATACTTCATGCTGAAGGCTGTAATTGATCTAACAGCACTTCTTTGTTGATGTTCTTATGAGATTCTAGCTGAACATATACCACTCCTTCACAGAAGAAAATATCTCAGCGTTTTGCTTTCTTTTTTTTTTTGACTTCTGGTGCATGTTCAGGCTGGAACAATGATTAAAGATCTCAGATGCAGTAAGCATTGAGGTTCATGCAGTTAAGTAAGTAAATGATATGGTAAAGTGTGTGTACAGTTGGGTTCAGAGCTTAATGCTGGGGCTATTATGCCAGTAATGAGTGTCTGAAGTAACGTAACATCAAGACTTGAAATACAGCATTACTCTGTAGTCAGAAGTCAGGATGCTGCTTTTTTTTTTTAGTCCATGAGCGTTGGTCAGTCTTTCCTAAATTTCGGGAAGCATCTAATGCTAAAGAATATAATCACAAGTAGTATTCACCTAAATAATGTCTTGCATGTTGATGGGACTTTCGAGCCACACGTACAGGCAGGAAGCTAGAAGATTAAGTTATATAAATTTTCATTTCAAGGTCTGACTGTTTTGTTTGTATATTATTCTCAAGAATTATGAGTAATGCATCTCTTAAGCCAGAGCAATTGGAATGAGATTTCAGCAGCTTAAATCCTGTAAATTGTAGCTGAATAAAATACAATACCAAGCTGAAGTGCCTCATCAGAGAAGGGTTGAATAGCCAAGAGCAGAGCAAAAAAACTCTGAGTCAGGGAGGTAAGCAAAATAACTGGTGAGTACACATGATGGGTATAAGAGCATGAAAAAACTCAGAACACAATTTTCTACTTAACATATAGTTACCTACTTGCTGATCAGCAAGCAGTAACTTATTCTCTTGTAACATCTTACAGGACTTATTTACAGACAAAATGGCTATCAATTTTAGGATTAACATGCAAGTTAAAACAAAACTAACCAACCTTCCTTGATGTAACTTTAATGCAGCAGGAAAAGGTGTTTGTGCCACTGTTGTGATGATGGGAAAAATATGGAGTAGTGGGGAAAGAACTTACTAAAAAACAGCGTAACGTTCAGGAGGTGGAATGATGTTGAGAAGACATTTTTAGCAGCTTCTCCTCAGAGCAACTTGGGAACAGTGAGGCCAGGGAAGAATTTACAGCAACAATCAAGACATGTCTGTGACAGGGGCAGAGGACTTGCTCACGAGAACCAGGAGAAGTCTGGCTCTTAATGTTTCCTGTCTGTATGTGGTACAGTTTCTAGGAAACAAGATGACATTAGGGTAAGGAGCTAGCCAGAGAAACAAGGGGAATGACCACACAAGCTATTTTGAGAGTTGTCATTTCAATGAAAAGAATTTCATCCAGCACCTTTCTCAAGTTCAAGCTGTTACAGAGTTCAGTCCAGTCTGTCATTCTTTTCTGAAACAGTCCCCTGATAATGGCAAGTCCTTAAAAAAAAAAATCTAAACTTTCTCTCAATTGCACTAAAAACCATGTAGAGGTAGTTTTGATGTATAAACATCCTTCACTTCTGAGGGCTGTTTGACTGTTTTGAATACCAAAAAGATAACAGGGGAAAAAATGAAATATATCAGGTTCGATAAGTCTAAAGAAAATCTAGACTTGAATGGCAGGCTCTTTCAAAGGGTTGGTCTGAATTAAGAAATCTTGCCTGTATTACTGCCCTGTATTATAGGGGTAGTACTTAATGTAGTCATGTTTTCCAAGCTGTGTAAGCAGTTGGATCAAAAATCTTTATTCCATATACTTGTGAAATATATAGAGTAAATAAGTCCTATCCCCTCAGAATTTTCTCGATACTAACTAGACATAATGATGAAAGTCTATAATGGCTCTTTATATAACTCTTAGTTATGTCAAGCATATGTATTTCAGTATTAAAAAAGATATTTTTAAGCTTTTTTGGGATAAAGCAATGTGATTACTGTTTTGAAAAATTATAAAATAAATTTAGTAACCTTTTGATCCTTTTTTAAAAAAAGTCATGAAAGAAGTATACAGTAGGCTTTTCTCCTTTAGAAAGAGGGTTTTTTTCCTTCCTTAAAACAATGTCTATTAATTTATGTAGCCTGTATTTAGTTAGTGCTGTCAATATAGTATTCTGAATAATGTAATTTAATTTCAGCTTCTTCAGAAGCTGAGAGTTCAACTATAAGATCTTCAGACATCTAAGAAATATCCTGTAAAGAGCTGCAGCATGACCTTCTGTTTTGTTTTCTACTGAACAGATATTTTGCCTCGGTAAAAGCACGTATGCTTCTGAAAGTGGATGCTTTCTTCTATTTCTTTTTGATATTTTCAGATACAGCACATAAGAAATCCTTTTATATTCAGCATTCAATTAATATCCTTTTATTTGTCTATTTCAAGATTGTTCTGGTAGCGTTGTACTCCTCGTCACCGAACTGATCCATTGTGACTCCTTTTCTTTATTGCCTAATAGGGATTTTCACACATTCTAAGCCTTCCATGTATCAGAATGAGGAAGTTACCATACAATATTGGGTTTCAGATAACAATAAGTGCTAGTAGAAAACAGACTAAAATATCAGTTACTTGACAAAACAATTGCATAAAGCTTTACAAAAACCAAACCCATTATGATTCCTTCCTTAAATTAAGTCCTTGCAGGTTTCAGATGCAGTGTCCAGTAAGTAATGGTGTAAGAACACTTTGCAACACCTGATGAGGGGCCAGAGAAAAACTTAATAGTGCGTTTGGGATGCAAATACTGTTTTTTGCATAATGATAGCTGGAGGAGAGAGGTAGTACCCTAGCCATTCCCCCCTGTCTAGTCTGAATGATGTGTGAAGAAAAACATAACCATTCATATAAACAGCTCACTTAAAGTGCCTGTATTACTTGTCAGACCTCAAGGAACAGTGGTGTTGCCTAAACAACTTTTTCAAGAAATAGAATGATTCTAGTCAGCACACTTACTGGAAAGTAAATCTTGTCAATCAGATCATTGTTACATAGTTGTAAGTGCTCATAAGACAAGACTTAGTTCATTTAACTTTTCAATAAAAGGTAGAACGTGCTATTGAAACAGTCTAAGCTAAGTGATTAAAGACGTTTGCGTGATGGAATGCATAAATGTTTTTTAAGGATGGACTCATACAGTATGCGATTTAATAGTAGATCCTGCAGTCATGGGCTCCTGAACACTTCGGCTGAACACGTTTGCTCTTGGTACTTTTCATGTTAGAAAAGCTTGTAAACACCAGGCAAAGCTGGGAGAGCAATAAATAATGGTGCAGACCTGTTGATGGGTCCATCCAGAGAAGTTGTTGCAGGGCATCCGTGTGAATGTGGGTTTAATTTCTTATAGCAGCTCCACTTATAGTTAAACACCAGACACTAATCGAAAGTGGCACCACCCAAACCTGCACCGGTTGCCTCAGACTTCTGAAAGGACTAGCTCCCTGTTTTGTGCCACTGCTGAAAGGAAAGGGCAATTCTCAGTTTTATAACCTTGGGAATACGAAACAGTCAATTGTGTTAGCTGTACAGGTACGACGACATCATAAGCCTGGAAAAAAAAAAAAAAACAAACAAAACAAACTGGCAAGACATTTAAAAAAAAAAAAACAGAATAAAAGCATGGCGTGTCTTTTACCAAGGCTAAGTTCTACTATTTGAAAGGATTAAAAGACGACCTTGTTCTAATCTAAATATTTTTCAGGGGAAGAGCCTTCTGACAGTAGACTGCTTTCTTAATACAGCAGAAAGCGATGAGATTCTGCAGTTGAAAGGTGAACATAGACAAATTGAGTCTAGATATGAGAAATGTATTTAGCAGTGAAAGCAACTAGCCATTGAAATGTCTTAGCTATGAATATGCCTGTTTTAACCTCGTTGGACCTTCGAAAAATTGTTTATCTCGAACCACTCTGAGCTGCAGGGTTGACTTACAGACTTTAGGCGGAAATACAGAAATCACTTTTTTTGTTGTAACACAGAGGTCAGACTCAGAGTTTTGCAGTATTACGGCTTTTAGAATATAGGAATCTGAGTTTCAATATATGGTTAGATTGTTTGACCCAGCTCACACCTTGTATACATCCCAATTACTTTTGCATACTCATCTTTCAGATGAGAAAAATTGACTTCAGCTGCTGCTCACCTGTACAAGTGTGTTAAGCTTCTTTACAGTCAAGTGTTCAAGGCTTTTGAGATTGTTATGGTTCAGAAAAATGCAAAGGATGTGAAGTTATTCAAATGAAAAGGCTTAAAGAAGCATTGCAATTAGTACCATTTGGCAAGAAAATATGTAGAATGTTAAATGAGTCTGCTAAATGCTTGTTTAAAGCTGTTTAGGTAAAACAAAATTCTATCATGGTTAATGATACTTCATGTCAGTATATTTAAATAACTTTACAGAGCAAGTAGTGCTGAAAACTGGCATGTTGATCACAGAATTTCATATTGTCATGCTTCTTTGTATATAGCATGAATGAAAAATGGTAGCCTCTGGAGTGCACATGAAAAATGTTACTGATAGAAGGTAAAAATAAAATTAAACATATTTAAGTCTGCTTATGGCCTCTCATACAGTACCTTGTCTGCAACATTGCTAACCTGTGGCAGTCTGTTATGCCTGTACATTTTGCAAAACTTTTATATCCACTGGCTTGCATTTTCCATAAAAAGCTTTATAGAAACTTGAATACTCAAGCTGGATCCAGTTTATTTTTCCTTCTGTAATTAAGACTAAAACTGATATAAAAGACTGCTTCTTAGTCTGTAATTTGGAACTAACTATTAAAATTACATGAAATAAGTGATAACACAAACCTATGAAAACTAGGTATGCAGACAATTTAAATTTTCAGGTTTTGTTTCCTTCCCCTGAGAGCATTTTTTTAATCAGCAATAGTTGCTGTTTGGGTGTGGAGAAAGTCTATGATGATAATCACTCTAGTGTAACTTCACCTTTGTTACTAGCCTTATAATGTGCATGCTTATGAGGCTGACTCAAAAATCAGTTTAACTTTTTTCAGTATAGGTAAGACAGCTGTAGATCTCATGGCAAACAGTACTGAATGGCCCTCAGTTAAAAGATTCAAAATGAGACACACTGAAAAATCTTAATGCTAGATGAAATGGTATGTTTAATATGGACTCTAACTGGTCATGTCTTGATTAAGTTGGGTTGAATCTGAGCAGCTGTTTTTCTGCAGAATGATAGTAACTTAGACTCAGTGTTGACAGAATCAGTGCATAAAAAAGAATTAGAAGGTTTTTTTCATTTTTTTTTTTTCTTCCTAACAAGAAAGTGTACTATGGCTTGGTCAAATAAGTCTGGGTTTTAAACTCAGTTAGGTTCTTAAAATATGTGTGATGGAGAAGTCCCTCTCTAGGACATGTAATCATACAAATTAGAGTTTGTCTGCCCCTTGCAGCCTTAAAAGCATTATAAGTTAGGAAGTTCATCACTACTGAACACTCAGGAGATTTGGAGAGAAAGGATTTGAAGACACAAAAAAACCCCAACCCAAAACAAAACACCAACCCCCCCCAAAACACAAGTATATCAAGTCAGGCCTAAAATGCTCATTCCTTAAAGTTTCTCAGATTTTGTTCTGTTTTTTTAAGTTTGCTAGAATATAAACTTTAAAGCAATGACACGGACATTGGTTAATCTTAATCTTATGCTTCAATTCTAAATAGATGTTTTCTGATGTCAATTTTTTTATTACTAAACTCAGTTTGGTTTCTCACTGAAAATACTGAACCCAACTTCAGCTGGATAATCAAAGCAGCTTGGAAAAGAAAAACTTATAAGCTTTTTGACTGGTGATTTATACTGTTAGCCTTGGTTCAGTAAAGATTTCTCATGAACAAGTTTAAATTTTTAGGTCAACTATCATTTGATCTAAATTATGTATACATTATGTAATTGCCATTAAAAAATTATTCCAAAGAAGGCTGAAGATGATAGTAGTAGAAATTTGAACCTTAATGGAAAGGTCTTAGAAGGGAAGTTGACATGCCTAATAAGAAGCTTAAAGAGAAGGGCTTTCCATAATATAGTACCTTTTTGTCAGTACTGAGTGTATTCATTCAAATTTCTGGCTTCTACAATAGATTGCCTTAATATGCTGACAATTATTAATGAAGAATGACAACACCAATGAAAAAATGTAAATGGGATCTTAAATTTATTTGTAGCCTAAAATTGATTTATCTTATTGCTGCTAACTTAGACTATACTAAGACTGTGCAAGTGTGGCTTCTTGCTCCAATGTTGTCTCATACTCAGCCCCTTCTGAGTCTCAGGGACAGAACTGTCTGCTCTGGGGTGCAATGGACTCTAATCTGTTTACTATGACAGACTACCAACAAATTTGTTTCCACAGGCCATGAGGAAGCCACATGGACATGATGTGGTGGGAAGCAAACCACACTGCAGAATAGCAGAGCATTGCAGCTGCTGCTCTGTAGAGTAGTGTAAATAAAATCTCTCAAAAGCTTGACTTTCATTTATGCCCTGAAGCGTTTCTCAGTTTCTGCCTTGAAAATTTGATCTTTATAGAGAAGACTATTACCTAAACATCAAAAGACTCAGTTTGTATTAGTCAAAACAAGACCCTAGATTTTACTTCTTACAATATGTTCATCAACCTGTAGGCCAAGCTTAGTCCAAAATGGTAGCTGGCTTCACAAATTAACCAGGTGTGTCTGTTATGCTTATTACATGTGAAATGGGCAAGCAAAATGTCCTGTGGCTTAGCCATCTCTTGCTGCAGTCTGACTTCCTGAAATGACCACTCTAAACTGGAAGTCAGAATATAATGACTAAAGAAGCAGGATTTTTTTTTCTTTAAGAGTAAAATTTAATGGCTCCAGATTTATCTTTGCTGTGTGATTTGTTGCATTTTGGTCAAGGCACAGCTTGATATTGATCTATACAGAGTGAGCACTAGTACTGCTGTATTTAAGAAAAAATAATCATCTAGTTTGTTATTCTTTCCTCCACTTCTCCCCACTGTCAGCTGGCAAGATTTAAAGAGAGCTCTAGCTCTGTTTCAAAGGCTGTAAGAATGTTAACTCTACCTCTGCCCACCAACAGTCAAATTTCTTAAATTTACAATTTTGTTGCACTTGGACTTCACAGGTGTTTGTTGAAGTCAGCTAACATCCGTAACTGAATTACCCAATTTGATAGTATAAACATACTTTTGAACTCTTTATAAGTAAGCTTAAAAGGAAATTGTGCTCTTATTTTAGTGTAAGACTTCAGATTTCCATTGTGTGGCCCTTATGAGGTCAGTGTCAAAGTTTTAGGCTCCTCCAGTTTCTTGCTCGGAGCTTGGACTGCAGGTCTTAAACTTTGTGAGGTGTTCTTCTGTATTTTCTGTCAGACTCAATGCTGGATTACTTATTAAGAGTAGTTTCCTTTAGGTTGTACTTGTAATACTAAAATAGTAAATAACACTTTACAACCTCCTTGTCACCTTTCTTGCCCTTGGCTAGTTTCTTGCTACAAGGCTGTTTTCTTTTCCACATCCACATGCATTTGTGAAAACACCTGGTGAGTTCATCCATGTTAAAACTGATCAAGTAGGATCAGGGCCCCAGTTCATACCTATTGTGCATCCACAAAAACAGCTCTTCTAGAGTAGAGGGGAGGCTGTACTGGAGGCTCATTCTGAAATGAGCAGAAATACTTAGGTTGAATATGTGACTGCTTCTTAAAATAACTCTGCAGTCCCAAAGCATTTCTTAAACTACAGGCAAAAATTGTGTTATTACTTTAGAGACAGAAACCACTCCAATTTGGTAGCTACCCAGTGACTGCTTTTAGCCTTCTTAGTCAAACTGCACTTAGTAACTAAGGGTGAAGCACTGTTACGTGTTGGGCTGTTTGTTATGTGCTGAGTGACTGAGTTTCTGTCCACTGGCACAATCTGCTAAATAAGACAGATAAAACTGAACTGCACCACTAAATAAGTTTATTAGCGTCTGTTAAAAAAGTTAGCTGGAATTCAAGTTGCTTAGACTTATCTGCACCTACATTAAGTACACTCACTTAAGTACCCAAGTAGGGTTTACTTAGTGGTGTGCAGGTGAGACTTCACCATTAAAGGACTGGGTTTTTGGCGAGCTGTCTCCTAGCTGTTGACTGGTGATGCAAGCCGCTGGGAGATATTTGCCTGTCTTGTAAGAACATTACCGACTGGCTAATGTGCTGGGTTGTGGCCAGCTAATGAAGCAAGGTGGGTTGAACACTGGGAGAGGCAGAAGGACAGAGCAGAACTCCACAAGCAGGTGCAGCTGAGGAAGGTGGGCTTAAAAGCAAAGGCGCAGTCTTTAAATTGAATGAAAAGTCCTTGAGAACTGTTGAATTTATTGTTGATATGTGTAGTCAATTGCTGTGAAAATTAGCATGTTGCTTCTCTCTTTAGTCTGATTTTGGCCATCTCTTGTTTTCGTAGAAGAGCAAAACTAAATCTTAATCTAAGAACATATTGCAAGCCAAAATAATTAAGCCAAATAACTTGTTTTTAAACTGACTGCTAAATATTCATGTGTTGAAATGTAATTTTTAAAAGTGCCTTTTTTTATACAACTGTCTAATTTCTAAAGAACCTAAATAATCTTTGAAAATGTGGTTGGAGCACTCCAGAATATTTTCCTGTTTAGCTAGTAATTACACAGAGAGAGAAGCTATTAGCTAGTGCTTGCCTTATAAGAAGCAGCAAGCGGACAATGACCTACACAGCTAATGGCATCCTCACCAGGAATGCCAATAACAACGTCTATTGTAAATAAAGCAGAAAGGATAAATATTGTCAAAATTGTATCATGGTTTTTCTGAAGATATGAGGTGGAAATTTTAGTTTTTCTTTAGGAAGAAGGTTATGGTCATGTGTTTTAGAGGTTGGCATTTATTTCTTAGGGTGGGAAAAGCAATACTTCTAGTTCAAATATATTATTAGTTCTTTCGTATGGCATGGAAACATGGCTGTTAGAGAAAAGACAATTGCTAGTACAGCAGTCTGGATTTCTGCACCTATATGCTAATTCTTCTGTCGTTTATGGGGTGTGCATCCTTTGTCTATTCAATATAAATTTACATGAGCATCTTTAAACTACTTGGAATACAGTTTTTGGTATGAGATATTATAACCAGTATAGTAATTAATATGTCCCTATGGAGCAATTCTCTCATTGTTCTTCCTCATCTTCAACCCTGGAAGGAACTGGATAAGCTTCTCATTTTAACTCAGGTTACCTGAAAACCTTTAGAACTGTTAAGAGTGTTTCAAACTGGGTATAAGTGTATGCTAGATTGCCAGAGGGATAACAGAAATTTGGCACCTAATGTTGAAACTTTCTTAAGGAAGAACTTGAAAAAAATCTATTATGAACATACTTAGCAGAATCCTTAGGCTTTTTTCAGACCATGAAGGATAATATAGCTGCATAGGCGATATTCAGTGCAAATGCTGTCACGTCTTTATGACTCTTGATGTAAAGTGATATAATATCTGGGAATGGGGAGCCAGTGATAACCACCACAGTAATCATGTGAGATCTGCTGCATTTTTGAGGACAGAGGTGAGCTCCAAGAAAACACTGTAGGGTGTCACTGCAACAAAAGGATTCGTGAGCTGGGCTGGAGAATGTGGTTGTGTGGATACAGGCAGGTATATGCACCAGTACCTCTGCAGGGTGGTTGTCTCTCAGAGCTCTGCTCTCAGTCAGGATCCAAAATTCAGGACTGGCCCCATGTTGTTGAACATAAAGGACTACTCTTTGAAGAACCTTTCTGTCATTTAAAACAGTCATGCGTCTTTCAGGCTGGAAAGATAACAACTAGGGGCATGACAAAAACATAAAACTTCTGAGGTTTTCCTTTCCTCCTACTTGCTCCAGGATTGGAAGGGAGAAGAAAGAACCATTATGAAAAATATAGTCTATACAGTACACAAAGTCTGTGTCAAATTCTACCTCCATTTTCACCACACAGTTTACGAAACAAATGGGTTACTGAATTCACTGTGCTGTCAGCTGCTTTTTCTTCTCAGCAGTAATGGACATTCTCTTCTAGATGCAAATCCAATGACAGGATGATACATGTGTTAGTTGGGACAAGTGAGAGCTCTGGATTGTGTGTGTGTGGGAAAGTTATTTTTTCTCTTGTTGGTAAGATAGCTCTTCAACTTTTGATTAAAAGCTATTAAGCAATCTGGGGAATTTTTTTGTTGTTGTTGTTTCTTTCTAGGTAGAAATAGAAAAGCACAGAAGAGGGTAGTCTAAAAACACAAATAGTAAATATTCTGGAATCCCAACAGAAAACAGAGTGGCCACAGTCTTTGTAGACTTGTAGAAGATCTGTCTTCACCTTTCAAGCTGCCAGTAATTTTCCATTGAAACAAGAACTGTTGTAAAATCTTTTCAGACCCAGACCTACCAAACACATTTCCTATCTTATCTTAGTGGGTTTGTTCTTAATAATTTCAACAAGGACAGCGTTGAATCACTTCAGCTGGCAGGCGTGGCAATACCATAGGGCTTTAGAAATGGAATAAAGTAACAAAAGGATCTCAGCTCATTATTGGCTTTTATCAGCTGTGATACAGAACAAAATGTCATTGGTTTCAACTATGTTTGCACTCAGTCTGATATCACTACCCACAAGACATCTGCTGGGAGATTTAATTTTGTCACACTAGTGAGTGTTTTTACCAGGGGAATGAGTTGAATGTGTGTAGTTAATGATAGGACACGTCTGCTGTTTTGCTGTCAGAAACATCTTCTATCTAGATGTAAATATTTTACATAAGCTTAAAAAGACAAAGGCTAACTTTGGTTTCCACAGTTTGTACATACATCAGTGTAGCAAAGGGTGTAAAACATCAGTCAAGTTTCTCTTGCAAGGTTGGCTAGGGATGAGAAAATCTGGAATAGTTTGCTACTTGGATTGCAAGCACATTTCTACTGGCCTCTCTTAATAAGAAAGACATGATCTTCACAGGGGGAAAGAGATAAAAGGCCAGAGAGAGTAGAAGATAACCAAAAGT
This sequence comes from Limosa lapponica baueri, assembly GCA_002844005.1. Taxonomy (NCBI): domain Eukaryota; kingdom Metazoa; phylum Chordata; class Aves; order Charadriiformes; family Scolopacidae; genus Limosa; species Limosa lapponica. The sequence continues at coordinate 540,596 of KZ505796.1, read as the reverse complement.
GAAGAGCAACTTTGTATCTCCACCAGGTGAGTACCTTATATGCTGTAATTGACCCTGCTCATCAGGTTAAAACTTGAATCAGCATGTGAGGGCACAGAAAAATAAATACCAACTAAGGCAAAGGACTTTCAAAGAAAGAAACATTTGAAAAACATAATGGTAACACGTTATTTTACAAAAGGAACAGGCAAAAAGTCCAGCAGAGAACATCCCATGCTCTTAAAGTGATCCTTTCGTGTTTGGTGGTTTTTTCGTTTGTGTTTGTTTGGGTTTTTTTAAGTCTTGCCAATCAGAACACTCTGTCATTGTTAACTGTATATAGGCTTTATCTTCTCTAATCTTCTAAATTTTGGGCTCTTGGATATTTTGTACACTCCAAAAAGCTTGAAAACTGAAATGATGGAAATAGGAAGAAAACCCCCATATTCAATTTCCCTATTTTCTTTCTGTTTATATCAAATGATGATTTTTCCCTTTGCCAGTGAAGTTGTATCTGGAAAATAATGATTTTTTAAAAAAATTGCTGCGAAAATGTGAATTTCAGGGGTATTGTCCATTTGCCTTTGTCACTAGCAATTTGCTATTTTCTTGTAAGGGCATCTGGGTCTCTAAAACTTGAATTGAAAGGCAATGTGCTTGGACCTTCCACACTACATGAGTTATTTTTAGGCAAGATCTATGTCAGCAGGCTAAAGGGAGATGTGCACCATGCACTCCAGCGGGCTCTTGGGTGCAGAGCAGCTGTGCTAGCAGTGATTAAATCTCTCAGTAACATCACTCAGTGCTGCAGAGGAACACATTCTGGAAGGCACGTTGAGTAGGAGGTTCCAGTATCCTTTCCTCCCTCTCAGATGAACCACTACAGCTGATACTCAGCTATTAGCACTGTCATTTTCTCCTGCTGAATGTTGTTAAGACAACTTGCCTTCACAGTAAACCAGCACTTACAAGTTGCATTTATTCCTTTTGATGAACTGCTGAAAGTTCTTTCCTTCTAAAATAACTATTTTATCTTGAAATAGCAGGTGTTAAAGAGGTTTAAGAACACAAATCTAAACTCAAGAAGCTAAAAACCTGTAAATGGTATGTATTCGTGATTTTATTTCTTTCAAGTATGTACAATATTAAGGAGAGAGCAAATGGAATTCTCTCACCTGTTTCCTAGGCTGGTACAGATCTGACCGGAAAATATTTTTCTCACTTTTCTTTTATCAAACTGAAATTCATAGCCAAATTAAAGGTAATTTCACAGATCATCTTCCTTTCCAGACAAATTTAGCAATAAATATTAAATGACTGCTTTTAAATACCTGCAATCACCGTACTGCCTAAGACCAATCATTTAGTGTGGTGCTTTGCAATGACTTAAGGTCTTCCTTGGTATAAAATCATGTTTCCCACCCCGGCCCCCCTTCTCTTCCCTGTTAGCTGGAAAGATAAATGTATACTGTCTGGTAAAGAGAGCACCAGGACTGTTGAAAAGGGTACATTTATTCCTGTCATCAGCCTTGTTTCTTTTGTTTTACTTCATGAAGTTTTTTGGCACATGCCTTTCATTTCCGAACTGCAAAAATGTCTGTTCTTGGCTTTTCCCCCCACTCCTTTCGCTCTAATCCTTCATGTCTCCTTAGGACATTACATTGGGAACTACTATTTTCAGCCCTGTCAATGTTTTTGTTTCCCCCCGCCCCGGTTTGATAGACAAAAGATTTTACATTTGTTGTTAATTTCACGCATTCCTGATAGGGAAGAATAGTCATCTTTGTTCTAAAATTCAAGTTTTACTTGGTTATTTATTATGCCTTTTCATCCAGGGTTTGGATGAATTGGTGCTTGTACAAGTGACATGACAGGAAGGATCGTTATTTCCATTGCTGTCCCTCTGGGGAATTCACTAAGTCTGATGTGAAGACTGTGATACTTTCGATCTCAAGTATTCTGTTCTCTTATGGCAAATGCTTACTCTGTTTCTTTCTCAATTTTCACTTTTTTGCTTTGTAAATGTCTTTGTGTCCTCTACCAGAGTCCTGCCAGAAAGTCCATGTTGCGAGCAGTAATGTTATATTTTGCAGCATCCAAATGTGTAGTAATTTGCTCACAGCTTCATTCTTACAGTTGAAGCTTTTTTTTAGCATCGCGAGGGTACAAGCTCACTTTCACAACCATTTAAGCTTTCTGTTTGAGTCGTGAAACAGTTATGGAGTAATATTTCCTCAGGTGACAGGAACATGTTTTCTAGTAGTTGAAGGAGAAGGGTTCAACGACACCCATGTATAATGTTTTTTTATAATTTTTTTAATTATTATTTTTAAGGAGTAGCTTCATTTAGTAACACCCGTTATTAAAATGGGCTGTGGTAATCTTTGCTACACAACACTTCAAACAAGTCCAATTAACCTTGTTATTTTAGTTATGGTTTCCTTTTTTGTCTATATCATGTGGGAAAGTAAAGTATGATAGGTCTGTTATAAAATTGGTTCTAATATTTGCTTTCTTTTTTAAAAGAGAAAGGCACCATAATCCCCATATTCTTCTGCTTCCTTCTCTGTTATGTAGCTGTATGTGTGTTCAACTTAATTTTACTGGAAAATACAGAATTACAAAGAACAGTTTTTTCTTGTGGAGATTTCCCACATTGAAATATATGCTACATGGCGGAAGCTGAAGTGTTTCTGCGAACTGTCATGACCACATATTATCTGTCCGTGCCTGTATATAATCATAAGCTGCTTTTGTGTTAACAGTAAACCAAAATCACCTTATTGCCTTTGCGTCTTTCTTGACAGTGGAGATGTGGTATGTGCTTCTTGGCTCCGATATGTGGGCTTGCTAACTGTATGGTATACTTTGCTTTACATAAAACCTCTATCTGAACTTAAACACATCACAGATGAACTCTAGTATTTTAAAATTCTATAAAGCTTAACTGTAAGTTGTGTTTTCTTTAGTAATTATTAGTGGGCTTCTGTTGTCATGAGATTAAAGTGCACTTGGTAGCTACTATTTCAGATGCATAGATCAAGTTGATAAAATACTCAGTCAAAAACAGCAGAAAGAAATAAAACCACCCTAGTAATGCCAAACCCCACCTTGTAGTCTTGTTGACATATTGCTACAAATTGTTGTGAAATTAATCATAAATTAAAAACCCTATCACTGAGTAATGCCATCATTATCTCACATGCTACATTATTTCTTAAGCTGGGCTTTACACTCGAAAATTCAAACCGTTTCTTAAGCAACGCTATATTCCCACCTTGCCTTAGACAGATAGGGTCAATCCAACTAAGTCATTGTATGTTCTTGCTTTTTGTCTGTTCTGCTGAAGAATCACTGTATCAATGTTAGCACGTACAATTGTAATAGGCTGTAACATTATTGTGGCTGAAATAATGATGCTTGTAAAACAAGATTTCTATACCAACTTCTCTGTTTAGCTATGTCATCCTTATTGAAGTCCCAAGGAGGGAGGTTTTCAGTTCTAAGGCAGAAGTAGCTTGTCATTTGAAATTTTGTGACACTGCAGTCTCATCTGCCTATCTTCACTTCATCCTAAAAGTATTGATGGAAGATGTAAATTCTTTCCTTCTGAAGCAAAAATGCTAAATGCTGTTCTGTCTACAGTCAGTGAAATGTGGTTGCCTTGGGAATGGATTGAGAAGTTTTAAAAACATTGACCATGACACTACACCTGATTACCGGTAACCTTGCTTCTTGCAATAACTGGACACAGAGCCAGCTCAAAGTTCTCCTTTATTTTCTGTGAAAGTTGAAAGATTTTCCTGCTCTATAGGCTCACTGGCAGTATTTCATGACAGCTAAGACTCCCTCATGGCAATGTCTCATGATAGGTTTTTGATAAAAGTTATTACTTTCAAGTAAGGGGGTTTAAATACCCTGGGCACCTTTTAAGAAATGAAGCTCCATAAGGGCACACTTTCTAAGCTTACGTCTGTTTCACGTAAAGTGAAATTTCTTCTTCATGTCCACATTATTAAATGCCTACATGTTGGCTATAATGTCCGTTGCTTTATCTTAAAGCCCTTGCCAGGCCAAACTCCAATATACAGTGAGGATGAGGCAGTAGGTCCTAGCTGAGATGCACTTTCTCAAGCTGTCCCAGAGAAGCTGCCACTGGGCAGGTGTTGTTTCACAAGAGAGTTGAGGAGCTCAGGTGCTTGAGTCATCCTGTTGTTGGTGCCCAGAGGTGGCAGGCACGAAATTAATCTACAGGAAGCACTATTACCTGCCAACTTTTTTTTTTTTTTTTTTTTTTTTTTTTTTTTTTTTTTTGTCTGGCTGCAGTTGATAGAATTTCTGCTAAGACATTAACTTGACTGTAGAGGGTGTCTTCCTCACCTTGGTACTAGCAAGGATCCAGAGGTGGTCTGCAGTAGAATGATGATATAAAGGAGTATGCATGGAATAGTCCTATAGAGCTGACCTGGTAAATTGACATGGGAAGAGATCATCTGAATTGAATAAAATGTTTGTTCTAAAGTTGTCTCTTTTTTTTTTTTTCTTAGAGTCTTGTTGCACTACCTGCATCTTATCTCATGCATATGAATACAGGTATGACTTTCTGCTGGAAGGTGTTGTGCTTTATCTGCAGTTCTAGTTAAATTCTTTTGACAACAGGCACCAGTTTTCAATGGCAGGAGTTTGCTGCTGCTTCTTGTCATCTCTGACTGAGGTCTGTGCTGCCAGCTGCGGTCTTCACCCCACTGGAAAAAAATGGTAGAGGTTAGGTCAAAGACCCAGGCTAGGCCAAACATGTTGTCTTGGTGATTCATAGTGACACTGGAGGCTAGTGCTTGACATGTCATCTGTGATGTAATTGCTACATAATAAAAAATACAAATATAAATGTTTGCAAGGTGATCTAAAAGGGATGTTGTATCAGTCTGGATGTGATCAAATCAGAGACTTTGGTTACAAGTCTAGCACTTTGTAGTTTGAAGCAACATACTTCTGTGTGATGGTAACAGTATGACTGGGAGCAGAAAAAAGGCGATGCGAGTTTAGGCATTAGGTTATGTACTATGCTGGACTTGGAATGACTTGAAGTTCTAATTGTTTCAGAATTTAATTTTCCACCTGGACCATTAATATTCCCTGCCCTACTAGAGCACTCTGAGCACTCAGCTGGTTGAGCTGCCCTCTCAGCTCTGCTCTTTGGGCATTCAGGTTGTGTAATGTGAACTTTGTAATGTAGTGATGCTCTTGAAATGGACGTATTGTCCTGAAATGCACATGAGTTAATACCTCATACACTCTTGGAGGCAGCTGGGCTTGACAGAGCAGTGAAATGGGACTGTTAAGGGTTGAGAATCATGTTGTATGGGATGTGTAGCCTGTATAGTAAGTTGTGCTGGTTTGGGTTGGGATAGAGTTAACTTTCTTCATAGTAGCTAATATGGGGCAATGTTTTAGATCTGTGCTAAAAAAAGTGTTGATAACACAGGGATGTTTTATTTATTGCTGAGCAGTGTTTACACACTGTCAAGGACTCTTCTCCTTCTCACCCCACTCCACTAGCAGGCAGGCTGGGGGTTCACAAGAAGTTGGGAGGGGACACAGAGGGCACAGCTGACCCCAACTGGCCAAAGGGATATTCCACACCATATGATGTTATGCTCAGCTCATAAAGCTGGGGGAAGAAGAACGTTCAGAGTTATGGTGTTTCTCTTCCCAAGTAATCATTACTTGTGATGGAGCCCTGCTTTTCTGGAGATGGCTGAACACCCATGAACACCCATGCCTGACGATGGGAAGTAGTGAATTAATTACTTGTTTTGCTTTGCTTGTGTGGGTGGCTCTTGCTTTACTTATTAAACTGTCTTTGTCTCAACCCACAAGTTTTCTCACTTTTACTCTTTGACTCTCTCCCCAATCCCAGTGGTGGGAAGTGACGAGCGGCTGTGTGGTGCTTAGTTGCCAGCTGGGGTTAAACCACAGCATAATCGAGACAGCATGGCACCATCTCCCTCCACTATTGCTACATTCATCTTTTCACTTAAGATGCATCAGCATCACACCAAGGCTGACAGGCTTATGTAATTCCATTGACAGGATAGTAAGGACTGCTACATAATATAAAACTTGCCAGCATTTATACAATCAATAATAAACCTTCAAGTGCAGCAGTCCTAATTAAATGGTACCTTTAATGTCTGCCTTGTGGCTATTTCAAACACAAAAAGTCTTGTGTGGTGATTGAAACCAAATTCCAGAGCAGTATTGAACCAGGGAAAACAAATTTAGGCAGATCCTACTGGGCTACTCAGACTTGTTCTCCTTGCCCAACGCTTCCCCAGTGTTGATAGCCTGCTCAACCAGTACCTGCAACAGCACTAACCCCCAGGAAATCAGTTAATAAACTTCATCTGTGTCTACTACAGTAAATTGTGATTCATTGTCTGTACTAGAAAACTGACAGACCATTCCCTGGCATTATTTTTGCACTTAACAACTAGCACTGTCTTGCAAAAACGTGCTGCCACAGCTCAGAACTGAGCATGAGCAGGGCCATTTTCACCAAGCATTTAGTGAGATTTGGAGCCAAAGGGAGCTCTCAGAATAACTGTAGGCTTTTTCATGCCAGCTGACATGTTTAATTTATGTCCCTGGGTATGTTTGATTTACTAATATAGGCAGAGCCTTTTCTTCTTGTTAAATTTCTAACCCTTCCCTACTAAAAATAGAGACTTAAAGGTCAAAGTATTTTCAGACTACCTGAGACTCCACTGAGAGGTTAAACTTATCTCTTTGACAAGTTGCACGATGGGTACATAAAACTTTTCTGTCAACTGTGACAGGAAAATCCTGGGCTGAGGACTGCACAGTCCCTGTAGGGTTGTATTTTCTCTAGTCCTACTTCTGAGCATGTAGCGTATGTGTTCTTCCACTACAGCAAAGCGCAGGAAAAAGCTGATTCTTGAGGACACTTGAGATGATGTGACCAGAAACTGGAAAAAGATGAATCTTTGAGTCTGAAATTGCATTTTACCTAGCTAAAGATTCATTATGCTTTCAAAATCTTGTAGAAGTAAGTGCGCTGTTAGTGTCTCTGTTTACTTTGGAGATTCTGGAATGCCCGTTCTGTGGCATTGTAGGAACCATCCCTGCTTTCCTGGATCTTAATTTCAGAAAGCATGGATTGGAAAACACTGGTGGATACTTGGAAGATCAGAGGCAGCTGCTGTCTGATCATGCATAACTAAGAGAGAATTATGGCTTTCTCCTCATCTAAAGGGGAGGGTCAAGAGGTGATTTTCATTTAATTTTTTTATTAGCTTTGTGAAAATAGCAATCAGCAACTCAAAGCAGCTTTGGATGGAAAGAGTCCCTTCCACTGAGAATACTTTTTTCCCCTCCTTTTGTTCATGAAATTTTCTAATATTATGTTTCTCTCACACTCTCTGAAACTCGTGGGGGTTTGGATTGAATGCATAAATGCATTTCTTTCAGTAGGTACTGTTCTATTCTTTTTGTTCTGTTTTGTTTTGTTTTTTTATTAACCTGCTGACTGTCCACCTCCAAATTCAGAAACTTTTTTCACTTGTAACACTGGTATGTCACATATCCCAACCAGCAGGCTATCCTTGTACTAGAGCAATATATGAAATTTGGTAAGAGCCTGCTGATAGAATATTAAAGAAGTTTTGAAGATGGCTTGTGTGTGGTTGATTAAGTGTATTTTAACTTACAACTCTAATCAGATCTGTGTTATCCAATTAAAAAAGCCAATCATGAATCAAGCTATAATTAACCCACCTAGTGGTGTTTATGCTGTTTGGTTAAAACCTTGTTTTTCTAAATAATTGTGTGATACAGACTAGACAACTATATGACTAAAATTTATTGAGATTTTGATAGGAATATGCTTATTTTGTGCTTAAATTATCCAGCCAATTATGTGTTATGTTGTAAATGTATTTGTAATATGTAAATAAATCAACGTGCTCATGGTAAATGCTTGTAGGGTCCCTGTACTGGAGGTGGGTTACATTCCCTGTGAAAGTGTCTGCCACCATAATTTGAGAGCTTTCACACTTCTATTGTTTGGACCACGTGTTTCTTTAATTGAACTGTAGATGTTTATTCTCAGCTGGCATTTATTTTTTAGTTAGCTCCTATTGCAGACTTGAAGAACAGATTTTCTAGCTGAAAGCCTTATCTACTTGTTCTGGTATTATTATCTGATTTTTTTCAAATATATTGCCCCTCTCTACAAACCCCATCTTTCACAGAAAACAGATCACCAATCCTATGCAGGTAGAAACAGTCTCACCCCAGGAAGTCTCGGAGGTGGCCAGTGTCATGCACTTGAAGAATTTCCTTTTTTTTAAATTGCTCATGAAAGAATTCTGCCATTAGGACAAATTTTAATATTTGACATTGACACACACAAAACTGCAGATGTTGTAAATGGATGAGGGTCTCACGGACAACGTGAACATGGGTAACACATGTGCTTTTTGAACCCAGAAAAATGACTGGAAGACAGTTATTTTGACTCTGCATATAATTTGGGCATTGCTTTATCTCCCGGAAAACAGCCAAGGCCTCACTAAATTATTGTCTTCTCTGTGACACAGTTGGCCTTTTCTGCCTCAGCTTCCCTGCTGCGACTGCTGGTGGCATGAAGGTGTTTTGATTCTTGAGGGTGATGGTGGAGTGAGGAGTTAGTATCCTGCCCCTCCTCACAACACAGTCTCCTTAGGGTGCTGGGCTGGAGGGGTGATGCTTTTGTGTCTTGGATTTAAACATATGGATATGTTGCACAAAGGTAAAAAAGTCATTAGCTTGTGAAGTTGAAACTGTTTAAAAAAAAATCCGAAAAACTACTTAGAAAAGACATTTGCTTAATGCAGTGCATCAGTGAATGCACAGAGAGTAGGAGAGACAGGTGATGCCCAGAAAACACTGCAGACAGCTGAGTATTCCCTAAGTATTTCTCCAAGTGATATTTATCCAAAAATGATATGGCTTTCATTAAACTCAGTAGTGATAGCACTTGACTTTTGTCTCATCTGTGTGTCTTTGTCTCATAAGTGGGCTGCTTAAACTTATTTTATCTATTAGTATACAGGATAGATTTGATCTCTTTTACTTGAGACTATCACCTGTTGTCATACTTCTTCACTTTTAGGATAGATAACATTTTTTTCCTTCACTTATCTTACAAAATATGGTATTCCTTCCTTATATAACATCGCCTTTTCTGTCCAACGTGTGTCTGTTGATTTCAATTCAGATGGAGATAAAGAGTTTTTTAAATAAGCAACTGTGCAGTGCCAACCTTTGGAAAAAAAATTCTCTCAAACCCAACTGTGCCAGTTGATATAAAATATTCTTTTAATACTTTATCCTCACTATTGCTGCGAATCTGAAATGCTATGTATTAAACGCCATGGTTCTGTGATTTACCTCCATTTGGGTCTTGGAAACAGTCATAGATTTCCCAGTTTTCATCCATTTGAAATAGAAACTCAGTTTCTCATTGTGCTTCTCATATTTTCCTTTCCAAAAGATGCAATACATTTATGTTATTGAGAGAAATTCCTGCTACAAGAAAGGATGAAATTCTAGTTTCTAAGGACTGTCAAATAAGACATCCAATATATTAAAATTTTGTTATAACCAGTTATAAGCGGCGCCTTCTTTGGCACACTCTTTTTGACTAAAACAACATTGCAGCTGGGGACAAATATAAAATCTGTAGTCAAGGTTATAATATTTCCTTCTGTTTGAACAAACTCTTGAGAAACCTTAAATACTGGGATCT
>KZ505796.1:514604-530796 GCA_002844005.1 Limosa lapponica baueri | reverse complement strand
GTTCCGAAGTTGTGTTGATAGGTTAGTAAAAATTACTTTCTTAGGATTTCTCTTTAGAGGATTGAGACATTTTTCTCTAGGATTTTAATGAATTTTTCTCTTAATATACAAATTTTTTATAAATCTGGTGAACTTCAGAAATGGCAGCTTTTCAAGCAACTAGCCTGAGGGGTTTAATACAAAACAGAAAAACAATAGTCAAAACTTTGCCTACTTATGTGAACTCATTGGAATGCCCTATGTGTTACTTAACTATGTTGTGATTATAACTATTTACATTAGTCCAAATATTTATATAATGCACAACTGTGAAAGTATGAGGTGCTAAGTAGAGAATGAATGCTTTCTTTACAAGAGAGGTGTTCATTTCTTTGAGCAGATGATGTCTGCATGTTTTTAGGAAAACAATTTTCACGTTTTCAAGTTTTTTAGGAAAACATGCACAGCACAATATCCCAAGGAAACATTTGTTCCTTCTCTTTTTAATTTATGCATCTTGTACTTGTCAGCTGGCCTTAAATGTAGAGCAGAACCAAAAGCAGCATTTGTAATTGCTATGTTAATTTTTTTCTATGAATTGTAGTGAGCTTTCTCATCTTCAGAATACTCCCAGATGCCAGTCTGAAAGAGCAGACAAATAGTTGTTATTAATTCTTTAGCCGTGGCCCCAACTGTGGCTCTGGCGTGCATGTTGGCATCCCCAGGAAGGAGGTGTGAGAACCCGACAGAAAAGCACAAGTCGGAGATTGCAGGGAGTTCTCTTGCCAGGTGCTAAATTCACACCTGGATTGAACGTAGTTTCACTGTAAGGCTATCTTCTCATTTGCAGGTGCTTTGAAGTCGGACTAAACAATAAACAAATGTTTCTTTAAGAAAATTTGCACATTATTCAGTGCATTAGTGCCTTTTGGGTTTTAAATTTCTTTTTGTCTTTTGTTGTCATGATATCCAATTACACTGCTTAGGCAATTACTTCAGCTCTATCATAAACCAGAAGTTCCAATTCTGGCAAACAAAATACATTTTTTTAAAAAATACTTTTTAAGTCAGAAGGGAATAGAAAGCACAATGACCAGGGCAAGCTATGTCCTATTCATAGTCCTTGTTTAGGGTGGATAGGCCTTCCCTTCCAACACATTTTTGATTACTAGGGCTTCCCTTCTGTTTCCTACATTCCCAGATACATGCTTGAACTTTGAAAGGTGGCCTTAATACAGCTATTTATATTCACCTGAATTCAAGTGTCCATTTGAAAACACAGCAATAAAGCAGTGAGATATATCAATAATTGTGTCAGAAAACTAGGCATTAAATGATACTTGGCATGTGGAGATTGTCATGTTACCTGGTGGTTCTTGTTTCTAAATATTTATGAACAGGCAGGAATTACAGGTTTTGCATTTAGGAGTGAACTAAAATGTCAGCTGAATGCTGCTGAGTTTTTATTGCAGTCTTTATAGACAAGCAAAGCTCACTGCCTGAGCTCTGTTTTTTCCTTTGGAGGCTCCTGGGATAGACATCAAGTTCCACCTGTTATGTGGGCAGGTGATGTTTGCTACGGGCACTAATTGATTTGATGGGCCTATCCTGAAAGACAGGAGGATCTTTCAGGAATTTTGTGACATTGTTTTCAAGCAAAATAGATGAAAAGGCATGCACTGTTGTGGGATTTTTGCCATATTGGTCGATATTGTTAGTTTCAATGAAGTTGACTGGGAATTCAAAACAAAACTTGAGCAGACTCAGAATAAATTAGAATAAAATCAAAGACAATACTTGCATGATGCCCTGTGAGGAAAATCTGTAAACTTTTGTACAGTTTTAATTGACAGAGATCCTGTTCTCATGCAAATGTTGCCAATAATGAATAAATGTGGGAACAAAAATACAGTGAGTATGTGTTATACAAGCAGAATTGTGCTGAACGAGGCTGAATAATGGTGTTCTCTATGGGACACCAGCCAGCCCTTTAATGCTTACTGCTACTGCAAAAGCACTTGCTAATCCTGCACCAGGAATTGTTTTTCTAAATCACGTAGGGACTTTGATTTCATTGTATTAGGGCAAGGCAAGGGAGGCTTGGGTTTGAGACTCAGGACAGATGGTTTGTCTCTTTGGAAGAAGGGTGCTTTGTAACTGTGCGTCATGCTGGAATTGCGGCTGACAACAGCCTGCATGAGGACCAGCACCTTCAGAGAGGCACTTTGCTGTCTAATTCCTGTGCTCTCTTCTCACCCGTTTAAGCTGTCTAACTATGACCTGGGTAGTGATGACATTTGGGACTCTCTTGTCTTAACTTCTGAAAGTAATTCTTGAAAGCTTTTTTAGTTGCAACGCAAAAGGGTGACATTTGTGTCAACGTTGTATAGGAGGAAAAAGGAAACAGCTAGTCTGGCCACCAGCACCTTGAATTTCAGGATTTGGCAGTGTCATCTTATCCGCCAAAGAAGTTGCATCAGAAAGCTAGGTCTTCAACGTTGTGGATAGAAATATGCCAGTTTCCTAAGCATTTAGATGGCAAGGAGATGTAGCTGAGGGCACACATTCAGCACAGCCTTCTTTTTTCCCTAAAAACCTATACTGAACTATGTTGTATTTTGCTGATCAATAGATAAATATTGGGAGGGCAAAAGGAAGAGAGTTTCATTTAGCAACAAAATATGAAGCTGTGTTTGTGATGCTTGTGTAGATGTATCTGAGCCTCAGAGTGGGGATTTCACAAGGGCCGTAAATGAAGAAAAGCCTACATTGTTCCCCACTGAGATTTCTGTTGTTAGGAGACTAGAGAACATTGAAACATACATAAAGATGAACTATTGCTGAAGACAACTAAGGAGTTTTGTAATAATGTTGAATGCATGTGGAAGCACTTAGCTCTGTGGATGACTGCTGTAGGAAATGATCTCTCCGCTTTGTGAAAGACAGAGTGGCTCAGCTCCCATGGCTGCCTGGCAGGCTACCCACGTAAAAGCATCTTGCATGAGAATCCTTCTCCCATTCCCTTTTTTGCCCATTTTGTTGCTTTTTTAACCACATCTTCAAGGGAAGGTGATCTTTTTCTAAATCCTACAGCAACAAAACCCAACTAAATCGGGCAATGACAAGTGAAGAATCGTTTCAATCTGCTTCAGAGTATCAGTATGAGTTTCTACTACAAATATGAATCCAGCTGAAAAAAAACTTTCTACACATTAGTTTTAAGGTAAATCTCCCTGGAATCACAGGATTTTAAAATTCCAATTTAATTGAAAATTTAAACCTTTTAGTTGATAATAGACGTTTTGCTTTTTCTTTCTTGTTTGTGTGTGATGTTCCTATTGCTTACTTATTGATCTACTGTCTTACTAAAAGTAACCAACGTAGGATCATCTATGAGAGACTACTTAAATACAAAATGGAGATTTCAACATAATGAAATTACAGGATTGTAAACTATTTAGAAAAGAGCTAATAGTGGGGATGCGTTCTGAATTCCTTATCAGTACATTTAAGTATGTACACAAAAGCAATAAACAAAATTGTAAGCATAAAACAAACCCAAACACAGCTACATCCTGAAAAGTCCACAGTGTATTTTTTGTTTTTTTTTTTTTTTTTTTTTTTAATAATCCCTGGCTGTGTTTTTTGTTCATTTCAGGTGTAAGTAATTTCTTAGACATCTGTTCACTTCTCACCAACTATGAAACCTCAGATACACTTTTATCAGATTTGGACAACTTTATGTTTTACTCGGGCATAGAATTGTACAGATAACTTCATTATTCATTAAATTCTACTATTGCTTTTAATGAAAAATCTCTATAAATCAACACTGAAGTGTCTGCCTGTTATGATTATAGGTAAGTTAATAAACACTCATTTGCCTTCCTGCTCAGCATTTTTATAATCTCAGTCTAAAGTGCACAGAAATTCTTCATAAATAGACTAAAAAAATACTTTCTTATAAAGCTAAATGACCTTATACATCAGTGTTTCCAGATAAGATCCAGTATAAGCCACTCCAAAGAGAGAGAGCATCAATCTTAGGTGATTCATTTCCTCAGCTACTCCCAATGCAATCTAGTGAATACATAGTCTCTGCAATAAAAACTTTTCCCCAAAGGCTGGATATTTATACTAAGATGTACTTAATAAGTACAGAAGTTGCATCATCTCTTGCGTAAGAGCTATGCAAGTTGCATTTGAAAAATGAAATATAAATCTTAATAACACCATATTCATTTTTTAAAATGAACCATTTCTCTCACAGAAACAGTGTTTCTCTCTTACTTCAAGACTGAAATCACAAGGGAGCTTTCTCATGATGGCATCAACCAGTACATATTTTACTGTCCTTCAGTTTTCTGGGAAATCCTTATTGTCAAATTCACTGCACGCACATTCACAAGCACATCTAAGAATGCTGACTTTTACTTGCCCTAGCCACAGGACAAGGAACTGTGGTTTGCATGAAAGAACTGGCAGTTAGATGTGTTCATTTTTTTTTTTTTTGTTTCTGGAACCGATTGCCTCTGTTTCTTGGGTGAAGATAGGAAAATTAGTTATTTACATGCCAGGAGATATTTCAGGGATTTGAATGTGAAGTATTTTGGAAACCTGAACTTAATAGCTAGAACTGTGAAACTTCACGTGGTTCTTTTTTTTTTCAGTTTGCAGAAAGACAAACAAGGAGAAATTAGAAAATATTATGTCGCTCTTCTATTGTAAAAGAGAATAAAATTTTCGGGGGGGCGGGCAAGGATAAAGTGTATGCTAATTAGAAGAATGTCCATGGGTGGAGCTCTTGTGTCTTTCTTAGACTGAGAGTGAAGATAGAGCTTCAGAAGTGAGGACTAGTCAGTGAGTGTGGCACCCTGATGGAGACAGGCAGATATGGGCAGTGGCAAAGAGGGCAGCAGGAGGAAGGTCCTTTGGTTTGTATTTCAGGGAGGGCAGGGTGAGCAACCAAAAGTGGTTTTGGGGTAGTAACCAGGCTAGAGTGACAGGAAATGGATGACTCATTAGACAATTTAGAGATCAATGGTTATTTAAAAAGAGAAAAGCTGTTTTGTTTTAATTTGTTTCTTTCTGTAGGTCATTATGTGTGAGCTTATCCAAGCACTTGTTATTATCGAAATCAAATGTAAAATGTACCAGATATTTACAAAACAGAGGGAAGAATTTGTTTCTGAGAAAAGGTTTATTAGCCACATTAGAAATCACAAAAGAAAGCTGGCAAGTTTGAGCTGGTAAGCAGACTTACAAAAGATTAACTATTCAATAGCAGCAATGTGGTTGACTAGAAATGATGGCATATATTTAAAGGCACAAAATGCTTTAATGTATGTTTGTGTGTAATCTGATTCCTTCTTACCCTGTTCCTTTTCCTTCTGCAGCCCAATTCAGGAATTACCTAAGTGTCAATTAAGACATAAACTATATCACGATAGACAACTGACTGAGTGAGGGAGCAGTAGAAACTCAAAAGATTTTTAGTCTCTTCGCTGTACAAAAAAATTTCTCCTTAATAACCTGTGTCACTCAGCAACAAGCCAATAGTTGATGGTTGCCTTTGCTTTGTAAAAGATATTCTCATACAACAGATATATCAGTCTGTCCTATGTAGAACGAACTAACAAAAACTGCTAAATAACGTCTTCTCTGAGAGCAACTTATTATATCTGTACTAAAGTATGGGAAAAGATATCAATAAATGTAGACATTGTGTTAACTTGTTAGGGTTCTTGGAATTATCCTCGCCAAGTGGCTGATTCGTTATCTTCCAACAGCTTAGTATTTAGATATCAAACAGTAAATACCATACTTAGAAATAATACTTTGCAGCCTTTGTCAACATCTATCTTTTACAGAATGCTGAGCTGTCTTAGGGTCAGACAAAAGATTTACGACTTAGTTCTTGCTCAAAATAGAGGCTGGTCCTCAGCTCCTCGGCACGGCTTCCCCTATTCAATTTCATGTACTCTGAAAGAATATGTTGCTTATGCCATAATTGTATGTTTTGTTTTGGGAAGTTCATTTGTACTTAGGAATTCTAAAATAGATCAGTTCTGCATGTTCTACTCACAGAAAACCTCCCAAACACAATAGGTGAAATCGCTGCATTTTTTACCAGGCTGGATTTGTATTTAACTATAAATTAGGGAATAGCAGAGCTAAATTCAGGGAACTACTGGAAAGAGTCCAGCGAAGGGCAACAAAGATGATTAAGGGATTGGAGCATCTCCCTTATGAAGAACGGCTAAGAGAGCTGGGACTCTTTAGTCTGGAGAAGAGAAGGCTGAGGGGAGACCTTATCAATGCCTATAAGTATCTCAAGGGTGGGTTGAAGGAGGAGGGAGCCAGACTCTTTTCAGTGGTTGCCAGAGAGAGGACGAGGGGCAATGGGCACAAGTTGGAACATAAGAGGTTCCACTCGAATATGAGAAAGAACTTCTTCACGGTGAGGGTGACAGAGCCCTGGAACAGGCTGCCCAGGGAGGTTGTGGAGTCCCCTTCTTTGGAGATTTTCAAGACCCGCCTGGATGCAGTCCTGAGTAGCATTCTCTAAGCAATCCTGCTTCAGCAGGGGAGTTGGACTAGATGATCTATACGGTCCCTTCCAACTCTAAAAAAAATTCAGTGAAAATTCAGTGAAATTCAGTGAAAATAAAATAACATGGGAGCAGTTATCAATATTCTTCAGCCGTTGCTGACTGAATTGGCTGCATTTAAAAGGGAAAAAATCCTTTGCTTTAGGAAGCTGAAATTACTAGTGTTTAGGAGGTGGTATCTATTAAGGATGGAGAAGAGGCTGCTCTGTGAACAGGTTAACTGATGAACTCGAGTCTCCTGCAGGTTTGTGCTCCTCGTCCCTACAGCTGTTACCTCAGACCCTTTTTCAGTGCCTTCTCATCTACCTCCATCCCAGGGATATGATATCTCTCCACTGTGACTTTTCCAGCCCATTCTTCTGCCCAGCTTGATGGAAACCAGCTCTCGATTTGGCTGCTTTGGAGTTGTATGGATTTTATGTGTTGACTCTGGGGATGCTCAGATAAAATTAACTGAGAAATTGCTGAGGTTTGTGGCCTATCATCCATTAAGACAGTAGTTTGGACCTCTCTTGTTTTAGAGGCTACTTGTTATCATAAAGCTGAGGGACCTTCATGCCTTGGAAACTCCTACCCCTCTTCTATGTTGGGCTGAAACAGCCCAATAAGAGCAATGCAAAGCTCACTCAAGTTCAGTTTCTGTGGATAGCCAGAGTGAAAATGGTTTTGGCTTTCTGGGGTTTTGCAAATAGATAAAATGCATGACAGTTAATGCTTTCTGGTAAACAAAATACCGTAATTAAAGTCACCAACTACTCTTAGCTTTTGAAGCCCTCTTTCTTAACTTTGTTACTTTATTTTTACTTCATGCTGGAATTCAGGTAGAATCCTTTTTCATGTGTCTCTCTTTTCTGGGTAATGTCAATCTCGTTAATGTAAAAAAAAGAGTCATTTGTTTGTATAGTGTTATTGTTAGCTTGTTTAACAGGGGTAAAAAAATAGTCAATATTCGGTAGTCATAATTACTATGAAGAGACACCGACAGACAAATACATTGCAAAGCTTCGTGTTAACATGCTGGCTGTCAGTACTGAATATGTCTGCTTTTCTAAATTGTTTTCACCTTTAGTTGTCCAGAAGGAAAAAAATAACTATTAGCAGAAGTAATTTCCAAAGGCATAATAGTTAAGAGGAGATGAGTGTCAGTTTGTCCTAACATGCTTCTATATATGCTATTTTTTTAACTTTATCAACTTCTCAGGAAAATTAATCCTCTAACATACAGCTTTATGTATTGAACATAACTGTTTCAATGGTTATTTCCTATGAAAATAATCATAAATCAGAATGTCAGTAAACATGCAATTTAGGACTTTCAGTACAGAAACAGCTGTTAGCATTGAGTGGTTGTGTATACTCTGTTGGCGAGGGTTTATTGCTGCCCTGGGTGAGCAGTTTTGGCATTCCAGGATATGCTCTGTCTTAATAGCTGCCCAATATTTAAACAGGGAGAACAGCTTGGATTTCAGGCCCTGAAAGCTCTGACATTCCTTTCTTGCACGGTCCCAGAGGGCCATGTGGTGCCTTTAATTGTGAACAAGTAAACATTAGTCTGGTGGCTTGAGCAATTCAGTAGATGAAATGAGACAGAAGTTGTCTCTGCAGGTGGGTTAACAGCTGCTGCCAAGTGCCTTTCTATCTTACTATCTCTGAGCAAGCCTCAGAGATGAGGCTGAATAATTTCCAGTGTCATATAAAGACCAGCAAGCAGCAGGAGAGATTTGTTCTGATTTGTGTGAAAAAGATTGATGTAGCGCTTGTTTCTGAAGACTTGAAATTGAGAGAGAGAAAACACTTTTTTTTTGTTCTTTTCTTCAGTCATTTGATTTAAAATCTTAATGTAGGTATGTAAATTCCAGCTTTTTTCAAGTGTAGTTGCAAGCAGTAAGCAATTAACCCTCTAAATGCAACCACCTATAATTTAGCTATCAATTAAATTTGTCTTAGTGCTTCACAAACCGTTACAAATAAGAAGTAGGACAATCTGTCTGGAACAAGTAGCTTGGAAACTAAATTACCTGTCTTATTTGCAGATGCATGTTTTTGACAGAAGCTTTAAGGAGGAGAGCGAAGGATATCGTGACAATAGCTCCTACAAAAATAAAGCCCCTTCTCCCACTGCAAACCTATTGAAATATGAGGAAGCCCCCCTTCCCCCCTTTTTCAGTCTGTAGGTTGACCACACTGTTGCTGCTGCTAACATATTCTAAACACGACATTCCCATAATTAGCAAAGGGAGAGCAAGAGAAATTATATGTAGGAGATTTCTTTGGGAAAAAAAAGCCTGACAAACTATTCAGTATTTAGCTGAGCTGTCTTCACTCTTCATATAGTTTCACGGCAAGCTGACTTTTCAATTCATTTTTGCTCATCTCAGTAATTGAAAGAGGGATGCATTTTCCCATCAGCTGTACATTGGAAGCTCATGCATCAGCAGGCCATTTCTGTGAGAGCGTATCTATGACTGTAGAAAAAGGTTTGCTTTTTAAAAATCCATAGAAAGCAGATCAAATGTGTCATCTTTGCAACTCAATCCTGGGCTGTGGTTTAGCTGCCTTTTATGAGCTGATGAGGGTCACTGGGGGTCAGGACTTGAATGGATACTTCCAGGAAAAATAAAAGTGTAGTAGGAAGTACTCTTTAGTGCATCCATAAGTGGATTTTGCCCTTTGACTTAGTGATACAATACATCCTGAAAGGTACATACAGTACTTTATGCAGTCTTCTGCCTTGGTGTCCAAACAGATCAGTGACAGAGCATGGAACAACATACAAGTTCAGTCTGGAAGGTCTGGCATAATGCAATGACAGGGCATCTAAATATCTAGTACCTCTGATGAGCAACAAAACAAGTGGGGCAAATTAAAAAAAAAAATAAGTCTAACATCTTTAAAAATAAGACAGATTGCTGAAAAGATTTTTGTTTTCTTTTATAATGTAATATTGGTGAATATATATTTATACATTAATAAGTAGTGGAATACAGTATAAGTTGTACAAACTAGAACAGTAATTGGATTAAGGAGGAATAGAGTAGCTTTATGAAGAAATCCGTTAGTGGCGGTAACATACAAGATTTGAAGGCAGCCTTCAGTTTGGCAACTGCTAGTTTGTTGCACTAGGGAGTACACCAGAAGAAGGATCATTCTGTGCATGCCTAACTTCCTAAGCTACTTCTTTTCATCACCAACTCTACATATCTGCCTGAGATAAGATATTAAATTTGGGGGATATTTTCCTTACTCCATGCAGCCATTCTTATAACAGTACAGACTTACAAAAGAAAGACTGTTTAAATAGCAGGAAGAACTGTGTTTTCTTAGTCCATAGCTTTTAATAAAATGAGGAATTATGAATAGCAAGGAATTTGGCACTAGAACAAGGGAAGTGAAGCAAGCAGAGGGGCAAAATGAAGTATATCAGGGAAGACTTTAAGGTCTGTCAATCTAATTTTATATCATCACAAATCCATTGATACCAAACAAAACCACACTCAATTAACTTTTCTCATAGAACTGATCAATTTCTTTTAAGCCTTAGTGAGTGTCTATTTCTCAAATCCCATTGCTGAAATGTTCAGTAATCCCAGCTCATAACCATGACATCCTGTAAACTCACCCCATTATCAGGTGAAAAGGACCAGGACCCAGACTCAGAATTTACCCTGTAAATACCACTCAGTCAAACGTGTGTTACTCTGCATCCAAAGAAGCAAGGCAACTAAGCAGTATTCTGTCTTGTTCATCCTTGATAACCGTATCCAGACTATTTCAAATATCCTGGTCCCTTGAGAGCATCACAATATAGAGTATAAGACTTTCATCATGTTGCAGTGTTACCAGGTCAGCAGAAATACTGCACAGGCTGACAAAAATCAGTTGAATGAAAGACTTCTACCCCTGTTTAGAAAAAATATGTTTCACAAAGATTTAGTTTTTGCTGTTCATCCTTTGCATGCCAAACTTAAACTTTCTCTTGACAGATACAGTTTCAAAGTTTTAATTCCAAAATCTCTTCAGTCTTTCTGTGGTCAAAGATAAAGTATTCCGAAGTTAAAAACTGAATGTGGAGAAGACAGACACTCTGAAATAGAATCCATGAGATCTAGGCTAGTCTGAGAAATTAAGCATACATGCAGTTGTATGAGGAGTACAAGTTCTGAAAGGTGTGCTCTCATCAAAAGCCCTGCAATGACTTAATCCTATCTTTGTGCAATGCTTCAAAATAGTTTTTTAATCTTGACTGGAGGTAAAGATTGCTTTTCAAAATGAAGATTTTAGGACTTCTCATCACCACCTTCAATGTGTGAAGTACTTCATGAAGGAGCTTCTCTATTGCACACAAAATATACTTTTAAACCATCCTGCGAATCCCTGTGCCAGCCCTGAATTTTATCCATGGCAATATCTTCTTTCTCATCTCTTCCATTTCCTTTTGGGTATTAACATGAATAATTGCACTAAATTCATCAACACAAATAACCCGTGCATTAATAAAGAACTTTGGGTCTATGATGTAGACTTACATTTCCCTTGGGAGTATCAGGGGGCACACAGAGACCAGCAGAAACATTGATCGTGTATTTACAGATCTCTAAGTGCAGAGTGAAGCTTTACAGTAAGTCAGCAGGAGCATTCCTCATGCAGTCAGTCTGAACCACTGTGGCTGCAAGATTATTTAGTGTACCTTGGGGGGCAGGACTGGAAGTGGTTTCTACTCCTTAAACTGAAGAAGCTCCCTGGTGGTGATCTGCAAAGGTGAGCCTGGGTATCTCACCTCTTCTGCCTCTGCAAATAAATGCAATGGTTAGTGACATGGGCAGAGAGCTTTTTCTGTATAACTTCATTTTAAGCACAAGTGCTGGGAAGCAGTGTTATCTCCAAGGAAAAAGCTTCTGGGGACTCAACATATGGAAGAAGGATTTTGACTGCTGAAGAAGTGTTTGATGCTGAATTCTTGTTGCTTCTTCAGAAGATAAATCTAAACCTTTAATCATGATGATGTGCCTTTGCTCTTTGAGGTTTCTAAATGGAGGAGTTCACTATCTGCCGAGGGGAGGTTAAAAACAAACCTTCTGTTTAAGACAGGCTTTGTGTTAAATGAGGTATAAAAACTGAGCTAAAGAACCTCTCTCAAGCAGGCAAGTTTCACTTAAGTGCTGTTGAGAAAACTATGTTAAATAATGATGAGGGTTATAGGACATAGTGCTGTGGATGGGGACAGAAGTGGGGAAGATGTCTAGCTATAGTTACTCTGCAGAATTTTTAATGTATTATGTCAACGTATACATGCTCAAGTGACCTGTACCAGTAGGTGAAATGTGCTGGCACAGTCCTCTAGACCTGCCAGCCTAAACTTTCACAGACCTTTTCTGCATTTTCCCTCTTTTTTCCACAGGTCCTCCTTTTGCTACATAACACTGTGAGAAAAAAAAATAATCTGTTTTTTGAGGAAAATAATACAGTACAGTACAGCGGACAAAGCACTAGACAAAGCATGAGGAGAATTCTTTTCCTTTTTAATGTTGGCCACCAAGTTGTTGAATATTTGGCACTTCACAGGAGAGCAGGAAATCAGGTATGCCTGCCTTTGTAAAGCCTCAGCGCTGTCATGCCATACCTTAGATCAGCAATATGTTTACAAAAGAGGTGGTCATCCCAGCCACTAGTTCGGGAGAGAAAGGCTGCATTGAAATAGTAAATGAAACTGATAGCCTTTTTGGTCTTATATTCAGACAACTACATTTAAATGGCAGGAGAACAGGTGTTGAATTATGCCTAGATATATTTGCATAATATTTGGGTCCCTTTTGAGGAAGCATGCTGCTTGATACAAGCAAGCTGTATTATTAAATCCTGTGTCGGGACAAGGCATATATATCTAATTAAGCTTAATAAGTGATTTTTGTTGCATATGTATATCTTTACATGTAGATGTATGTGCACTATGTGTCAGAGGCTTTGGAAAAGAATCCAAGCTAATTCAGTGCTATAACATAGGATAGTTGTGGGCATGGTTAATTGGATAAAATTTGTGTGTTTTTTTTTAACTATTAATTTGCTTTTGGTGACAAGTCAATGGCACATACAGTGCTGATTTCTCTGTAAATGAGCACTGAAGCCCTGAAAAAAAATGAAGATAATTTTAACAGAAATGTTGCCACAGCTGAGCTAGCAGGAGCAGCTAAGAAGTGACACGTTTAAGATGTTAATTTTCTCAGTGGCAGTCGGATGATAGGAGGCCTGTAATGGTATCTGAGGAGGGGAGTTAACAGCTGCCGTCTTCTCTTGGTGGACGATCATATTAGAGCTGATTCCTCAGGCGCTATTAATTAGTGTATGGAGAAGAATGAAGTGCAGAGGATGGTGGTGTTTGTCACTCTTGATGCACAGCAGATGATGTTTAAATCACAGTTTGATGATGGAATCCCCAAAATTATTTTCTGAGTGTCTGTGCTTGTGTTATACTGTAACCTACCGAAACCACAGTCTGAACTAGATGTCTCTTACTGCTTCTACAGTGTATAAAACCAAAAATCTTCATTTGTTTGCTGCTACAGAAACAGCAAGAGGCACACAGAAATGTCTTGGAGAAAAAGCTTTCAGTTCTAGTACCTGTGCATGCTAAAGAAATGAAATATTGTATGTACTAGAAAGATTTCTTATGTCCCCTGCTAAATTTACGTGTCCACTGGTATCATAAAGAATTGCAACTGCAGCATGCATGCTCAACTGTGTATACTACAGTTCATTAACCAGCCCTCAGGCTGACTAGTTGTGCCAGATGGTATAATTTCTGTGTATCCTTGACTTGCCATGAGTGTTACTATCTTGATTCTGATATTTATCTGCAGTATGTGGGGGGGGAGGAAGGGTTTCTAACTCACAGGCACCTTCCCTGAAAAGACCAATTGCAGATGGAAACAATTTAATGAGAGTTGTGATTCCAGATATATCAACAGGAATGTGAACAGTCAGCATTCATCAGGGGAGCTACCGAATATAACAACAACCTTCAAAAAGCTTCTAATCAGCCTTTGAGCGTGCTGGCTTGTGGTTATAGGGAGGTTCACAATCATGTTTTGATGGCTTACAGGAGCGTGAATTAATCTTCCAATGTGAATTCACATTAATGATAAATCTCTAAAGTACATAATTGCATTTTATTTTGTGTTTACACAAGGGTGTTATACCCTACCCTATTTTTGTCCTCTTGCCTGAGGCATATTTCTCCTTAACCAAAGACCCGTACTTGGGAAATTTACCCCCTCTCCCTGAATTGGTGTGTGTGTAATTTAACATGGATGAATGTTGCATTGCTTTCCTTTGGGACTTGGTAGAACATCCTGGGTTCCCTCCTGACTCTTGGATGAGAAGTGTTTTATTTATCTAAGTAATTTGTCATAACAGGTAAACAACTCACATAAATCCCACCAAAATTTCACAGGGCAGTGAGTGGAACCACTTCATCCAGCTTGAATTTAACTGAAGAGTTGACTTGCAAAACCTGGTGGGACATTTCTGCTGGAATTATCCCTCCAGTGATCTTCACGCAATTTAGAGGCTGTGATTTCAGAGGAAAAGAATGATTACCCAAAGGGTTCCTTCTATAAGTACATCTTGTTCAGAAAAAAATAATTGGAGCCAGGGAAAAATCCTTCAGTGGAGAGAAGGCAATAACAGTGGAACATTCGTTTATTTCTTCAAGCCTCCTTCACGTCCATTTGGCCTACAGAGCTTTGTACCCTTTTTATGAAAAGGCTGTATTCACAGTACGTAGAATATACTTAACTGTGTGAAATTTGCAGAAAACCAATGCCTTGTGTTCTTAGCATTCTTCTGTAGGCTGTTTCTTTAACTACGTGTCACAGAGATAAAATATTAATATGGAAGTTTTTGAAGCTGAATAGCTAGATAAATAGTTTTGGAAGTTAAATTAATTCACCTCCGAAGACACTGCAGTCAGTTAAGATATGTATTGAATAATCATGTTGATAAGCACACAAAAATGGAAGGAACTTGCACTGTAGCAAGATTAATTTTTAACAGGCACAAATAATCTCTGCTTGTGATACTAACAGAAACTAACAAACTGCCGAACAACCACATTTTTTCACAGAGAAGGGAATCTGGGTTATGAGACAAAGCCAGTCTAAAATAAAAGCTAAACTCTTATTTTCCTTTCCATTGCCTAACATAACTACTCACATAGTCGATAACTGCCAGAAGAATTGTTTTTACAAACGACATATCTTACTGCAAACTACTGTAATTTTACCATGGCACAGTGCTTATCTTTTAATTTTAGCAGTAATTAAATCCCTTCTCTTGTGTGTCTGAACAAAACCAGTACAATCTTAACAGCTTCTTGAAACCCATTATACTTTTTTTTTTTTTTTTTTTTTTTGCCTTTCACTGCTATGGCAACCGCCGGGAAGCGGGGCTCA
Organism: Limosa lapponica baueri; assembly: GCA_002844005.1. Classification (NCBI taxonomy): domain Eukaryota; kingdom Metazoa; phylum Chordata; class Aves; order Charadriiformes; family Scolopacidae; genus Limosa; species Limosa lapponica. The sequence continues at coordinate 515,759 of KZ505796.1, read as the reverse complement.
GCCAGGGGCGGCCGCCGCGCCATGCATCCCAGAGGACTTGGTGTCCTTGGGGTCAGCGGGCAGTTTTACACCCCAGAGTTTGAGTGGGGACCAGCATTTTTAAGATCCTGTGGCTTCAGATCCACCTGTCAGTCTCGTTCTCGCATTCCCTGGGGACCGAAGCCAGCAGCAGAGGCTGAGCAGGCTCTTGCTGTTTTCTCAGTGGAAAAAGGCAACACTCAGGCAGGGCGCAAGAGCCAGACAGGAGTTTTTAAACTTGTCAGGACCGCACGCAGCCTTACCCACCAGCACCTTGAATTATCTAGAAATATGTCTGAACGTAGCTTGTGGTGTTTGCCTGAGACACCAATATTTATTCCAAATATTAATTACCTGACTTCTGACTAGTTGAAACATCTACTTTTCTGAGTGCAATCATTTTCTACGAAAAGCTGTGTTCTTGCAGGCTGTCTACCTGACAAAACAGGCATCTGAGCTGGAGTGACTCTGTGACTGTCACCCTGAGCGTTTAAGGGACAGGGAGTGGGTGTGCATGGCTCGGGGATGCACCCACCACCTGGGGAGGCAGCCACCCTGCCTCTTGTTCTCCAGTCTTAGATGTTTTGACTTGGACAAACTTTGATTTTGGGACTCTGCTCCCTTTGCTTGAGCTCAGGGTTGCACCTGACCGCAGCCAGGTGGTAAATGTTTACACGCATACCATCCCCAAAGGAAGGCTGGTTTTCCCCTTGCTGTAAAAGCCTGCCTGCTGGGGTGGCTGTGCTTACCTTCGCACAGCAGCCGTGCCACGGGGGTGCTTTTCTCTGCCTGCTCTTGGAGGGTTCAAAACCGACCCTTCTCTGATGGCTTCCAGGGCATTGCATTCATCCCAAGGTGTAGCCTGGTTGGGATGGGGCATGCAGCTGCTGGTGGTTGGTTCAGGAAAAGGATTGCAAGATGTGGGGCAAGGGGTGTTAAAATACTCTTCATAGCCCCTCTGGAAGACTTTTTAACTTGGAGGCCCCAGTTCTTGGCTGAAGATGGACAATTGCATTGCTATATTGAAGATTGGTCGTTGCTTCTCACACTTTTCCTTCTGCATGTGATTTTGGAAGGTGAGGGGCAGAGGGGGATCTGTTTTGCTTTTTTAAAAGATATATATATATATATATATAT
>KZ505796.1:443043-493051 GCA_002844005.1 Limosa lapponica baueri | reverse complement strand
GGTTTTATTGGTTCTTTCACTAAAGGGAAAAAGAATATTTCAAACAGTAATATAGAAGTACTGCTTTGGTGGGGTAGTTGGACTAGATGATCTATACACTCCCTTCCAACTCTAAAAAAATTCAGTGAAATTCAGTGAAATTCCAGTGGCTTCAGACCTTGTTTAAGAAATAGTATAGACTATATTTCTGTCTTGTTTTTTTCTAGCTTCCCCTCATAAGTGCAACTGCCTTAGAAATACCATATCAAAATGCATGGATCACTTTAATTTAAAACCAAAAAATTTTAAAGACATAAAGAACTGTAAAGCATAATTTAGTGAAGCAGGAAATAGTATTAGTCATTGAGATGCATTGGCCTTCTCTTCAGTGATGTAAAATTCTAAAGTACACTGAAGTACCAGAATGTACCAAAGGTACATTTTGACTTTGTACCCTGATTTTAGGGGTGATTAGTTTTGGGATTTGGTTTTGTATTTTTTTAAGTTGAAAGAAGAATGAGCCTGAAGGAAACTCTTCAGAGACTGAAATCAAATTGTAAATAAAGCAGGCAAAGTTACTTTAAACATCATTTATTTGGGTGGGAGATCATAAATACGTTAAAGATGGCAACTTACATATACATGCTAGTAGCAATTTTAGTGCAGTGGGTGCAGTGTTTTGTTTTTTTTTGTTTCTGCTACAATTTAAAGGAAGAAATTAATGTATAGGAAAATGAACTTTTACAGCTGACTGAAGAAGTACAGAGAAAGCAAAAGATGATCATAAAGTTGCTCTTAAGGACCTTCTGTGCTGTCAGTTTCCAAGTCCAGACTGCTTCTCTACCAAGCTCCATAAACCTTTCCTGTAGTTCTTCTGCTTCTTGTTTGAAATAATAAAATAATGAGAAACTACTAGCAAGTGGGCTAACTGTACCTCTAATACTTACATTTTTTCAAACTGGAATTGTTCTAAAAGACACTTCAATTTAGATCTGAAGAACACACAAGTTTTTAAATATTACTAACTGTTACCTTCTTTTAAAACTTTTTAAAAATGAGTTTTTGTAGTAGAGAAGTGGAGTGTTGGTTATTAGTTTAACATGACAGCAAGTGTGGAGATGCAGTCTTTATCGGCTGCTTAATTTTAAAACTATTGGACCAAAACTTAGCTTTCCCAGAGTAGCTGAATATGGTTGGTCTCAATTCAATTTATTCATTTTCTTGGGATAGCAAAACATGAAATTGAAACTCTATTCACATTTTCCTTTTTTGCAAAACAGAAGTTTCTTTGCCTGAGACAGAAATCTCTCTTCATTTTTTTAAATGCTTATAACTGATACAATGACCTGCAGGTTTTTTGCATTAAACTTTCTACTGATGGCTGCAAGAGGATGTAGAGTATATCTCATTGAATGAACTTAAATGACACTGGTAATTTTGCAGCTTTTTTTTTATCAAATGTCATGATCTACAAGATGGAGAAATGGAAACCTTGTCTAAGTTGGGAGGGCCTATTTATCAAAGTGATCAATCCTCTGCTCTCCTTGTCCTTTTCTCGTTTTCCCCATGCTTTTACCTTGATAAAAGCCACATTTATTTACCTTGATACTGAGACAGCCAGTTGTGTCTTTCATAGATTGAGAAACAAAACAAAGGGACTATTTTATGCATCAGTGTTCTGAATTATTTTGTAACAGCAACATTTGCAGTAGTTGCACATATGACTACTTAGAGCAATACAAACCCTGAATCATTTTTTCCAGTGAGAATATCACTCAATCACAGGCATTATGTTGGAAACAGGAAATTGTTATTGCTTAGTGCAACAGGTTTTGTTTATTTCAGTCATAAGCAAGCCATGATGAAGCTGTATTTTAAAGAACATGTTCATTGAGAGTTAGTGGGAGAAGTAGTCAGAATATAATATTCCTGAATTTGTAGTGCTGTCTTGAGATTTGCTTCATCTCTTAGGTTTCTTACGTATAATTAGAGATTGGCTAATAACTGCATAGATAGTCTACAGTTGGGTAAGGAGGAACTGAGTAACTGCTAACTACTTGGGTAGAAATAAGAAGCAGGTAGGTTTATGCATTGTCAACCGGGTGACATTTGTACTTTCCTTTTTTAATGATTGAACTGACTTCAGTAATCTAAAATTTTCATGGCAGCTCATGTGCTTTCACAGTAGTCTGTTCTGAAGAGGTTAAAGATTCTTGGCTTTGGAGTTGGACAAAATGAATCTAGTCCTATTTTACATGTGCTAGCTGTAATGTGTCTCTTAACTGTACTGATAACATGCTTGCGATTATTCCACTATGTGTATACCAACAGGTTATTGATACAACTTTCATACATTGCAAACATCTGCTATTAGTTTCTAACAAAATCCAGGATTTTTTTATTTGCAGTCAACTTTCACAATGTCTTTAGGCATCAAAAGCTTAACCAGACATTGATTAACTGATTACATCTACAAACTCATCATGAGTGATGCAGCAACTTGCAGTTTAACTTTCTTTATATTAACCTACTAAAAACCAGACTGAATCCACAATCTTCTCATTGTATAAGTGACAATATAGCTCTACAAATTGCCTGCAGCTTCACTAAAAGATATGTCTGTGGACTGTTACCTTAAATGAACTCAGTGTTGGTAGTCTTATTATGTGAAAAACATGGTGGCCCTGTGGTTTTTCAATACTAAGTTAACTAACATAAGATTAGGGAAGTGCAAGGCAGGACTGAGTGAAGAATAGGTTTGATAGTGATTTGTCACAGACAAACATTTTTCATGCGTACACATTTTAATGTATATTGCTTCATTATATATGTATTTAGATTTTTTTATTTGTTGTGATGGAGTGAAATCTGTGTGTGTATCTTGAATCTGAAATCTTAATGAGTCAAAAAAAAAAAAAAGAAACAAAATCCAAAAGAAATAGAACTTAAATTCTAAACCGTAAGAATTATCACTTAATTTATATGCATGCATACACGTTGCTCAGAATGGTAAGTTAAGTCTAATGCAGGAGTCAACTTATACTCAAAAATCTATCTGTTCCCAGTGTGGTGGGTTAACTTTGGCTCACAGCCAAACTCCCACTCAGCCTCAGCTGCTCACTCACCCCCTCACACCACCACACCGCCCCCCGCCCCATCCTTAGCAGGATGCAGGGGAAAAATAGGATGAGAACACTCTTGGGTTGAGTTACAGACTCATCTTGGGGAAAATAAATAATTTCGTGCCAAGTGAAATAGATTCAGGTAGTAAGAAATAAAAAGGCAAGTGTTAAATCAATACTTTTCCTTCCCTCTTTCCCATGCTCAGTTTCTCTCTTACGCTCCCGACTCCTTTACCCCAACCTGGAGGTGCTGTTTTCAGGGAGGAAGGGTGGGATTATGGTCAGTCCTTAACTGATCCTCTCTGTTGCTCCCTCCTTCTCCAATTTGTCCTGTGCTGTGTGGTAACATCATCACAGACTGCATGGGAATCTCTGCTTCAGTGCCTGGAGCTGCTTCTCTTCCAGGTAGCCCCCGGCCTCTCCTGCAGCCCCCCACAGCCAATACTTGGGCATCTACATCCCGTACACCCACAAATGACAGAGCAAGTCCTGGGTAATAACTATTGCCATTTTGCAGAAGCAGTTGCTATTGATTCTGGGTACCAAAGTAGTGGATGGTAGTGTAAAACTATAAAACAAGCCCATTTTAATGGATGGATTGCAAGCACTCTGCTAGACTATATGTGTGCTGATTAAACAGTCTGAAAATAAAGTGGATGAAGCCTTTCAGAGAGCAGCTGGGTTTGCCTGTCTCCATTTTCTCCCTTGCCCTCTTCTATAAAACATAGTATGACACCCTTTTTTCTCTGTTGTGTTGTAAAGTCACCAATAAGGCCTTCATAAAACGTGGAGAAATGGTTTGTCCAGTGTATTTTAGGGTTGTTGAAGGGTGTGTAATCATGTACCAGTTTAAGTAATGATCTTGTGTTTTGCTCAAGTTATATGGTTTATCCTGTTAGTATAATCTTATATAGTAGTAAACTTGGGATCACTCTAAACTGCTGATTATCTAGGAAGGCAACCATATAAATCTATATCACTTGAAGGCTTAGTTGTTCTGCAAAGCTTAAACATCTCAACTATTTCTATTTAATACAAGATTGCAGAGCCTAATGTAAATCTTAAAAATAAGTCATATTACTTGTGGGGCAAAGCCCTCTCCTAGTAGCCCAGAAATTAAATTGTGTAAACCTCTGGACAAAATGTGTTAACAGCTGCTTTTTAAACTCAGAAATAAGTAAGCTTTTCACTAGCTTCACTATACCTCATTCCACATCCATATTATATAATTTACTATACTTCTCAATAAGTGGATAAACTTTGATACTCTTAGTGGATGTCTTGAATCAAGTTTCAATGTATTTCTGTCCCATTCAGAGCTGAAATATAAGATTTTCACTATTGATAGAAAGCCCTTTATTCTAGTTATCTAGGGACAGTTAATGTTTGGCTGGGGAGAGGACACACACACACACAACTTTGTTGAAGGAGAACTTTTTGTGCCTCTAAAGGCACAAACTATTTGAAAAGCCCCTAAAAGACATGAACTAATGTGCTGAGAACAGATTAGACAACCACAGATGTGATAAAAAAATAATTAATCACTAGGGTGTCTGCCTGCTGATATACAGATAGAGGCATGGTCGTTGCCAGCTTAAGTCAAATACGTTATCTCACAGATATGCAGAACTCTGTCTACAAAGTAACGCCACATGTTAAGGACTGTCTGCAAAGATGGTTAAATTACAAAAATCTTTATGCTTAGAGTTTCTTTGACATCCCCACAGTTCCACTATGCCTGCATTTGGCAGCTTCATTAATTGTACAGATAAGGAAGAACGATGCATGGATTGCCCTACTAGGCTTCAGTGCAGCAGCGTTAGGTTTCACAGACCCCAAACTCAACCATGAATTGCTTTCAAAATACACACTGATGGGTGAGGCACAGGAGTTTTTATTGCAGTACCGCAGGTAGGAGGATGATTGCCCACTTGGAGGTCCTTGAATTACATGAAAAGTGCTAAAGAAGATGTAATTTGAATGTGTTGCACTGATCTACAAATGCAAAACTCCCTAGGGACTAATAATTCAAACTATCAGAATTGCTTAGGGGTCTACAAATCAAAAGATGAAAAAAAGCTGCTGTAGTTGGCCCAGGGCCCCAGCCTGAAAGCTGCAGTTGCATCTTTGACCCATCCTGCAAATGGATGTGAGGTGGGACTAAAAAGAGGCAGCCTCCAGCTGTGCGAGACAAGGAGATGGGTCTCCTCAGTGCCTGATGTTGAGATTGAGGACCAGATTCTGTGTCTCATGGAATCACGCTGAAGAGATAGATGGGTGGGGGAGGATTGGCAGGAAAATGAATGTATATTAGAAAAATGTTTTGGATGTGCAGACTGTATTAAGTCTTAACAGCAAGGATTTTTTTAGTCACAGCTGGATCTTGACTCTTTTCCAAATTCACTCAGCCACTTTGCCAGAGAAAGGCTCTGCAAATGTAACTTCTGCATTAACATTAAAGGCACTTCATAACTGCAACTGGAGAAACCATTTGCTTGGTAACCACCTTTGTAATTGTTAGAACTAGTTGTAAAACACTGTAAGTTGATAGACCATCACTGAAATTATCGGATTTGTTCTTCATAGTACAGTCTTATCAACATCAATCAGATAGATTACGCAGAAGTTATTCATCTTTGATTTCTAGTGCCAGAACATAAAGATAAGACCCCATGCAAACCTGTGTTTCTTACATCTCAATTTGTCATGTTACTTTCTTCCCCTGTATCTTACTGAGTTTGTATTGTCTTGTAAAGATAATTATGGTTCATAAATCCTTTCAGCAACTGAGAGTTAAATGCCCATGAAAACATCCATTTCTCACTGTGTTTATAAAGTGGAAACTAGTGACTGTGGGGGGAAAAAAGCATATTTTTCCTGTCTCAGAGGTTTCCATGATAACCATTTTTCCACACGAGTCAACCAAGAGAGTGCTTTATTTTGCCTATTAGTATATTCTTATTCTGAGGAGTATTTCGTAATGCCAAATAGCTGTAATACAGAATGCAGTGCTAACTATTTAAGAGTCACCTGAGAGCCAGCAGAAGTCTGATAAGCAAAGGGTCCTTCTGGTCTTATGAATTTTGGTTTTGTATAATTTCATGCTATTTTTCCTCTGGAGAGGATCTGTCACAGTATTTGTTAGTGTAAAAGATCACTTGAAACAGAGGGCTGCAGTGGCTAGAGCAAGCCTCCCAGGAGAACTTAACTGTCTGCAGAGAAATTGTGGCACACTTTTTCATTGCACTGGTGAAAACTATAGTTGTTCTCATCTCTCCAAATGCTTGAGGAAAACTCTTCTTGATATTTCAAGTGTCTAAATTGGGAAAAGATGTCTTAGCCTGGAATTCTCCATTTTGTACTCCACTTCTCAATATATGTAGGATCAGACTGGCTCATGCATCATAGACCTAATATGGGAGGGAAGATTTCTTTTTTATTATAAGGATAAGGATAAGAAAAAAAGTCCATAAAATTTTAAATTATATGAATTGTAGACACTCTGTATTGCAGATTAAAATTGTTATTCTAGTATAAATTTGACTTGAGATCTGACAGAGATAGTTTTGTTTTCTGGAGAGTAGTGTCTCTTTTTTCCCCAGTATCTTTTCCGCTTCACATTTAATCACCTTTAATATTTCATGTCTTTTAGCAATTTATAAAAAAACATTTGTGGACAGATACATTTTCTTTGATTTGAGTGATTATATCTTGAAAGAAGTTTGTGCAAGTACTTGCTGCTAATGCACTGTAAAAGAGAAAGGAGACCTGCCCACAAATGCACTTCTCAACTAGACTGTCCTAGCTTATTTCCCCTCTGTAGGAAGAATAATTATGACTTTCTGTTGTGCAGAACTCAGCAACACCTTGGCTTTCAGGTTTTTGTGTGCTGAAAGTAGACACAGTACTTGTGCGGTTAGTTATAAAACAGGCAGGGATAATCTGCCTGTAGTCAAAATTAGGAACAGGAGATATGATTTTTTTGTACATGCCTTTGAAAAGAACAAATTGAAGAAGTATCTTTTATATGAGGGTTCAAAGTATATGATACTTTGAATAAGTTGGGGTATTTTTGCTGAAGAGTTTCATACCACCTTGATTGTAGAAGTACGTGCACTGATTGTTGCATTGTGCTCAGGTTTTGCAGGATGTTATTCTGCTGTTGAAAGCATAGTGCCTGCTTGGCATTTGTAACTTAATGTGGTGCTGTCAGTCATCGTACAGGTTTTAAACAGGCCAAATAGTGTATTTAAAAAAAAAACACAAAAACAACAAAACAAATTAAGATTCAAATAAGTACTTTTTTAGTCCTTTGATATAAATTACCTTGCCCGTAGTCAGCTTCTCATTGGCCACCTATTTTGGTATTAATTTTGGTTTTATCAAAAGCAATTCTAGCTAGCAGTTTGCTTAGGTAATTTAGGTATTTTAAATATATTGGATTTAATCATAAAACTTTCTTTATGTTTAAACATAAAATATCACCTGACTGATAAAATGCCACAGTTGAAGATAACTCTAATACCTTGCAACATAGATGGTATACCAAAAGCTGTTCAGTTTCAGTCTGCAGAAATAAACTGCTGGGACTCTGGCATCAAAATCAAATGAAGCACAAGGGATGGGAAATGAAGCAGGTCTATTCTCCACCCTCTAAGACCAAGTCCAGATCAGGCCCCTCACGCTTTAAATGTAACTTTGCTGTTTTCAGTCTAGCTTGTTTTTCCCAAACTAGTAAACCAGCTGTGAAAAGCAGAGTTGCAACTTCATTTGCGCTCAAACGCTTCCCTGACCATTTATTGCTTGTTGATTCAAATCTATTTGTGGTAGAAAGATAACAGATGTTTACTGCCTGATACCGTTTGTCCCTATTAATCACCATTTGTATTAAGGGCAGGTTTTGGGGAATGAGATTTCACTGCCCTTCAGGACACCCATACTGGGAAAGCATCTTTCTAATTTCACCAGTGCTATGTGTGTTTGCAGATAAAGCTGAGGGCATAAGAGTTTCCTACCCTTCGGTAGTGACCCAGTGATATCGTTGGCCCCGTCCATGATAAGATGAGCACAGAAAATTAGAGAATGCATTAATTCAAGATAGCTGCTGTTGCATGTATCCTGAGCAGAGCTTCTAACTGCCTGAATTCTTCAGAGATTTGTGCTGTTTTCAGAGAACTAATAATTTCTCACTGTAAGGACCACTTCTGTCAGACTGATCTTAGTGATTAGGAAGGCACCTACATCTGGAAATTGCTCCAAATAAATGAGTCATGGTTGCTTTGACAGTGTCTCTGGTTGACCCATGGGGCTCCCAGGATTATCTAGATCAAGGATGTCTTGATGCTTGCCTGCTAGTTTGCAAGTTGACCAAGCAAATGCAGGGATGACAGAATTTTTCTGGAGTTTTTTGGATCTAATATATACTGACTGTGTACAGGGAACGAGATCTGAGAAGGAGACAGAGGAGCTCTTTTCTATATCATTATTTAAAGTGGGCATATCTAATATGCTTTGCAAGATACTGTAAGGATCATCTCAAATGTATAACTGAAATTGTTTAGCCATTCATACCCTTTGCTACTTACAGTTGTCTTCCTTAAAGATTGAAAATTTTGCTCTTGAACTGAGTTTTTTACCTTGTAGAGCACAAGCTTGTAGACTTCCAACACAAATGTAGAAAATGAGAATTGGCCTGATATTTGTAAGGTTTACTTAGTAGATCTGTTGTGCATGCACTTGGCCCAGTTTAAGCATGTTGAAAATCAGTCAGGAGTCCTAAATTCATAATTATTTGCTCGTATTATAAGTTTAGTAAGGATTCTTTCTGCATGTAGCACATCATACTTTCCAATCATTTGGATTTACTTGCACAAAGGAGTTGACAAAGTAGAGGAAGCTGTCTCAGGTAGTTTTTTGTTTCATGGGTTGAAAGCATAGTTATTTGCAGTACTTAAACATGGATTCTGCTGTGGGAATTTGTTTTGGCTGAAAGAGCTAGTAAATTTGAGGACTCATTTAATTTGAAAGCCCTTTGTATTAGTAACATTTCTAATTAAACAAATTTTAAGGCCTTTCAGCAAATTTGCTCTGTAATTGGTTTGTGATTGAAAATAATTATTTTTCTTTTTGTGTGTTGTGCACTTCCACAAGTATGAGAACTAGATGCATATTTTTGGTGTTGACCAAGTCATGCGTTTTCTTTATGTAAAGGTGGTCTGTTATTGTTGTTATTTCTTCTGAGTGACATAGGGCAGACTATCTGATTTTCATATTTCCTCTGCTGAGAAAGTTCAGTATTTATCATTTCCATAATTTTTTTTAGATGAAGGTAGTCTTATTTCATATGTATGTGGTTTGGTCTAATTTTCTCAAATTCCACTTCTCTTTTACGTTCTCTAGTCTGGAGGTTAGAAAATAAGTCAGAAATATTCACTACTTTGATCTGTTGAGTTTGCTTTTATTTCTAGTTATATTTTAGTTTTAATGGACTTTGGAAGTTTAGAAAGCATACAAACTTTGTAAGCAATGATAATTCTTCCTTAAGAGGCTGCCTGATGGTCTTAAATCTCATCATGAAGGTGGCATGTATTATTATTCTGTCCTAGATGAAATAGAAATACCTCAGTTTTTCAGAGATTTGTTCTTTTTAAAATGGGGACAAAATGAGGTTTCTTCTGTTTAATATCTGACTTGGTAACATGATTTCATTTACTCTGACTGTTTCTAACTTTGCAGTCAACTCTCCAAGCCAGTCTGAGAACTATTTCTTTGAATACATGCACTTACAGAAGAAATCTTAGGAGAGAGTTTAAAAACCTTTTGTACTTGGAATATTCAGAGATGGGGGGGGGGAGGGAAAGAAAATCAAAACACCTGGCTCTCAGTGAGAAGTTTTACCTAAGCTTATAAAACCTCATGAAGAACAATGAGATAATTAGATTTGAAGTACAACCTGAGAGGGTTAGAGAGCAGAACTGAGGTAAGAAACACTCAGTGTTCCTATCTGAAAGTATATGTTTATTTTACAAAAAAACCCCAATGCAACCATACAGTCTGAGTGTTTTTAGGGGAGATGATAAACACTCCCCCTACCCCTGTTCATGGAATCTCCCATGAAAATGGGACTTTTAACTGGAGTCAGCTTGTGACAGGTCAGTTTTTAGCTAGGCAAATAGATACAAATATATATATATTATAACTAATTTCAAGACATTTAACTGGTGATATTTGAACACTCTGTAGAAACTAAACCTAGAAAAACATGGGACATAAATAAATCTTGAGCCTTAATAGATTAAAGCTTAATCTAGTGTTAGCTAGGAAAAGCTGTAGGACTGTGAAAATAAATTAGTTGATTTCTTAAAATTTAACAGACTAATTTAACAGACATGAAAGACTGACCAAATTCAGTTAAAAACTACTTTTAAAGATTCTGTTTTAATGGAACTTGCATCACAGAGGAAAACCAGACAGTTGGCCTTTAAATATCTCTGCTAGAACTGGGTCTCAGCTTCCTTGTAACTAAAAAATAAAGGGGAGGGGGGGATTTAACTTGAATTAGTTAATTCAGTTTAACAGAAGGTAAAATTTTAGTACAGACGTTGTAAAGAGTAGTTGCCCTACGACTAATGAAGCTGAGAAAAGCTGTTTCTCCTGCCACGTTAAATGTAATAATGACAAATTGTGTTGCCTTCAGTGGGGCTCCACTCCAGGTTAATTCAAGTTAACTAAGACAACTTAAGTTCCTCCTCCATCCTCCCTGAATAAGGATAAGTGCTTGGTTTATAACAATAAGAAATGCTAGGAGTCACTTGGACTACACTAAAGATGCTTGGGAGGAACTTTGGAAGAGTGATTGGCAATAATAAGTATTTTAAAATCTTAAAAATTATTGTTTTCAAAGCAGCACAAGAAGACAGTGCCAAAAAGGCTTCAGAATGACCACTGTGCTTACTAGGAAAAAAATTCAGACTGGTTGACCTGAGAATTTTGTCACGTTCACTTTCCTGCTTGATATCAAGCATTCTCTTACTGCCTATGATGTCGTGCTGTTTCCTTACGGTTTTGGGTAAATGTTCATAACGGACAAATAGGTCCAAACAGGTTCTTTTTTCACAAAAGTTATCTCACTTTCATTTAATATAGCAGGAGAACATTAAGTCCTCTTTCCTGATGGGTGTGTGTTATGGTTCCAGGGTTTGTAAAACTGCTGGAAGATGGACATGAAATATTTTTCTTTCCTTTTAGGAACTGTTCTTTTCCTTAAACAATGTGGGCAGAGGACAACTAGCCTTATATATAACTTATTCACTCCATTCCCTAAGAGTGTCTGCATGTTTACTTTTTTAATGCAAATACTGCATTGTGTCATGGGCAGCACGTTCAAGCTGCTCTCAGAACTTTAGCATGAGTTTTCTGAATTACTGTAAAGTAACTAAAAACAGCTTTTACAAATCTGGTGTTTGGAGAAAGCAGAGGAATAATGCTCAAAATTACTGCTCATCTGAGTAATTCTGTTTCAAGATAAACTAACAAAGTGCAAAGACCAGCTGTCTAAAATTGTCAGTGTCCCATGTGGTGACCATATGCTAATGAGTGGAGGAGGCCCACAAATACAGATGTCTTTGCATAACTTTCTTGTACTAGAGAACTAGAGAAAAACAGTATTTGGGATTAGCAAATTTACACATTGCCAGCAAAGAGTAAAATGTCAGAGTAGCTTGAATGGGGATGTTTTGTAGCTTAGTTTTGGTTAATCTTCTGAGTGCTTACTGCATTCTGATGAAGTTGATTTTTGGCCTATTTCTTTCATGTGATTAAAACCGATACATTGTGTTTGTAGCTAAGCAATTCTACCACTTTTCTTTTTCAAAGTATTCCTCTGTCACCAAGTATTCAAGAGCCTACACTACTTGAATGTAGTGTTAAGTGCCACTTAATGATTTTTTTCCCCTTGACAAGTACTACCATGTCATAATCATACTAGAAAAATATTGAAAAACTCATGATAAACTTATACTGATAAAGGGGTTGTATGTCTTTGACTGTAAATCTTCTATAGACTATTAATTTTCTGGAGACTCAAAAGGAAAATCAGATGAAAATCAAGTGTGGAAACCAAAAATGTTTTTCTTTATGTTACAATGGGCTTAAGAAAACCAACTACCATTGAATTTGGTCCTAAAGATTTTTTCCCTTGCTGTGGCTGAGGTCACCTATTTTCATCGGAGTTGAATTGTCTCATATTTGCACTCTTTGTTTTCTTTTTTTTTTTTTACTTTTTGTGATTCTATTTATGCAAAATATGTTTAATAGAAAATTTCTCTAATGTGGACAACTTTTGGATTTCCAGGTGTTTGCTAGCTGTATTATGTTAAAAAATAGCACACTAACTGAAAGTTTCACAAAAGATGCCTGATCTTAGTTCAGAAAGTATCACTGGAAAATGTATAAACATTCAAGATACCTCCTGATTGACAAATCTGGCTCTTGACCTATCATGTCATACACAAGGTCCCCTGGCATCGTTTGATGCTTTCTCTAGTAGGGACAAACTTTTTTGTCCTTTTTTGTCCCAAAACTCAGCAGATCAAGTTAACTGTAAAACTCAGTAGAAAGAAGTATGACATTCATCTACTTCAAATTACTGCTATTCACCTGCTTTCACTGTAAGTTTGCACAAGAGTTTGCCAGAACTGTCCCTGCCTTTCTTGGTAAAATAGTGCAGAGGTAGGGAATACAAGCTAAAATACATTAGAGCTCAGTACAGTCAGCGGATTACTTGCACTTTGCTGTAATCCCTTTCATCTGCTGAGAAATATATAAAGAAGCTACAGAAAAAAATCTGTAGCATACACCATAGGAAAGGCCTTAGGTCTGGGGAAGGGCAGAAATCTGAGGATAAATAAGTCTTTTAAGCTGTGATTGCAGCTGTCTTAAATTACCAAGAAGGCAGTTCCAAAGGCTTAGGAAAATAGATAGGCTTTAATGATGCCCTAATGAGCTAATAGATAGACACTGGCCTGTAAGTAGGAAACGAGCATTAACGGTATCTGTCTGGAAGGATCTGTTGGACATCTTGCTTAGTGCCAAATGTTGGAATTTATTCTGGTGACAGATCTGTGGTGTATTTATAGTACTCCATACTGTGGAATACATTACTGGTACTTATTGTCCTAACTGGAAAACTCCTACAGACAGATGTGCAAGAGTAATATACCCACCAATATCTTAAGCATAAAATATGTGGTGGTCCACCTGAAAGATGCTGTGTCTCATTCTTGCATAGGGAAGCACTACATTTGGAGATGTTTTATTCTGAAAATAAAGAGACAAAAGATCTTTTATTAATGGTTTGGGACATTGGTTACAATGCTGTGTTTACTACTGAAGGCTAAAAGTATATGGGTGTACTACCTGTTTCATTATTAAACATACAGTGATATGGAGCGAGAAATGACATGTGGTCTGGAAAGCGAGGCCAAACACGTACATGTGGTAACTACTTAAGAAATAAGAGTAATGGTGCCTTAATCCAATATTTCTTGTAGCACAGTAATAAGAAGTTAAGTGAAGAGTGTCTTTATTGTCATTATCTTCATTATATCCACCGATTTGGTTTATTCCCAAGGTCTGTGGAAAAAACTGCTAAAAATTTAAAACATTGACTAGAAAAGCATCATTGGGTGTTATGAATGATAGTAAAACTAGAAGTTAACAGGACACACGGGCTGTGAGGGAGACTAGGAAATGAGCAGCTGGAGAAACTAGTAAAAGTAATTTCCTCTAGGAAGCCCCAACTTTCAGTTGTTTTGCTCATCTCTGGAGTAGCAGCTCTGTCAGCTGTCTGCACTGATACCCTTTTCCTTTGGGGAACCTTTAAGTCAATCTCCTTTGAATTGGTGTGGTGTTGAATATCAAAGGGAATAACCATTTGCTGCATTGGTCTCTGATCTGCCCTACTATCACATTCCCAATCTTTTCCCAGTTCTCTGCTCCTTTGACAAGGGATGGAAATCCTCTATTTTATGGTTTGCAGGGGGTCACATTACTTGTATAGTTGTGCTTGAAAAGCATAGTCGTAATAATCATGAATTGGATTGTAAGGAAAACCCTTTTTGACCAATATGTGAAAACTTCATACAAGGTCAGGAAAGTTGCTCCCATGACGAACTGTGATAAGTAGTCACAATTTTTAGTGAGAGTTTTGTGTAGAGCCAATAAAACACCTTGCTCTGAGGCTTGCAGAGGTCCCTAAGCAGAATGAATCTGTGCCAGCATGTTTTGATAAAGTTCTGATAGAGCTGAAATCAGCTGACAAGGATTAAAAAAACCAACTGACCAACAAAAAAAAACCAAAAACAAACCAAACAAAAAACATCCAAGAAAACAAAAAACCCAACTGGTTTTTTAATGGTCACATTATATAATGGTCACATTTATATAAGTGGTTATATAACCACTTGGTGCCTGTATACTGAGAATTGCTTGGAAAGTTTTACTCCTGATGAAGAAGGCTGTGCAGCTGAGGTTTCAAATGATATCGAAGCAGATTGGTGTTCATCATTGCATATTTCACAATTTCTTGGGGGGGAAGCTGGCCCTTTAACCATTTACTACAGGCGGGTGAAAAAATATATGGCAATGTAGAAGTTTTATTTTATAATAGAAAACTTGCTAGAGTTTGAGGGTGTTTGAAGATGAAGTAGAGTGTTCTGTGTAACCTGAATTATGTGGCCTTTCATTTTTAGCAGTATTCATGGATACCAGAGGCAGCTTTTCAATTTCAAAAGAATATCGTTGTCCATTCTTAGGGAAGAGTATTAGTTATTGCAGTAAATATATGCTCAAATGCCAACCTCAGAATTGGATTTTAAATTAACAAGAATTAAGAAGCCTTTTCATATTCAAGCTGCCTGAAATACTTGTGGAGCTACCTGCACGAATTCACACTGCTTGTTTCTATGGGCAAAGCAATACTGATCTGAAAAAACGAAACACTAACTTCAGTGTATTTGCAAACCTTACATCTTTTCTTGGCAAGAGTATGAATCAGCATACAGAATGCTTGAATGACTGCATAAACCTGAAAATTGGGAAGTTAATCTTAAAGCTGAGAGGAGAGAGATTTGGAGGTCAAAAGTGAAACAATACCATATGATTCAATTCATCATTATGTAGTACAAGAAGTGGCCTAATAATAGAGTGAATAGCATGAATACTGTTGTAACTCTTGTTGATTCTGTTGCTACTTCTAAAGAAAAAATGGCTATATGTGATGAGAACTTTGACACTATTTTCTAAACTATGGTTTTCAATGCCTTGGTGTATCTATAATCTTGCAGTAAAGTCTTTTTTCCCTTCTCTGGTTTGATGTCATAATATTACCTAAGCATACCTAACTTGAAGGGAGAGTTAGCCCAGTTGTTGCATTTCCTTGGCTTCATTGGCTTTAAGATTTTGGAAGGTGATTTTTCTTTCAGTTTTGTAAACTCATTGTAGAAGAACAATGTACTGTCTATAAATCTAAACCAACATGTAACGACAATGCCGAATGTATAAATATTAGGTCTGACTTTTTCTCTGGTACTGAGCTTCTGGAATAACTGCTGTCAGTTATGAGATTTGAAAGCTCAGCGTTTTGGACTTTGAAGCTGGTTTTCCCTGTGTGTCCGCTTCACGTATTAAAGCCTGGAAATACTGTCAGAAAACTGGGTATAAGAGCCAGTGTGTCCTGGCTCCAGTGATCTACATACATTCTACAAGCTGTTTGGAGTATGGTTGCACTAGAGTAGAATTGTAATTTGATTTTGCTAGTAACCGAGTCAGGATTTGTCATTCCTATATGGCTTGATTCAATAAATAAAGTATTCTTGGTTCATCAAATGTTAGCATTCCTGCTGAGGAGACACTGTAGAGCTATAAATGCACATTTACTAAAATGCAATTGCTAATTACTCAGACACGTCTACTGGAAAAATGTTGCTTTATCAGAAGTCAATATGTATGACTGGTTGTGAGTTTTCTAGTGAGTCAAGGTTTTGTGAAACTATGAATTCGCTGAAAGTAAGATCCTAAGCACCAAATGTTCTGGCTTTCCTGCACCTCTGAAACACATACAGATTTCATTCTCCAGGACTTAATGGTTGGACTTGATGATCTCAAAGGACTCTTCCAACCAAAATGATTTCATGATTCTATGATTCTAAGACCACTGGCTTGTAAGCCCCAGGTTCTAGGTAGCTCTGTGTTCAGGACTACCTCAGGGCTCAGAAGCCTCCACCGTTAGATGTCCTGTCTGCTTGGGTTCCTCCTTCATACATGAGTTTCCCTGGTTGTTTCCAAGCACTGTATTGTTATTGTGGAAGTTGAAGTTGGATTAACTTCAGGATCCAACATTAGCTTGATGGAACATCCATCCCAAGAGGTAAAAGAATAAGTAAATATCCTTGAACACAGCCAGAGCTGGAATGGGCATGGGCCTGAGCAGCCTCATCTAACATTGCAGTGGACTCTTCTTTGAGCAGGAGGCTGGATTAGATGTTCTCTGGATTTCCCTTCCAACCCAACTTATTCTCTAATTCTATGATCCTGTTTTGGATCTAAATTCTCACCAGGAAGCATGGGAGCACCAGCATCCCATGTTGAAGCTCAAGATGTTGGCTTGGACTCCTCAGCAGGAATATGTGCCAGAGAGCATAGGTCTACACCTTTGGCAGCTTGGAGCTCATAACTGAGGTTGGGGTCTCAATCTAAGGTAATGTGGCTTAGTGTTTGTGGAGGTAGACTCCCTGGATTTCCTTGTACAATTGCAACAGTTTTGTAGATCAGCATAGTTTTGTATTTTGAAGAAACTAACCAGAAAAACTTTCTTTTCAGAATTAGAAAGTTTCCACAGACAAAATTTTTCTTTAAAAAAAATAAAATAAATCCATTTGAACTTGAACTAAACTGTTTTCTTCTAAATGTTTGTATTTCTTATCAAACTTATACCAATCCTGACAAAGGTTGGTGTATCTGTGATGATATAAAGTATTTTATGTCTTACAAAACCAGTCAGTCATCTACTGAAACACCTATACTAAATTTTCTCTGTACTTTTACTACTGCTTTTACTATGATTCAGGCAAGGATTACATAGGTTAGCCAAAGATCTTAATCTTGTAATTACTCTATTTTTGAGTACTCCTGTTGTCTGGGGACTTTTCCTAAACTACTTGTGTGGTTTTTTCGGATTTTGTTTTTCCTTGAAGAAATTAGTTGAATTAGTTACCGTGATTACCATGTAAATAATCCTGGTTTTTCTCTTCTGTGAACTTGAGAATTTGAGTTTTATTAATATTCCAACTTGCAAAATGTCAACTTCAAAACAGTCGTATTTCTCCAATGTGAAACTCAGGTTTATTTATGCTAGACAATAATAGAAAGGTATTTATCTGCCATAACATCAGGTTAAAGTAGCCTGATTACTCTAACCGTATTACTGCTAAACATCAGGCTCCTATAAACTGATGTTATGGCACATAAAACATTTTTTGGGGGAATAAAAAACCCCAAAACAAAACCCTTGGAAAAATATTTGTAATTAAAAACCTATTAGTAGCCAAGCATATGCTGTGAAGATCAGTGTCAGTGTCTGAAACCTGTTTTATTATCTTTTTGGAATGTTACTTAGGATTTGTTTGGATAAGGGATGGGAGATAGAGGTTTGCCATTGGTATATGTGCTTAACTAACTACAAATTAATGATGGAATGTCCTCAAAATGCAACTGAAATTGCGCAAGGCAAACGCAGCTAAGTATAACTAATTCCTCCTTGATATTTTATAACTATTGTTTCCCTTTCTTATTATCCTTACTTTAGTATTAACAACAATATAGAGATTAGCTTAAGCAATTGAAAAAGGATGTAATGCTGTGTACAGCTGTACTTCTCTGCTTGCCAGGTCCATTTCCCTTGTTGCAGTTTTAGTTTCCAATTCCAGTAAACAGTTACAGACTGAGTTATTGTAACCTCTCACTGGCATTTCTTTTCACGTTTGTTTCCTGCAATAAAACAGCTTTAATTCAATTCATTTATCTAGTCTGACAGAGGGGTAAGATCTTCAGTACAGCAGGAGAGCAGGTAAAACATCTTTTTGCTGGAAGCCTTGCAATCTAGGTAATTATTTTAGTATTATAAACATCTAGTCCATGGTCAGACACTGCCTGGAGACTCTTTTTATTTGCAGTGTTGGAAGACATCTTATTCATACGGTTGCCATGTGCCATGCGAGTCTTGGAAAAGACTGGGAGCCACAAACAGTTACAAAATCAATTTTGCAAGAGGTCCTTCCCTTTTGGAAAGGTTACCACTTATGTGGGCTCCTTATTTGAATTGCTACATGTAACTAAACCCTGGGTTAGAGTTTTTAAACTGACCATCAAAAGAAATTAATCAAAAAAGAAATTATAGGAGATCAAGGTGGCTGGCAAATTGAAAGTCTTTGAAGTTAAATATCCAATACTGGCAATTTAGGAAATGTTGATGCTGATATAATTGTGTCTTTTCAATGATAACTGATAAGAGTTATACTGTTCCTTAGCATTTTCAGAGCTGGCTGACACATGACCTTAAAATTACCTGTCTTTCACAAAAGCTTTCAAATGAATCCCCTTGAAATGAGCAGGAACAAATCTACTTTCTAAAGAATTTGGAATTGTGGAAGTGTTTTTGTTTCCATGACGGCTAAGATTCACAAGAAAAGATCACACAGGCCTTGTTTACTTAACTGATTAAACACAAGTGGTGATCATCCCTTTACTGGGACTCTTCAGTGGATAGCTGGGCACCACCAACCTATTTTAGTCCATTTGGGGTGAAGACCTGAGATCTAGTCTGCCAACCCTCAAAAAATCCAGTTTCCCCAGACTGGATTATGCACTATGTACTCTTTTGGTATGATGGGGATGCCTATTGGCTGTCACATCTGTTAGTGGTCAGATCACATGGGTCTCCTCCCTGGTGGTCATCCTCCAAACTGTGACGGAATACGGCAGCCACTGCTCGGGAGGGCTTCCTCTGCTGATACTGGAAAGATTAAACCCTTTTTGGCCCAGGTCAATCCAATTTCCTAGGAAAGCTGCCTCCCTCTGACCATAGTGGGCAGATATTCTTGGCAGATAGTGGGAACTTGTTATTCTATAACAAGTCATCTATCTCTTCTTAACACCTGTGGCAGGCTGGTGATTGAGTGTTTCAGGACAAAATGTAGGTACGTTACAAACTCATCTGCTTGTCAAATCGTCTTTTACCAAAGCTTCCAGATAGAAAAATTGAGGGGTAAGGGCGCTTCTCCCTTACATACACAGATGTGTACTGCCCCTTCTGCATCTCTTACCTGGGTGAGCAAAATCTCCCACCTGGCCACCAGGTGGGGGCATTGCTAAGATATTGATTAATTGGCAAATACATATCATATCACTGAGTCAGTTGCATGTAAAAATTGCCTCCTCTGTCTTTTATTCTGCATTTTTCTAAACATTGCATACACTATGACAGATGAAATGCCTAATCATCCATTGATTCAGCATAACAGGAAAATACCGTTAAGAAAACAACCAATAACTTGGTAAGATTTCAAGGATTGCTGCAAGTACAAAGGCAGATTTAATTTTTTTTTAAGCTCTCTGCATGTTGTTTCTTGTTTCTGGTTCCTACTTCCCACTGTTGGACATAAAAGGCTGGATTAATGCTTTTTCTCGTATCAGTTTTATCATTAGTTTACCAGACGCTGCTTTGGCAAGCATTACAAAGCTTACTTTTTATTCCATATGAAAACACAATGTAGGTTGTGTTCTTCATTTGATAGCCACCATCCATTTTCATGATAGGTTAAATTATCCCATTATGTTTCATGAAGAAAAAGTGTTTGATTCTGTTTTGATTTTGTTCTTAATTCTCTAAGGCAGCTGAACAACCAGGAAAATTCTCCACAAGCTTAAAAAAATGGAAAAAAAAATCAATGAAGTTTCAAGCTACTTATATGTAAAAGTTGGTTTAAACATATTATTGGGAATTGGGTTTTGCCATTTATAAACTGGAAAAAAAATATGTAAACCTGTAAAATCCATGGTACCTCATTGATACAAATGTACATGCTGTTCTATTATAATAAAACTTTCAAAATGTAACTTTGAAATCATAAATTATGGATTCCTACATTAAATAGATGATTACACATGGTATATTCTAAAGATTTTTTTTCTTATTGAGCAAGACGTTTCTTAAAAAACAACCTATATGTGAAGTTATATAGCTGCCATGTTTTTAAATAAAACATAATTAAATGCTTTTCCTTAGTGTAAAAAACATTAATGAATAAAAGGAAAAAAGGGGCTCATTTACAGAACTGTGATGTTACTCAGGAAGAAGTTGGGCAGTTTTTAGGCTGGCATTAATTCATACCATGTCTGTAATCTTTATCATGAGAGATAAGATAGAAAATGTCCCGTGGTTTGCCAAATTGATAAAGCAAACAGATTTGATGAGAAGCAGCAGAATGAAAACAGATAAGATCTGCTTTATATGTCTCTTTGTAGTGCTTCAATGAGGTAAAAAGAGTACCAAAAGATGCCTTTAGAAATGTTGCTTTTTAACTTTTCTTTTCTTTTTCTTTTTATTCTTTTTTTTTTATTTATTTTTTAAAGCATCAGGTTCCCTTTTCTGCAGTGCTTCAGACAAAACAAGAGATTACCATAGCAGTAACACTACCTAGACCTTAGGTGGGTATGAAATTCTCACCTATCACCTAGCAATCTTAGTGCTTTTCAAAA
Source organism: Limosa lapponica baueri (assembly GCA_002844005.1). NCBI lineage: Eukaryota > Metazoa > Chordata > Aves > Charadriiformes > Scolopacidae > Limosa > Limosa lapponica. Next base: position 472,136 of record KZ505796.1, on the reverse strand, counting down.
GGGATAAGTGTCATTATCCTTATTTTGCAGATGAGAAAACTGGAGCAAAGATGGAACTATTTGCCAAAGTTAATTTTTGAAAGCTAGAGATAGCTCTTTCTGTTTATTTGAAAATAAACTTATATTCCTTGTTCTGAGTTGCATTCTCTTTCAGTAGGAAAAAAAGGTGTAATAAAACTTAGTAAAAAGCATGTTTTTGTTGGTGGTGGGGACAAGTATGTAAAATAACATTTCTACATGGGGACCTATAGTTTTTATTTGAAAACATTAATTTCTTAAGAAACACGTGGGGAAATTGAAGGCATAGTCAGTTCTTACCAACTTATCTTCCCACTCTGAATAACACTGTTCAGAGTATATAAATTCACACAGTTTAGTCAAGCTGCCTTTCTATAATTTGCTTCTGCTCCCTCTTCAAGCAGGTTGTCTTTTGCATTTGAATTTCTGTTGTCCTTTTAAATTTTAACTAATTCTCCCTTGGTTTTTCATAGAGAGACCCTGACATGGACAGCATATATATATGTGTGTGTGTATAGATAATAAATATGTATGTTCTGTATATGTTGTCTGTCATGGTGACTGTGACTGGGTTGCTATCTATATATCTAATCCCGTCATCACAAGAGTGGGGTTTTATTTTGTTTATCATTATATAAGACAGAAAAATCCTTATATGGTTTATCTTTTGGCCTGATATGTTATCAACATATATAAACTTGTGAAATGTCCTGTGTTAAATCTAAGTCCTCAGAAAGTATTCCCCCAGTAACCTTTCTGTATCTGATAATGTATTTTAAGCAAGGGGGTAAGGGACATTAAGCAAGGAGATATACAGAGTAAATAATGCCAATAGTTATGCTGAGCTCTGTATTGCAAAGTTATTAGGATGCAGATTTGTTTTTGTTCATATTTCTACTTGTATATCTTATCCCTGAATTGCTTTTTCTGTCCTTTTCACTTGGTCTTGCAGGAGGAAAGATAAAAGCCCTTGACGCGTTAAAAAAAGTTGATGATGTGATCTGCAGCCCATGCCAATGGTCCATAACCCCTGTTTAATATCAGATTCTTAGATAATATTAAGGCATTGAAGGGGGTTATGGTAATACCTAAATGAAATACTAGGTAAGTAGGAAAGAAGCCTAAGTGTAAGCAGTCATGCCTTCCAGGTCAGAATGTCCTGATGTTGTTTCAGGGGTGCTGTTGCTTAGGTTCATCTGACTTGACCTTTTGCCTGCCATCTACAGAATCCAGCAGTCCCAAATCTCTACCTTCTACCATTTACTTTGTTTCCTGAACTACAGATTTCTGCAACTGCTAACTTAGTTTTAAAGAGAAGGGTTTTTTGCGTGTGTGTCTCCTTGCTCTCTTGGTTTCCTCTGACAGCTAACCACAGTGCAGCATCAGCTTGTCGCCTACTGCTGGCTTTTCTGGAGAGGGCAGCAGTGCTTATCTTTGTCCTCTAACTCACTCTTGTTTACTGTGCAGGTGCTCCCCTTACCTGCTCTGCAGGTGGGAGACCAGATCATAAGGGAAAAAGAGGGCTGGAGAATATAAATGACAGTGGTAAATCTAAAATGGGATTCCAGTAAGATGAAGTACTAGTTGCTTCCAAATATTTTTGTCATTTTGGCTGACAAAGGGATCCAGTTGTGCAATTTACATCCACAGAATAGGTAAGAAAGTAAACTTGTAAGAGCAGTCACAGCCTAGTTAAAATTCTGAGCCGTGTGTCCACACTTTTGTATCTCTTCCCAGGCACTGGATGGGTAATGTTTTGCTGGTAGTTCCATTTGCTCCCTCAGAGTTTGTGCAAACTGTTATTCCTTGGACGGAAGAGAAAGTGCTAAGAGAAGCACTTTGCAGTGCCAGGAGCTTCAACCCAATTGCAAAGAAGAGTTTCAAAGAGATTTAAAAATTCTGAGATGTAAAAATATTTTCTTTCTCCTCATCTCAGCAGTCCTTTGTCTCTGATTTTTAAAAATGTATTTATCTCTGCCTGTGTTTTTCTAGATACCCTTCCTCTGGCACTCACATGTATTAACATGTATTTTTTTTTCTCACTTATGCAAAATCTTTGTGGTCAGTTTGTGCAGCAGAAATTATCTTGAAAAACCTCATTTCAAGAGTGGTGTGTCTTGACTTTCTGTGTATTTGTGTCTTGTGGATAGGTTTTCTGTTGTCCGAGAAGGCATTTTCTGACCAAAGTACTTTCCTCTGACTTTGAAAAAATATTCCTGGTACCATGGAAAAGTTGAGCTTGTACTGTAGCCTGTGATGTCACTTTCCACTGCTTAGGTACCTATTTTGCAAAAAGCTGTAGGAACATAATGGTTTATTACTTGTAAGAGTTATTTGGCCAGTTTGAATGAAATTTATCAATGAAGATAGAAATGTCTTGGGAGAGAAACACAGAGGCAGTCTGACTGCCTAGGCGTTACTTTCTAAAAGGCTAGGCTTAAAAAGGTATGACTTTTCTGCATTCTTTGTTGCAGCTGGTTGAGCAGTTCTCAACGTCAGTAATAAAGGGAGCAGGATTTTTTTGCTCCCCCCGAATCCCATAGCCTCCATGTCCTGTGCAGCTCCTAAGTCCTCTTCTCTTCCTTTGAAAGGCCATGTAGCATCTCAGGGTTTTAGCAGGTTGCTCTAATGATCTCCACGATAGGGCTTAAGGACAACTAAATAAACGAGCCCTTCAACAGATCCTGAGGAGTCCCTTGCAAATCACCTAAATGAAGCTGCAGTAGTCAATAACACTGCAGGAGAACATTTAATTAGCACACAAATTAAAATCAGCAAATGAAGCTCAAACCAAAACCATGGTGGTCACGAGCTTAGGAAACCAGGAGAGAGGGCAGCACCTTGGTGCCTGAGTCACTTAATAGTTTAGGACCATGCATAAGAAGCAGTGAGGGGTAGTGCTGTGCTGTTCTGCTGACATGAACATGCCAGGCATTCACTGCAGGCAAAATTTGGACCCAAAGTGCAGGAAGTGTAGTGCTGGCTGGGGGGTGTTACGAGGCAAAGCAAGATGTAACGAAGGGATGGATGAATAGGGGGGAGGAGGGGAGGGAACATGGGGAAAAAATGTTCAATTTCTCTTTACCCTTTACTTTTTAATTCAACCTTATAATAATTCTAAAGTTAGCTAAGTGTATAGAATCATAGAATCATCTAGATTGCAAGGGACCTTCAAGATCATCTAGTCCAACCATCAACCTAACTCTGACAAAAAAAAAAGAAATAAACCATCACTAAACCATGTCCCCCAGCACCATGTCAACCCATCTTTTGAACACCTCCAGGGATGGTGCCTCAACCACTTCCCTGGCCAGCCCATTCCAATGTTCAATAACCCTTTCAGTGTAAAAATCTTTCCTAATATCCAATCTGAACCTCCCCTGGTGCAACTTGAGGCCGTTTCCTCTAGTCCTGTCACCTGTGACCTGGGAGAAGAGACGGACACCCACCTCTCTACAACCTCCTTTCAGGTAGTTGTAGAGAGCAGTAAGGTCTCCCCTCAGCCTCCTTTTCTCTAGGCTGAATAGCCCCAGCTCCCTTAGCCTCTCCTCATAAGACTTGTGCTCCAGACCCTTCACCAGTTTCGTTGCCCTTCTCTGGACACACTCCAGCAACTCAATGTCTTTTTTGTGGTAAGGGGCCCAAAACTGGACATAGTACTCAAAGTGGGGCCTCACCAGTGCCGAGTACAGGGGGACGATCACCTCTTGAGTCCTACTCACCACACTATTCCTGATACAGGCCAAGATACTGTTGGCCGCCTTGGCCATCTGGGCACACTGCAGGTCTGAATGTCTGAATTGTTTTGCTCAGACCCAGGAAATGATTTTTTCAGAGCTGTCATGCAGATGAACAGATGCAGCACTAGAACTTTTGGGAACAGAGAAACAGGAAAAAGAATAACTTTCTTTTTTTTTTTCCCCATGGACATTTCAAATGCCCAGAATAAGTATTTATGACACATGCAACCACTCCTGAAATCAAAGGCTCATTAGAGCTGCAGATGAAATCCACTAATTAAATGGTTAGTTGTAAGTTTATTTTTAACATTCTTTTTATGTTGATGTCCACAAACTGACTCAGTTAGGGTCCCTATATTGACAGGGCTGTAGAGATCTAAAGCAGCTGTCTTTTCTACAAAGAGCTGTACTATAAAACTGATGTTTGCTGTTTAAGATAGTTTTTTTTTCATCATCTAGACTAAAGGATCGACTGATGCTGGGTGACGCTGTTTTCACTTTTCATGTCTGTACTCTTTTCTCTCTGGAGAAGCTTTACTCTTCTCTTTCTGTTGCTAAGAGAAAAAGTCCTGTTGCCAGGGAACAAATGTCCAGCACATACTGATGTGTCCTCTGTCATATGTCAAAAGAATCTGTCCTAAATATTTTCATGTGCGTATAGGGGATGAGTCTTACCCATGAAAGAAAGGAAAGGTGGAATTGGACAGCCTTGTTTGGTCATGTCCAAAACCACCCCCAAATCATGCACCTTTTATCCAGCAGTCCTAATTCCAGCTCTTTGTTTTACTTTTTTCCCCTTTCTTCTGTAGCCCAGACAAATGATAAAACACCAGGCTTAAAACTTACTTTATTTACTTTACTCATTTAGAAGTGAAGCTTGTTTTTCTATTTTAAAATCAGTTTGATGCTAGTGTTATGTGGTCAGGACATGCAGAAAACCTTCAGAAAAGGAGCAGCCCATGGTTTGGCTGAGCCAGATGAGGCTGCAGATTTTGCTCGTAAATCTGCTCTTGAAACTGTAAGCATCCATGCCATTGCTGAGGCCTAACATGGTCTCTGTGGCACGTGCCTGGAGCAGCAGGCAGAGACGTTCAGAATGTAGTTAAACTGTCCTTAGCTGCGTGCCTTGCTTTTCTTCCTAGCGTAGAATTAAACCTTCCAGTTCACAACTCGAAGCCTTTTGGAGCTAGACAGCCAGCAACACGTTAAGTAAAAATCTCCTGGGGGAGGAAGAGGCAGAGTCTGTGTGATCCTGTAGTCAGAGTGTGTATGGTGTCAGTGGTATATTACTGGCATGTGGGAAGGGCACCTGTGGAGTGCAGAGTACTTCTCTTCTTCGTTACTGTCTTGTCATTAGATGTCCTGTGTTAAGGATGCTCCAGGACAGACTTTTGTACCCTGCGCTGTGTGTGGATGTTACTCGCACATGATTTATCAGCACATTTAAGACTTCAAAGAGATTAGCTGGTGCTTTCAAGCTTAGTTGACCTTGAGATGGTTTGTGGCTGCAAGTAACTTGGAGAGAGGTTGGAAATTAAATGTAGCTAGATGACTCTTGGTTCAAGAGGTTTGTAAACCTTGATGTTTTAAATTGCTGAAGAAGTTGAAAGGGAATGGATAAATGTTGTAACAATGTTATCACACTGTCAGTGTAAAAGTATACATTTGGTAGACTTTGTTATGTTGGGACTTTGCCCTAGCATAAATGGGATATTGACCTAAATTAGCATTTCTGTTGTCTTAGAACAAGGCAGAAGCAAAAAGAATAGATTCAGAAATAACGATGTACAGCTATAGTGTTGGTATGCTTTCTGCAGTCTCTGGATGGGTCCTTATATGGCAGAGTTACATCCAGTGACTGATACTGTAAGGAATGCTTTGGCTCCTCTGATGGTACACAGATCATCAGGAGCAGAAGAGGAGAAAATGGTTGTGTTTCTCCCAAGCTATTCAGCAGCTAGCCTAAGCCAAGCATTGGTCAGGAAACAACCAGAGAAAGGATTTGTGACTTTCTTTTCTTCCATTTCTGTCTGTTGATTTCCAACCACAAACAGTTTTCCATTTTCATTTTGCCTCTGAACATCTAAAAATTGGTCTTCCTCATACTTTTATTTTGGTTTTGAGCATTGAAAACTAACTCAGTTTTTTGGGGAGGTCCTTTTTTCTTTTACTTCTCAGCATTGCATGATGTAACACCATGCTGGAGATCACTGTCTTTGGTCCAGTCGTGCTTTTTCAGCCAGAGCAGTACTACTCTTGTCATCAGAGTGAAGAAGCTAAGTACCCTGCAGTGATGCTGACCAGTGCTGCTTTTATTAGGGCTAGTGTTAGGACCTCGGCTCCACAGTCACAGCCCCTGGTTTAACTCAACTTGTAAAACTATTTCTGCTTGGAGAAATGTGAACAGTAAAAGGCAAAGGTGCTTCTAATGATAAGAAATGTGATGAACAAACCAATATGCTTAGGGAGTTTTACTCCCACCCTCCATTGTGTTGAGCTCTCTCTTTAAGGGGGAGTTGCCATAAATCATGAAAGTCACCGTCCTGTTTTTTAGTCTTGCAAAACTCAGCTATGTTGATCTCACTCATCTCACTGAAGAATTAAGATTACAGCCAGGTATTCTATTTCATTTTAGAAAAGAATACAGTTGGCAGAAAAATGTATTCTTTTTTATCTTGTGTTGGAAGAGCTGTGTACAAACAACTCACATTGTCCTCAGCTGATTGAGTTTATTGAACAGGTAGTTCTGAAAAACAGACTTTTCATAGATATGTTTTTATTCAAATTTTAAACTATTATCTATTTGTGATAAACTCAGATGAGGTTTCTGTACTGTTCTTGCCTCATACAATGAAAAAAAGGTTGTCCAAAAGTCTCCTGCAGGGAAGAGTTGCATACGTACTGTCTTTTAAAAAAGGTAGCTTCCCTAGGAACTCACACATAGAAAACTGAAATTTGGTTTCAGGAACTATACACTGGGGGATGTTTGGCATCTTTTTACATTTGTATAAAGCAAGCAAAAGGAATGTGGATATGAAACTAATTCATGTATAGTTTTGAAAGAATACTCAGTAGCATTTCACACAGAACCAGAGATTTACAGTTTAGGTAATTCTGATGACTAGTGAACAAGCAATTTTTTCTTACTTGTAAATCAGATTTGCCTATTAAATAGTTTACTTGTTCTGCCAGGTTATTGTTTCCTCTGAGCTGTTATTTAGCAGCATGTCAATATTATAAAACCAGCAAAAATTAGTTGAAATTAATTGTGCTTGCTTGAGCTCTTTTTTAAAAAAAAAAAGCTTTTCACAGAGGTACCCCTTATTTCTCTATTAACATAAGAGTTAATTTTGTTATGCCTACACAGACTTCCTGTAAGGTGACTGAAATTGATACTAATGTAGTGAAAAAATGGTAAACAAAACTGGCTTTATAGTTCACATTTCCCTTGATAAATTTGGTTGCAGTTCTGCTTGGTGTCGTACACAGTATTTTGCTCATACAAATAAACAAACCTACCCTGTCTTAGTAATTTCATTGTTCAAGTATTGGAGAAGATACTTAGAGAAAATGCATTTAGGATTTTTTCTCGATGCACAAGCCCATTTTTATATGACTGAAATTGCTTCAATTATTTTTATTCTACAGCATAATTATTAGTGATAGGCTTATGGACCACCCACTGAAATAACGTTTTGTAGTGAAGGTTTTGGCTATGGATAGCTGTGCTTTCTAATAGCAAGGAAGTGTACTTAAAATTATTTTTTAGGCACAGAAGAAGTTTTGCTTGCTCTGAACCATAATAGCAATGATGTAAACTTTTAGTCTTAATAACAACTGAATATCCTAAAACAAGTCTGCTCGTGTATTACATGGTAATATATTCTCTTACAGATATAATTGCTCATTAATTTAAGACATGGCCAGGTTTTTGGTGCAGGCTACTACTTTATAAATTCCCAAGTTAATATCTCCAAATATTCACTGTTCCTTCTGAAGTTCAAGACTGTCTAGTGATTATTCAGTATTTTACTGCTTCTCTCAGTGTTACTGCTTGTTAATTTCACTGAATTTCACTGAATTTTTTTAGAGTTGGAAGGGACCATATAGATCATCTAGTCCAACTCCCAAGTGACATTATTTGTTGATTTGTGGTGTTACTTTCCTGATGAATGTCTCTTCAGGTAGATTTTAATATTTTAAGTTGCAGATTTGAAGAGGCCAGAGGAAGGGTAAAATTAAACAAGGTCTATTTTCTTCACAGGAGCTTGGTATTTCTTTATATGGACTCTTCTTTTTAAATTTTCAAATTTCTTTTCATTTAGAAACAGATACAGATTAAACTGGATTGATATATTGTGATGACTACTTTTTTTTTTTTTGCCAAGCCTGAGAAAAGGGCGCTTGATTTGATGACTTTATTGAAAGTTAATTGTTGCTAATAGATTACTGAGGGACTACTTAATAAAATAAACAAACCAGGAAGTCTATAACACTTTTAACCTCTATATGAAAAGCTGGTTTCGATGAAACTGAAGAAACCTTTGGACTATTCTGGAAACAGGTAGGAAAAAGCAGAAAATTACACTTTTAATTATAGAGAATTATAATTTCTTGTCTTCCAAAGATGATTATTTTGAGGTTAATAATTTTTATATTTTGATCATATATGGCTATTATGAAATGTTTTATGTAAACATTTGTTTATATTATCTCTGAAACGCTCTGCATTTTAATCTTTTTGAAGGTGATATAATTGACAGATGGAAGTAGCAGCCAGGCTTAGGTCCTGTCAGTGTGCAGATATACTTTGCTAGGACTACTGAAATGACAGATTTCAACATGCCTTGGCATACAACATGCTATGTATGATTGGCTTTACGAGGCACAGGATACAGTTGATCCAGTAACCTATAAATATTAACATGCAGTTTTGCTCAGTATGCTATGACTGACTGACCTAAACACACACAATATGTAGCTGACCCAGTCACCTATGCATGAAAGCAATATGTTCTCACAGTGTTAGTGTGATATTTCATACATTAAGTCAGCAGAGCGTCCTAAGAGCTTGGTTCTCCACCAAAACTCCAGAGCCTCTCTTAAGCCTTGTCACACATGTGAAACCTTTCTTCTGTGCTAGGTCTGTGTGCTCATGAGCTAAGCTATTAGTTCAGTTGTAGAAACATTGGGATGTTGGGACAATATCTTGGGAAATTTCTGGGCCAAGAGATCACTTTGTTGTTATTGAAGCTTTGTCTTCAGTCAGTCCAGAGTTACCTACAGATACAGTTACTCTGGCAGTTGCTTTTTTTTTTCTTTTTTTTTTCTTTTTAACATGGAATTAGGTTGTACTTTAGGATTTTGTTGTTCCTGATGGGTTTTACCTCAGTTTACCCACGTTACACTTTGCTCTCAGCTGCTAACAGAAACTGAACTGTTAATACATTGAATTTAACATGAGCTCAGCTCTTTAAATTGGGGTTTCAGATTTACCTTAGATTCCAACTCATTTGTTTTCTGTAGTAATGGGTCACCACTCGCTTTAGTGCAGCATGGCTCAGGCTCTTTGCTTAGTCCGGATTCTGGCAGCATGCTGTGCTGTGTTATGTGGTTACCAGCAGTAAGATTATATGATTGTTTTCTAGGGAAGTCTATGGGCAAGGCATTTGGGTATATAATAGTAAAGTTATAGGGAGGTGCCTCAGTTCCTGCAATGCCAGCAATTGTTTACTGAGCCTGATTTCTGTTCCAAGGTTTGCTGATCGCAGGGGATGTTTCTAAGCTGAATGAATGTGAGTTATGTGGGCTTAGGAGAGATCTATCTCCCATGACAGAGAGATAGGAAGGGATGCATGTGGGAACAGAGTAGACGAAAGCAAGAAGGAAAGCTAATTCTTTGACGGTTTTTCAGGGTGCAGGATGCCAAGTTACAACTGTTTCCTCCCTCAATTCATATGGTTGACAGGTTTGTCTGTTTATTTTTTGGTTTTGGTTTGTTTTTTTCTTTTCAGTTTAAGCGAGTCAATAGTAGATTTCAGCAAGAAATTAAAATGACTTGAGGAAATGAATATTGTCCTACTAATCATTTCTGTAAAAGCTTCCTTTTAAAATTCAGAGATTAACTTGTGGTCTTGAAAGTCTCTTGCGTTAACTAGAGATGTCACTGTATAGGCAGCTCAAGTATTGACAGTGCTCCGTTCACCTGACATACTTGCTTTTAAAGGTTTACCATAAACTGATGGCTGCATAACCTTCTTCTATGAGTGGGAGGAAGGAATGAAGAGAGTAACACAAGTAGGAGGCAAAGAGAAACTTGTCACTGAGTTTTTCCTACTACTTTGTACTGGCTTTAGTGTTTCTAAATACACATAGTGCTTTCTGCATGAATTAAGAACTGGTTTTGGTACAGGAAAATGATAGTGGCTAAGAATTTATAGTCTTGATTTAGAATAAAACAAATATATTTGAACACCTGTTCAGGAGCTTGTCATCAGTGTGTATTGTGTGTATGTATGTACATAAGTGTGCTTGTGTATTCCCCGGTGGCCATCAGGGTTTTTGCCACCTTTGGTACCTATTATATTTCAGTCTTACAGCATAATCAAGGAAGAGGTAAAGTTGTTGTGATTGCAAAGATAATGAAGGAGACATAGAGTTAGAGAAGTGAGAAAATACAACACTAAGTTGTTTTGTATTTCCTGCTGCATAAAACAAGCCGAGACATGAATATGTGTCATTGACACATTGCAGTTAAAAAGCGTCCAACATGAGCTGCTGCATGTTATATTCAAAATGGCTCCAAATGCCATGTATCTAGTCAAATTTCTCTCTGATCTCCCAGGGGTAGGTGTTTTCACTGTAATTTTACAACTAAATTTTTATACCTAAAAGCCCACGCAGATTGGTTCCTGAAGAAAAGTATCTGGAATATATGATAAAGTAACTGTATAAGTATAAAAAAAAAAATTATGAAATAAACCCAAAATCACCTGCTTCACTTTGTGGTATGTAAAACTTACCTCATCGGGATGACTAGTCATATTTCAGTATTTCTGCTCTTGAATTTCTGTTTTTATGCTCTTTTTTAAAAAGGAAAACTATGCTTAACATTTAGTAAGAAATAGTCAGATAATACAGCTTATAACAAACACAGAATTTTTGCATTTAAACCATTGCACATAGGAGCTATGTTGTACAATGTCCTATGAAACTGTCAAAACCCACTGTAAAGACAGAGGGGGAGTGTAGATTACCTTCAGATCCCTTTAACAACACAAGGACAAGAGTACTGTCCTATAGGTAAAGAAGCAAGATGTTAAATCTTTTGTGTTTTATGTTCCCTAGTCCAGTATATGCTGGCAGTTGATATTCTGTCCGGCAGATAAATTGAGGACTGAAATGCAACAGTTTCTCTTCTTAGAAAGATTAATCCAGTCTCTGAAAATATCTCCACGCTTCTATACAGCAACTTTTGAATTTGGGCCTTTGGTATTACTAAATGATGAGACAGGACCTGGATTATACTCTGAAATTGAAAAGGCAATGGGTTCAACGGTCTATGTTTGCACTAATATTTCATTTAGTTGTACTTTTCCCAAACTTCAGTCTTTTAAGTAATAGAAACTGACTGCCTATGACAAATGAAGATCATAGTAATTGTGTGGAATTGCACTGAAATCAAACCTAGCATAAATTTTTAAGGCACTTGACTGATCCCAAAATATAGTCACCAAGTAAACAGGGGAAGGGAGAAGGACTGAATTCCTAAATTTTTTATAGAGCTACCATGATGTCTAGACAGATGTATTTGGGAGTACCTGAAAAGAGGTATAAAAGTAAAACCATCACATCACCATGTTTAGTTTTGTCTGGTACTTGGGAAATAGATTTAGTCAAGTCATGAGTTATTAATTGCATTGGATGAAGACTTCCATTCCTGTTATGTATTTCCATTCAATAGCTCTGAGATCTTGTGAGACAAAGGTAGGATCTGCTAACCAGCTATTAGATCTTATTTTTATTTGTCTGTAGAACAAAGCTGCCTTTGGATGGTGAGGAGGAGCAAGCAAACCTCAGTTATATGATCTCTATATACATCTTAAGTTGCCTGTCTGGGCATATGGTTCATGATGAGAGGCAATTGAAGGTGGTTAATTTTAAATTTTAACTGAAGTTTCATTACCACTGCTATCATATCTATCATGTTATGTATATTGTTCTTTGGTGAGCCTGGCATTGAGCAAAGCAGACAGATCTTCTGCCCTTGGTCTCTTCAAATCTTTGAAAGTAAGAGTAGGTCCTTTTAGAACTTGCCCTATTCCCCAGAGGACAAAAGCATTTTGAATTTCTAAAATATTGTTTTTACTAAGAACTGGTATTTTTCGGATACTAATTCAGGTATTTCTACTGAGGGTGTTATTTTTTCAGATAAGTTGATTTCCTGCACTTCTGTACACTTGATGGTTTGACCTAAAAGCTACTCGGCTACCTCAGGATGCACCAGTGATAAATCAATAAGTGTTTATGAATATTGCCATTTTTTATAGTTTTACAGGGAAAAGGGAAGACTAAGGATAAGTTTATGGATTAATCACAGCAAGAAAATTTGGCACATCTTCCAAAGGGAACAGAAAAGGTGAGCAAGGTCTTGGAATCTGAACATCAGCACTGAGCAGCTACGCTCCACTGCCCTTGAGTGAGACAAAGGCCAAGGAGAGACAGCCTCTAGAAACCAGTGCTACGTGAAGGGTTTAGGCTCCATGCATATAAGAGAGCAGAGAAGATCAGGGTGGAAATTTCTTACAGGCGGAGAAATCTTGAGAGCTGGCCAGGTGTTGCTTTGGATAATTACAGTAAGATTCCACAAAACATCAAGTGTAACATTGACTTATAAAAGTATCAGGTGTTCTGAGTGATGTCAGACTTCCAAGTTCTCTGTGATGTTTTCTGTGGTTAATCAAGACAGAGAAATTTGTATTTCTGCTGCTTTTTCTTATCTAGATGTAACCCACATTTTAATAGGTGCTTGTAGTTATATCTACTATCTGACCAGTAAAAAGAGAGATTTGAAATTTCCTCGCAGCACTCTGAACAAAGATGCTTTCAGATATGATGAGCGGAACCAATGAGTCAGAATGGATGGCGGCTCTCAGACTTCACAGGCTAAATATCTGCTTGCAGCCCTATCTTCATTATAGAGCTGCAAACGTCTAAATACGAAATAATATGTAAAGAAACTGATAGCTGTCACATAAATTGCAAAGAAGTAAAATGTATGAGTGTTTTCATTTTTCTTTCATTATGTATTATCTTTATTTTTTTTGAGTTGGCACGTTTGAATATCCTCATTTGTAGCATGGTTACCCTATTGTTTACTTTGATTATTCAGGCACTTGCATGGATATGTGGCAGAACATGACTCTTAAATGGTTTCCCAGTTACCATCTGCCAGCTGACACCTTAAGTAACTGTGTGCATTCCCATAGCCCAGTACAGTTGTAAACTGAAATACATTATCAGCCTTAGTGAAAAAGTTAATAACAAAAAAACCCCACACCCCAAAACTTGACCAAACAAACCCACTCCCTTACTACCTCCCCCCGCTCCCCCCCCCCCCCCCCCTATTTCCTGCCTTTTAAAAATTTTATTAAGTACACGTTATTTATATATGAAGGTATAAGTGCAAGCCGGCATGGTGACCAAGCTGGTGGTTAGTGACTGTAAAAAAATCAGTAGAACGTAATCGTTTGGTTGTCTTCATATACCTAATTTAGGATGATTTTGCCTAAATTACTGTGGTATTGATGTCAAGCATCTTAGGGTCTAATTCTCATATTTGGTATAGCAATAAGTGGTCTGACATAGGGCTGTGGGGTTAAGAATGTAAATTGTCAGAGTGGACAAGTTTTGCAGCTGTACTAAGTGTTAAAAAAAATAAATCTCTGTTCTTTATTTCATTATTTATGTTCTTACTTTTGTTATGATGAGTGCTCTTTGGGTGATACACTTTTAGTATCATATGAGCTCCTAGCTGCCACAGGTAGACAATCACCCAAGCACAACAAAATGTAAGACCGTGCCTATAATAGAATCTCTGTGTCTGATATCTTTGGGTAGAAGTTGTTTGTTTTTCTATACTGAAAAACTCACCATGTAAAAAGAAATTTAAAAATACCCTTTCTACTCCACAATCAAGGCCTCCCCCATATCAGTTTGAATACACAAGTGCAAAACGGAGCAAGTAAACTCACCAGGGGCTGAAAATGTGCAAGAGTGCAACTGTGCACCTCTTGTTCTACTGCTTTGTCCTCTGTGAGGACTGTTACAAGATTTCACTAATAGGACTGCCAGTAAATGTCAAGTACTTCTTTTTCCCTAAATTTATTTTGGGTTTTCTGATTATTGTTTAGCCTGTTTCTAATACTAGCTTCTGATTTTTCTCCTTACTCGGGCCATTAAAATGTTGCTTTAGGTATTGTCAGACAATAATTCATTCATACATTATTCTGTTGTGTGTACTGCGTATTACCTTGTGCAATTATTTAATTATAATGTAATTATAGGGTGCCAACCTACGAAAATAGATAGGTGAATGAAAATTTCACCTGAAGGTATAAAACATTTGGGTTCAGCTGCAGAAAAGAAAAGACTCATTTACTGTAAAAAGAACTGGCTTTGGGGAATGATGCTTATCTTCATCAATACCATAAATGCATTTTACTTTGAAAAACTCCCCAGAGGGTTCATGAGGCTTGTGTGTTTGTTTTTTACGATAAATCTGGTTTGGCTCAAGGGTTCCCATTAAACCACTGTTATGAATACACCCTTCTGGTGGAATTACTAAAAAAGCTTTTCCGGTAATATTACAAATATAATTACAATTGAGTTATTAGTTATTTGAACTAACCCAGATGCTGGCAGAGGCTGAAGCTCAGCTTTTATGTTGTCTTCTTATTGTTTCTTGCATCATTTTGTGTTTGTGCATGCATTTTGAAAATAATTTGCTGATGCATCTAGACAGGTTAACAGGGTCCACTGTGATGCAGCTAACAACTGGGAGATGAGTGAGAATAGTTTCCTTATGATGTTTTTTTCTAACCTATGTAGCAGAGGCCTTTGGCCTGGAAGTGTCACACCTGTGGTCATAGGGTGCTGGAGTTTTGGCTTCTGGCTTTAAAAATATGAATATGAAGTGGATTTGGTGGTGTTTAGGTATCAATTAGTTCAGAATATACCTCCTAAAAATAAAACTGACATTTGAGATAACTCTATAAGTATTTACTAAACGGGCACTATTTTCATTTGGGAAGCCAAATTTACAGAAAGTTCCTAGTATTTTGCTGAAAATACTTGCCCCAAATAAATCTATTGTTCATGTGACAGAACTGCAAAAAATAAAATAAACCATAACTGAATGACACAGTTGGATTTCTTCCAAGAAACTTACAAATGTATTGGAAAAATTGAATATGCAATGAGAATTAAGGAAGGATTATAAGAACGTATTAAATTCAGTTAGTAGGATAATTTAATAAATTTCTAGACTAATGAAAGAGTGAAATGCTCTCTTTTCACCACTTCTATTAACATGACTAATCTTTACTCATTCATATGATGCTGGCACTTCTATTAATGGAATGTCTTCTATGTTACTACAACATTGGTAGGTTATGTTATCCTGTGAAGAAGAACCAAAAACCTGAGATAAAACCACAGAAGAGAAATCTTAAAAACAGTGTAAAGCTGATGCAGTTTCCTACCCGTGTCCTCAGTTCTCCTCCTGAAAGTGTGTGTTTCAGTCCATGCATGAATATGCAAAGTTTCTATCAGCATGATTTAACTGTACAAATCTGTGTTAAAAGCAGTGAACAAAGCAAGCTCAAATCCATCTGTTCTTGCAACGCAATGTTGATGTTATGCAGATGTAGGTAGCCGTGTCACCCATAGAAATTGCTCTTTGTTTGCAGAGGTCGGGCAATAAGTTGTGATGTTCAGAGGAGATGGGCACTTCTCTACAGCAGTAACTTTGGCAACGGACAACAAGCTTAGGGCATACTGAAGACACAAACTGACGAATGGGGGCACTTAAGCCAAGCTCTTGAGAAATTATTTAAATAGGGATTTTTTTCAACACCCTTAAATACTTGTACAAAACAAAGTATTTTAAATTGAGGTGAGTTAGATGAGTAGGAGCACTTATGTCTGTAATTCAGTATTTTTTGTCTGATCTTGTATTAAAATAGGCCCCCCCCAGCAGTACTTCTAACACTGAACTTCTCAGAAAGCCTTCGGCTGTCTTGTGCATCAGGTCTCAGTGCTTGAAATCTGCACTCAAATTCCAGCATTTTAGACATGTTAAGGGCAGAGTCCCAGAGCTCCTCAAAGCACCATGCAAGCATACAAACCAGCCCGGGCTGAGATCTGAGTATAGAATCATCCCCTATTTTTTTGCTGTTCAATTAAGTTAGGCTGATAGTTGGGGCTTCCACGTTTCTCAGGAGCAGAGAGCTAAACTGCTTTTGAATAGTGCTCTGGTGCCTCTCCCCTAGCCAGGGACTAGTACAGCCAGCCAGTGAAAATAGCTTACAAACAGCACAATTTCACAGTAAACTGAGTTTCTGTTCTGCATCAGTGTAACAGAGGCTAATATTTTCCAGAGGACTTGTTGTTTTAAAATAGTATGTATGTATTTGATCCCTCTGTTTTTCAGAAGGCTATCAGGAAGAATGGTCAGTAATTTACTCTGAAGAGAGAGAAGACATAGATTCTTAACGTTAGAAAAGGATTTGGAATGTGTATAGGTTGGTTTATTTCTTTAACGAAGAATTGGGTTAGACTCAAATTCATAGTTTTTGATGCTAGATTTCAAGCTTAAATAGTAATGCATGTCCAAGAGGACACAGACACTGATGGTGCAACTGTCTGTGCAAACTTCGACGCTGCAGCAGATGCTTCACCTGTAGCTATCTGACAGGTATTGGGGGGCTCCTCAAAAGAACACAGTATTGAAATTGGAGAAAAATATTACTCTCCAGTTATAAATCGTATCATTTCTGAAAATGGTTCTTTTATCTGTGTTCAACTAATCTTTGTTTCCACCAAAATGTTTTTTTATACTAAGTATTACCTTAGTGTCTTCTTCACTGGATATTCTGATAAACTATGTATAGAAAGCAGAAAAATTGGCTTAAGAATTAGAAAATAAATAATATGGTTAAATACAATTTAACAAATAAGGTAGAAAACTTGGTCTAAGTGGAAATTTAAAAGAGGCTTTTGAATGACCATATTAATTAATGATCAAGACCAAACAAAACCCGTTTCCTTCCACCCCCTATTCTCTGTTGCAAGAAATCAAGTGGAACATCGATTTCCAGTGCTTCTAGAAATGACTGGAAGCTTCCCAGTTTTTAACCAACTAAAAAGCTTAGGTCATAGAACAGTGATTTAGGCATAGACTGAGACAAAAATGAGCAAAATTAATTAAATTGGACTTTTCAATGTCACCATATTTTTATATGTGATTTTCACTTTTGCTTTTATATTCTTTCCCATGTATCTTAACATCAGTTCAAGTCAGCAAGCAGAGTGGGAAGGGAAATGTCATTTTATTTCATGAGAACATGAGCTTTCATGAACACTTTGGCCAGTCTAGAGACAGTCAGTATGTGGAGCTTCTTCAGGAAGCAGATTCCCCAATTCACTTATGAAAGCTAACCAGCAAGTAGCCTGGTTATTTTCAGCGTGACTGAAACCATGAGTCAAACCAGTTTCAACCCTTGGTTGGCAGAGTTTGGGGTTCATTGCTTGGTGAACCCCAGCCTGGCAGGTGCCCGAGAGCTCCAGCATTTCCCTTCTTTGGTAGATGTAATAGCCCAATTCTTAGGCAGATGTATGCAAATAAGTCAGTAAAATTAACCTGTCTCTAAGATACAATTAATGTGATCAATGAACAGTTTACGACTGCATGGGTTTCTTTCTCTCACGGGATCTGAAAATAAATGAAAAAAAAGCCAACATTGGATTGTTGCAGTAGCATAAACAGCTATGGTACATCAAGGCTGCTGGCTTCTGATAAAATTGCAGTGGGTGGTTGAAACTCTGGAGTTTGATGGGAGTGCTCTCTGTCAGTCTAAAAATGTAATGGCAGCCTGCAGCTCTGAAAGGTATTGAGGTATAAAAGTGATTTTAAAATGGGATGGTTAAGAGACACCTGGCAATGACAGATGGAAAGGTCTTTAGGTGACATTAAAGCTGTTTAAAGGAAAAAGTGAATAAGACAATCAGTGATATGTGGTAAAGCTTACGTACACTCAATTTTTATAGTAAGTTACTGTGTAAATCATTGGTTCCCAACAATAACTATGATGCTGCATTTGGAGCAAATAAAATTATATACAGAAGGCTGGAGTGAATAAAGCAAATGTAATTGCTGCTTGGAGTCATCTTCGGAGGCATTTTACTTGGTAATAGTTTAAGTATAAGTGAAAGTGGTTTTCTAATGGATAATGCAATATTTCTGACCTAACAGTAAGAAATATAACCATTACCAGTCCTCCCAAAAATAGTCTTAACCGAGAGGTATTACACTATTGAAGGATTGTTCTGGGAGCTTTTCCTCCTTAAAGTGCACTTGAATATAATTTTTTATATGGTATCTTTCATTTAGACTGTCCAAACAGTTCTCTGGAGCTGGCAAAAAATGGAAGCAGGGAATGGAGGTGTCCTGCTCTCAGATGGCAGAAAGTAACTAATGGGGGGAACTGCCACAAACAGTGATGGGATGGTGTAAGCACAATCAGAGGAGTAGCACGGTGTAACAAGCTACATTAGACTGACTAGTGATACGCACTGGTAGATGCTGGAAAGGAGGAATGTAGCAGTTCAAGCGGCTTCTTTGAGAGATTCTGTCTTTTCCTTCTAGGAGTACTGCCTCTGCATCTTTTGCCATTCTTTTAAGGGAACCAAAACTGTATGAATAGAAACAGACTGCTTTGGTGTTATTCCTGGAGGTTGGCTCAAATAAAAAGCACTAAAAGCAAAGTATTTCTGAATGACTAAACAGTAAACAGTAAAGGGGATTGACATAGAGCTTACATTTACAAATCTACACAAGAAGCACCTTGCATCCAAAACACTGCCTCAACTGCTTTTGACAGAGTAGAGATTTTCTTAGGAAGTAGAAGGAAGGAATTTTAGCAGAGCCATTGAAATACACCACAAAAGCTTTTTTTGGTGTTTCAAAACCTTGCTTTTCTTATTCTATAGGTAGTGCTCTGGGGGGCTGAGAACTGGGATAAAACACAAGTGTGTAAACTGTCTACAAAAATCACTTCATGGACTTGCTTGAAAATTGTCAAAAATAGGGTGAGATTTGACTGTGGCTTTAAGGATGTATCAGAATTTAGCAAGAGAACTAAGTGATTTTATTCCTTCTGTACATCCGTGGTTTTTCTTTCCTAACTATGGTTTTTCTCCTGTAAGCTTTATCCAGCAGCTCCTAGGGCTACTACTTCTTTGCCAGAAATAGAGATTTTTATAAATACAGCATCGGTTTCTCTGCCAGAGCCATGAAAGCTGTCATGTGTTTGAATTAGTATGTTAAACAGGACAAGAGCCAGGGAAATATATCTTTGCAGCTCTAAGACTGTGTACTGAGAAATAACACGTGATAAGGAAAATTAACGGTAGTAACACATCAGCTAGTATAAATGTGACTGGCAATTCTTATTTATATATGCTTTCTGGTTTTAAGCCATGGAAATTATGCAGAGGGTCAAGTAAAGTGATAACCTGAACAGCTGCCTATTGAAATTCAGTGCTTGAAATTATGAAATTTGTAGACTGATTTCATCCTGTGATTTTACTGTTCATCATTGTGACATCTGCTGAAAGCTCTTATGGTAGATATTTCTAACACATTTCTCAAAGATCATTAATGATTCATTGTTTGATCTTGTTTTCAGGGCTTTTTTTTTTGTTCCTTGTGTGTGGTGATTTCATGGGCTCATTACCAAAACCCTGGGGCAAAAATGATCCCTAGTGTATCTTTTTCAAAGCCAGCTGAGAGTAGGGGGATTAATGATATTAGGAGGAACTTTTTACTGGAGTTGTATTGAGTTGAGTTCAAACAGAACTACTGGGTGTCAATGTGCTTGAAATACTGTATTTAGAAACTCACTTAGGTACCCTTCTGTTTAACTTGGACTCACAGAAGATCATATTTGTAAAGGCTACATGCTACATTATTATACAGATTTTGAATTTTATGTAGTTTTGTTTGAACTCTACTCATTTATTGTTCAATATCAGCATTCAGATATTTTCCTTGTCAATCATACTTTGTTGTTGACCAGTGCCATTTAAATTTCTCTGAATCCTATCTTTTTGCTTGATTTACATGAATAAATCACATAGTAGGAATGCATTTTAATGGATCAAGAGTATTTTTTCCTAGCTTATTGTCTTTGCAGTCTGCATACTAATTTGTTGGTTCAGTCAAACGCATGCAAGTCTGATGGCTTATTTAGAGCTGGATACTTGCAGAACCATCTGATTTGAGGATGAAGAATCAGGTTGTTTGTACGCACTAATGATCTTGACACACTCAAAGAATTAAGTAAAGATAAGCTATGCTTGTGGGGTAAGAAGTGACACGTTATAACAAAGCCAACAAAAGTCCTGGAAGAAGGATTAGAGGAAATTACATAGTTCAGAAATCATATTTTTTAGACTTGTCTTAGAGCTTCTAGAGTCTTAGTGTAAGTCAAGGTGTTCCCCTGTTGCTTGAGATCTGAGCTTGTTTAATTCCCCTTAACACTTTCCGAAGAGCTTTAGGACTCAGCTTTGCGCAGCAAAATGATGTACAGCAACGATGACATGTCAATATTGCCACCATTCAAACAACTATGTGTTCTATTGCATGAAATAAGTGGTTTGCCTTAGTGGAGAGGGAAACCCCGCAAATGTATTTTGTTAGTAATTAACTTCTTGAGGCTTCATTCATGTCCTAATTTTTTTTCCCAGATAGCTGGATCACTAGCTCTTTGTTTCTTATCCTCTGCTCCTGGCAATCTTTCATTCTGCCATAAATTCTGCTCTAATTTCTTTCCAGTCCATCATGACTGTTCTCCACAAGTTTGTATGTTTATTTGTACTACTTTACTGTCAGTGGCATACTAAAGTTTATCTAATGTCTCTACTTTTATAGGAAGCAGAAATAAATACTGTACACTAGTTTTACCAAAAAGGATTTACTCCCATGAAGTTCATTGGTGCCTTGACTATGTGCGTGAGCAGAGCTCTGTGCTGCCCTCATTTTGTGAAGTCACATATCACAAGAATTGAAAAATTTGGAACATCATGAATAACACTGGGTTTGTAAATTTAAACTCAAATTGCCTGTGTTTAAAATGTGATGCAACTGATGCCAGCCTTCTCTAATTGGCCTCTGTTTCTGAATCATTCTTGAGCTATCATATATCACCTGGAGTATAAAAAAAACTTTGCTAGTCTCTGGTACTCTAGGCTGATTTTTGCAGAATTTAAAAGTTAATGTGGGGAGTTTTTTTGGTAAATCTCCATTTTGATGAGGAGATTCTTCCAGACAGTTCTTTGCATATATTTCTAAATGCTAATTCGCTCATTTCATAGGTTACCTTACAGTATTGTTTCCCACTCACATCACAGTAGTTTCCCAATCTTCCATAGTCTGTTTGAATTTAAGATCTAGTCCTGCAGAGCTTTCTATGCCTTATCTTCGATTCAAGTCAGGGGCACAGCTCTGCTTCTCCCTTATCCTGTCTGAAGGACAGCCATTTGGCACTGAAGATAAGCCTGTCTAGGACAGGTGTTAGTTTATGTTTTGTGAGAAGACAAGACTGAGAATCAAGAGAAAAGTGAAGGTTACAGGGAAGGGAATTCAAAATATAGGGTCAGGTACTCAAGAGTGTGAACAGCCGAATTCCATGTGATTGATAAAAGGATAAGAAAATTGTCAGAGCAACCTAAGGCCAAAGTTTTGGAAACTTGTTAACTGTTGGTGTTTTAATCCAAGTGTTTTGCTGTTAATCAAACCCAGTATGTCTTCCTGGTCATATTATGATGATGTAATAAAGCTTAGATGGTTGAAAAAGGCACCCTTTTTGCTCTCAGGATGAGTACGTGGATAGGAAAGCAATTTGCAACAGTAGATTTAAATGCATATTTTCAGACATTCAAATTTAACTAGTACAAATGGATATATCCTCTCTTTTGTAGTGCTTGAAACTTGCCCTTACATCTGATTGGCTAAATTTACTTTGATTGATTTGAACCTGTCTTGAATTCTTCTGACAAATCAAAAGCTTTTTTTATTTATTTTTATTCAACAGAAATGAGATTTTACTGCTTGGGTGAGTGCTTTAAACCCTGCAAAACCTACTACCAGCTGTATGATAAATTCCTTTGTATTTCTGAAGCATGGAGAATATCAGTTTACTGGGGCCAATGTGAAGTCGTTCTTGGTTTTGTGTTATTTAATATTATTTGCTTATGTATCATGAAGTAATGATCTTGTTACAGGATCATCAGGAGTATAAGTAAATTTAAGTTTTAATTTACAGAGTAGTCAGTAGTGCTTCAGAAACTGTGCTAGTAACATTTACTTTTTCACCTCTCTGGAAAAAAGGTACTCTTGCTTTTGCCAAGCTAACTAAACTTATTTAGCTTTGAATGAAATTCACCCTTTTCTGTTTTCATTGCTCTCTAAAGTTCCTTGAATGATTGCCTTGAGCAATGAATATATAGACTGAAGGTTATTAAAAGCCAGCTTATCAGTTGAGGTATTTTTATTCTGTGGGAGAAAAGGCAAAGACGACATTGGTTTGGCAATTTGGCATTTCTATTGTGTATAATTGGGTTTAAATGAGAAAGAAATCCTTCAGCATAGATAAGGAAGAATAAAATCATGTGTTGTCCATGTTTCTGCGACAGGTTCTGAAACTGAATATATTTGAAAACAGAAAATCTGCAAAGGTACTTTGTGCTGTTATGTCATTGCTGTAGGCTTTCTATTATATACAGTTAATTATTCTATTAAATGCATAACATTTCATATGCTGATTGTGGAATGAAATTTCCCATCATGATACAGACTGGGGCAAGTACTCTTGGAATTCCTATTTCTAAACCAGGTTTCCTCAAGAACTGCAATCTCTCTTAAGAGTGTTTGACATGATGTACACCTGCCTTTGGGAAGTAAGCTCTGGAGACATGGGTCAGAAATTGTCTTGGAGTCTCTCATCAGACAGTAGTGTAGCAAGGAAGAGATGCTCATTTAAGAAGGTGATTATTTCCAGAAAGAGAATTAAAATTCTTCTTGAAGGTGAGAAAGAGAACTACTTAGCCTGTTTACAATGTGCAGGCAAAATGAATAGTGTTCTAGCAGAACTGTGTTTTGTACTTGTGTTAATGCAATTATTAACATAGTGTCTTGACTAATAAGATTAGATACATCTGTCATCTTTGTAAGGCATTCGACTCTTTGCTGCAGTGGCTTTTGTATTTATTTTCCTTTATGCTATTCTTTTATGAATGAGTAATGTAGTTTTGTATAGGTGGAAATAAAACTGATTCTCGTCTCCGTAAATTGCTTAATAACAATGCCATGCATTTGCTTTTGTTTGTCACCATAAGAGCAAAGCGCATGCATTGCTCTGGGTAAAATTGGAATTTTAATTAGCCTTGCCAACAAAAGTCAGTAATTTTGTCAAAATCATGGTGATTTTTTCCAAAAGGAATTACACTGATGTCTATGTTGGGAAGTATTACCCTAGTCACATTCATATTTCCTCTTGGAATATTGTGTAAACACAAAAGCAAGTGAAATAAAAGTTAATAAGCAAGCAATATTTTGAGGCATCTTCTTGAGAAACATTTAGATACTCATCTCATGAAAATCATTATTTTTCTTTGTAGCACCTACCTAGCAAATAACATGGAAGTATCATAACTGGGGAAAAAATGCTCTCAAAACAAGCTTCAGAATCCCAGTGACAAGAACTCATATTCTTTTTTTTCTAAGTACCCTTGTAGGATTTTTCCTGATTTAGTAACTTTGATTTTCATTCAGGTAACACTTTCTTCTAATTGATTAGTAGGGTAAGATGAAATGAACTTATTTTAGACAAAGAACCAAATAAAAAAAGGGTCTGGTCAAGAATAAGCAGGTCCTTTTTGGGTTTTATGAATGAAGGCCCTTAAGGCGATACTGACTGCACTTGTCTCAATATGTAGGTGGCCTCTGCTCTCTGCAGTGGTCTAAAATGAAGATTCTGGATGACATTGATGATCTTATTTCACAGATTTTAACATGCCAGTAGCAATTATCTCCTTTTTTTACCTTCTAGTATCTCTTTTCATTCTATACATTTGATGTTACATCAGGGTACCCCAAATAGAGTAGTAGGTATGTTCATCAAACAATCAGCCTCTCTCAGATGTAAGGAAATAGGCTAATGTCAGGAAATACGCAATTGTTAGTGAAAGAATGATCTGGACTGATCATCACAATATCTATCACATCAGAGTTTCTCAAATGCGAGCAATACCAAAATACTTTCTAACTCCCCTACACTAATGTTATTTTATAGCAGTCCTGTTTATTCATTTGTATTCACTGTCTAGATCTCATGAAAATCCTATTAGGTCATGACTTCCAGGGAGAAAGTATACACAGAGCAATATACTGTACTTTTCTATTTAGTTTTATTCATTTTTAACAAGCAAAGTAGATCTCTACAGACTTCATTTCTTCACTATACATTCTTTTATTTATATTTTAAAATATAATGAAGTTGCAATGCTGTGTTTTAACCTCAGCATAGGTTGCTATAGGAATTGAACCCACCATTATGGCTTCATGGAAAAGGCAGGCTTGGAAAGAAGGGTAGGTTCACAAGAAACAAAATTCTTCATCTTTAAAATCTATTATCTTAGGTAATGCTTGAATGTGACCTGAAAGACATATTCAAGTAGAAAAGTGTATTGATTTGTGTGTTAACTCTGATAAAGATGGAAAATTCTCTCAACATGCAGATTGATCAAAACAACCCCCCCTAACCTTTTTATATAATTAACCCTTACATTCATAATACGTTCATATGTAACTCCAAGTGCTTTAACAGAACCACCAAACCAAGAAAACTTGCCAGTTGGCAGACAGGAGGGGTGGCAGGAGGAACCCACATCATTACACATAAGGTACTGTGTAAAACACTTTAAAAGTAGCTGTAATTGAGAGAGTTGTTTTCTGCATGTAGGAAACAAAAGTCTGATTACTCCATGAAGATTTGGGGCCTGGGGACTGATACTAAAGAGCAACTTTAATGTTTGATCTTGCTATGGTACTTGTGGATAAACAGAAACCTAGAGTTAAATTTGTGGTGAACAACAATGAATTTCATCTTCTTAGAATTTCTTCCCTGATGTCTGTGCATGGAAATTAGTTTGCATGAGTATATATATTTTTTTTCATGTTTAACTGAGAGGATTAAAATGTCAGGAGTATATGAAGTTGTGCTGACCCTATAGCCGGAGCTAAATCTTTTCTCTCACCTTTGTTTTCTGCCTCATTTGTTCCAATAGGATGTCAAATTTATGAGGGAAAATACGTAGCTGAAAACTTATGTAGCAGGAGCTTAAGAGGAGAATTGCAGAATTCAGCTATTCTTCAGATGGAGATCTTGAAAACAAGTCAGGATATTCTAATGACTTGATAATTCTTAATTTGAACACATTAACACATGCCTGTGTACGGGGCCTTATTCAGTACTCCTGGCTAACACTCTCATCCTCTTGGTTTCACCTTGGGTAAGCACGTAGAACAGGTGGGGTATGAGAAAGGCACACCAGGGGAAAGGCAAAGGGACGGTCATGTGCTTGGCATGTTGTAGCTGTGGAGAAGGGATCCCTCATTTAGGTTCTCCTGCCATCTGTGTTAAGACCCTGGCTATGCTGGGGCCCATAAATGATAAAGACTTTTTCTGCTTTCTAAATATAACTAATTACAAACATAAGTATACTTGAGTGCT
Source organism: Limosa lapponica baueri (assembly GCA_002844005.1). Taxonomy (NCBI): domain Eukaryota; kingdom Metazoa; phylum Chordata; class Aves; order Charadriiformes; family Scolopacidae; genus Limosa; species Limosa lapponica. The sequence goes on along the minus strand of KZ505796.1, from coordinate 446,305 downwards.
AAGTTTATGTGCGAAGTGCTTTAGGCCTACATTGCGTTCTCTAAAGAGAATGATAGAATGGGAATGGAAAACTAGACACTTTACATTGCCCCTTTTTACTGCCTGGGGAGATGAGACAACAACATAGTCTTTTGTAAAGGCAGAAAGCAGTTCAGTGCTGGTGGGGAGATGCTACCCTTTCGTTACAACTTTACAACATACATATGTACATGTTCAAGTATGCTTCGAGTGGCTTTGCACTGTCTCTCACTCAAGGGTATGGCATCCTTTGCCAATCTCACTCAATCATTTCTGATTTAAACATTTTTGTCTTTTATTGGAGCCTCAATAAGGATAATGCTGTTTGGAACTGGCTAGACTACCATTATACTTGTGAATGTATTATTTAGTAAGTGTTCTCAATGTCTTTTAGAAGACAGCAAACATAAAAAGGACTTTGCAATCATCAAGCAGACTTGTCAAGAGGGATCAGGCTGCAGTCCTTTCCCGTGTTGTCTGAGAGCTGCTTGATCTATGGATGGCTGTCTTTTTCCTTTCTTAGTCTAGTCCTATTGGATATCATATTGCAGCTGTGCAAGTCAAATATTACTGATTCCACCAACCCAACCAGAGCGATTAATAGTCATTGATAGCAACTAATTTCAGATACTGTAAAGTAGGGGTTTTTCATTCTGTGGATAAACGCACAACTACTTGCTGCCTTGAGATTCAAGAGGGCCTCAAGCTGGATGGATCAGAGTAGACTCTGAATGTCCTGATGCAGTGGATTTTTAAATTGCAGGGATTTTACTTTAGGCTCATCTCTGCATTGCAATTGTTCATTCTAAATAGATAGTGTATCTGTTAAATTTGCAAAAGGAGCTTTTGGGGGTGGAGGTTTGTTAAAGACAGAAAAGTCTCCTTGAAAATCAGTCTTTGTCTCCTACAATTCCGTAGTAGTATGTAGACACCTTCTTTTGGGGAGATAATCTTTCATTCCTAAATAACCACAGGCAAGCAAGTGAAAGTAAGGTATGGATAAATTCTGCTTTTTCAATTCTGTGCTCACAAGAATGCTATCCTACTGAGTTATTCACTCATATTTAGCTCCTTTCATGTGTGCCGCAGATTTTACTGCATTGAACTGGGACTCGTGTGAATGCGGATCTGTTAACAGGTAGAGTTGAAAATGCTTTCTGGCTCTGGATCTCTAAGAATTTCATCTGTTTACTGAGGAGGATTGTTCTCATAATATAATGTTTCACTTTTTGTTATTAAACCATATCTAAATCCTGGTAAGAGAAGAAATATTCTTGTAATGTGTTTTGATTGGGGAAGCCATGCACTGGAAGTTTATACCAATAAAACAAATGCTAGTGAGTTGCTTTGCAGAAAGGCCGTTAAAATAAAATGAAAAATTAATTGAACTGTGAATTCCAGATTGGTGTTCTGATGAATCTCAGATCCAATGCAAGAAGGAAAATCTGTGTATTATAAAGACTTATGCCATGGTTGCTCCCAGCTGTACCAGCATAAGTGAGATGATTAACACTAGAATGAACTGTGCAATAAGGGACTTATATTACCACATTAAATATTATCAAGAATGACTAAGAACTGGGATTAAAACAGTTTATGCATGACAGAAAACTGATGCATTTAAAAACACTCAGCCAAATTTGGAAAATGTTTGAACCTTCATGGGATGCTTTACTTGGAGACTGATTACACCTGGTTGTTCTTGGTGTTTGCCCTTTCTGTTGCAATGTAGTGGACCCATTTTCTAGGACTGTAGTGAAGCCACACTAGTGTAGGTGGTAAGAGAAATGATGAGGATGAGGAAAAGGTTTGTCATACAGAAATGGGAAATCAACACGATATGTTAACATTTTTAGTATAGAAAAATGTGAAACTTCGTAAGAAAACAAGGGAATTATTTAATGCGTGCACACAGTTTCTAGGGCACTGCCTGGTAAAGAAAGAGTCTGAGTTCTTGATCCTGGACCTGCCACAGATCTAGAGAAGTTTTAGAAAATCCCATAGCTGATAAAGTATACAGAAATTACTAGTGGTAACTTGCTGTCCTTTCTCCTTCCTGCAAAAGCTCCTCATCATCCTAAGGAGGTGATCCAAGCAACAGTGAGACACAATGTCTAGAAAAGAGAAAATTTGTAGAAAAGTTTGGCGCTTCAGCATGAGTTGTTATTGAGAGACACTATCTTAGCAGAGTCAATAGCATTGAAGGTTCAGCAGAGACATCTGTGGCAGCTCATCCCAGGATTATCCTGGCACGCTTGCAAAGCACCAGCTGAAATACTGTTGTGGCAGATAAGGAAGCAGATTGTATGCCACTACTAATATCTAATTGCTAAACACATGCCCACAGTACAGATCTCACTGGGCTTTGCTCTAGCCCCAAAGTGGAATTCTAGAACTGGCAAAGAGCAAAAGGGAAGAAGGGATTGAACTGATTTAGTGGAGGATCTTTCCAGAAGTTACTCTTGGCAAATAGCTCAAGCAACAGTTGGTTCTACATGGAGACAAGCGAATGGGAGTAGGGGATGAGTTCTGGCACTAGGAGTTTGATCTTTGACCTAGCTTGTAGCTTCTGTCTCCTACATGGTTATCTGAATGTGCAGTCTCCTGCACTACTCTAATCTGATCACAGTTGGCATTGCTTCTGTGGAAGAGGTAGTAAAGATGTGGCTTTTTCATGCACCAGATGAATTTTCCTCCCCTTCCCCAAACTGTTACTTCTTCTCTTCTTCCACCCAAGAAACCCTCAAACACTCTCAGCAGTTTTCTCTCAAGGCCGTGTATTTCTGCTCTACACGCTATGTCAAACCACCTTTCTCTGTCAATAACCTCAGTTCCTTCCAGACCAAGATCTCACTTGGCTACAGGCGTAGCCCTTCCCAAAAAGCAAATACCGTGCCAAAGTCTTGCACAACTTGCACAGCAAGTTCCACTACCTGAATGCCTTTGCAGTGATGATGATTTAGTACACCAGCTTGAATAAAGCCAGGCCAAATTTATGTCCTATAAGACCTTAACTTTGTTTATCCTGACAAAACTTTGTAATACCTACTGAAAGATGAGAAATCAGTTAACACTTGTTGGAGCAATTGATTCATGTTTTATGATTTATACATTAGCAAACCTACAGCAAAGCAGTGGATCTGTGTAGCAGTTTAGGATGGCATCCAGGGATCAAACGCATTAGAACATGTCGTGGTTTTAGCCGAAATCACCAAAACCGGACTGACAGATGGCCCTTCCACCC
>KZ505796.1:422996-442457 GCA_002844005.1 Limosa lapponica baueri | reverse complement strand
TTAATTTCAGAGAGTTAGAGGAGGCCTAGCTAACATGTAAAATTACAGAACACAAAATTGGTTTGGTTTTACTTCAAACTGGGACAGAACAAGAATAACTTTTTACTCCATTGTCCTCGAAGATTCTTCCTGGTTGGAGGAATTGCTGGAGGCTGATCAGGCACATCACTTGTGCCCCTATTCTACTGTCATGATAAATAGAGATTATGAAATAAAATACATATTTCCTGTGCTTAAGCTTTAAAGTGAACTCCATTTTTCTGGCTTAATGTCCTTAATCATATTTCCACTTCTTTTGGTGCATCTCTGAGTTCAGACTACGAATGATGGGAGGAATAAACCGGAAAAAAAATAGCTTGAAATGAGCAGGCACGCTCATTTCTGCTGACTTTTGAGTCTCAAAATAAAGCATTCAAACCCCAGTTTGATACCCCCCTGGTATCAATACAGGCCAGGGGATAAAGGGATTGAGAGCAGCTCAGAGGAGAAGGACATGGGGATACTGGTGGATGAAAAGCTGGACGTGAGCCAGTGATGTGCACTTGTACCCAGAAAGCCAACCATATCCTGGGCTGCATCAAAGCAGCATGGCCAGCAGGTCAAAGGGGATGATTCTGGCCCTCTGCTCTGCTGTGGTCTGGTGAGACCCACACCTGGAGTACTGCATCCAGCTCTGAGGCCCCCAGTGTAAGAAGGACATGGACCTGTTGGAGTGAGTCCAGAGGAGGGCCACAAAAATGATTAGAGGGCTGGAACGCCTCTTCTATGAGGAAAGGCTTGAGAGAGTTAGGGTTTTTCAGCCCAAAGAAGAGAAGGCTCTGGGGAGACCTTATTGTGGCCTTACAGTACTTAAAGAGGGCTTATAAAAAGATAGGGACAAACTTTTTAGTAGGGTCTATTGTGATAGGATAAGGGGCAATGGTTTTAAACCGAAAGAGAGTAGATTCAGACTAGATATAAGGAAGAATTTTTTTTACAATGGAACAGGTTGCCCAGGGAGGTGGTAGCTTCCCCATCCCTGCAAACATTCAAGGTCAGGTTGGATGAGACTCTAAACAACCTGTTCTAGTTGAAGATATCCCTGCTCATTGCAGGGGGGGTTGGACTAGACGACCTTTAAAGATCCCTTCCAACCCAAACAATTCTCTGATTCTATGACGTTTGAAAGTTGACTCATAATTAATTTCTAATAACTCAAAATTACAAGTATGTGACATGTGCACCCTCTTACCAGTTATTTGAAGACCATGATTATTTTTCAGGTTAAAGCTGTAAAGAAAAATCAGCCACAGTGATGTCTCTGCGAGCAGAGGATGGAAGATTCTGCAAAGTGTGCAGCAGCATGGGTATGTTAACAAGAACTCAGCAGAGGTGAACTGTGCTAGTGTTACCTTGCTTCACGGGAGGGTTTCTCGCTGCCTGCTGAGCTCCACGCAGTTCAGCACAGACTGCTGCTGCTTTGTGAATAACTAGCTTGAGAGCTGAACTGAGGGTGCATACACCACACTACAGTCATAGGCGTGCACTCAGAAAAAAAAAGAGATGCATCAGTGTACACAGGCAGTCTTTTTCAGAACTTAAAAGATGCTCTGTAAGGCAAATGCTATCAAAGGTGTATGGAGTATAGGCAGCTCTGAGAAAATAATGTTGCAGTGTGGACCTGCAGTGGGACACCATTTCCATAGCTGTGATATGTCTGGTTTCATGGTTGTCACATCTTTACTGTCTCACTTTTTTACTTTCCTATGTAATATTTTCTTTAGGCTTCTCTGAAATATTCACCAAAGGCTGAAACAACACCCTAATTTAGGAAAAAACATGGTAAACTCCAGGATCATTTTTATAGGGAAATGAAGCTTTCCTGAAAGGTCTGTATGCATGCAAGATATTTAATATTCTTTGCAATGTACTAGAAGTTCTGTGTTGTTGTTGTTCTGTGAGAGGTGGGGTTGCCAGTGCTTTTATTTTTTTATTACTTTTCCCTTCTTCCTTAAGTGTCTGAATTCTTCATTCTAGAAAAATTTAGGCATACGTCTTCTGATGAAAACTGGCCTGCCTGCATACAAGACACACAAGTAGGTGACAGCTGGGAGAATACCAATGTGTTATTATGATGATAAAGCTAGAGTAGGGTTGAGGGAATGCTTGTATTCACAGTCTGTTTCCAAGTGGAACATATCACCTTTTTGAAGCTTGTCCTTTCTACTGGAGGGATTTTTTCACCTTTTTTCTATTCCAGATGTTAATTCTATGGGAAAGAGTAGTGCAAAATTTTAACTAACTTTTTTTAGCTTTTCACTTTACATAAGGACTTAAATGCCTAGGTAAAACATGTGAGCTGGTAAAAGAGGAACCTGAATTTCTCAGTAATCACAATTTTTTATACGTTAGAACATGAGTTTTGCCTTTGAATTTTAACTTTACCATTGAGTGTGGGCCAGTGTTATTCAATAAGGTATTGGGAATTTTTTTTGGGGGGATAGGGTGGGTTAAAGCTACACCAATAAAGCAGTAGAATGCAACATTGATCTATGGTCATGCATAAATCAGTATCAAGTATACTGACAATGAAATTAATATTTCTATATATGTATTCCTATTTTAGTAATGCATTGTGAGAAGGGAAAAATATCTTTTTGTGGAAACACATGGCTTTTTGTCCTCACTGGATGTGTGACAACACATTTTTCATTCTTGCTATTTTATTTTTTTCAGATTGGTATTTCTGTTCCTGGGTATACATGTAAGGAGAGCAGGGAATATGGCCCTTTGGTAGGTAGGCTGTTTTTTATGCAGAGAATCATCAGGATCAGATAATATGAGTCTTGACACTGTTTTCAATTTAATTTTATTAAATCATCTGAAATGCATTGTTTAGCTGCTTTGTAAGTCTGAGTCTTTTTTTTAATACTTTCTGCATTGTACATAAATCAGTCAAAGTAATAGAAAAAATGTTTTAATTTGACTGACAGGTGGTCATGATTTAAAGATACTCCGTCCCAAAACCTTTTCATGAAATAGTTTTTCAAGCTATTGCCTTGGTTAACCTTAAGCTAATTGATTTTTAAGGTATACAGTTTGAAACTTTAAGCTAATGAAATGGCCATGCAGTGGCACCTGTTGGCAATGGAAGAGAGTCATATTTTCCTTACCTGTGTCACTAATGTCTATGCATATGTCACCCTTAGGATCTCCACTGCTGTACAGGAAAGGCAAGGCCTTTTTCATGCATCATTCAAGTTAAAAGTAGCATGAAAATCAAACCTATAGGTTTTGGTCTGCCTGTAACAGACAAATTCAATGCAGCCAGTTGTGCCCTTGACCCTTTCTTAACACGCAGGTATCAGCTCTGTGCTGTACGCTAGAGGAGCTCTTAAAGGCAGTTTCTTTCTGTGCTGACACTTAAAGTTTCTGAGAGAAAAGAAAAGGAGAGACAAACAATGGGTCCCATGAGAGCAGCAGTAAGAAACTTTAGCCAGAGAATATCTTCACAGAAGAATACTTTCTCGATATTCTTCTTGAAGCCTCAAATAACCCCTAGCTAAATGCCTCTTCAGTTGAAATACTAAAGATTTTTGGTACAAGAAGGCAGCCCAATATACATATAAACGGGAAAACAAATAACACAAAATCCTGCCTTCTTTTTAGGCTTCAGTCAGTCCAGCAGTAAATACGTTTTCTGTTTTAAGCATCATTAATTTCTTTGAACATGTAATTGGATTTTTATATATCTGTTCACAAAAAATGAAGGTTCCCTGGCTGGGTGATAGCTCCTTTATGAACACAGAAATCGTAATGCAAATCTATATATGTGACTCCTAGGATTCACTGTACTTCCCCTTTCACTGGAACTGCAGCCTGGCCAAAAAAGCCAGCTGTAGAAAGGAATTCTTTCAATTCTTTCTGCAATTTCTTGTGTTTCATTATACCAAAAATATTATGCAGTGATTAAGAGATTAAAAGCAAAACTGTTCATAAGAGATTACCTACCTGAAGTACTTTTTTTTGTGGTTTAACCAAGTAGAAAGAGATGTTTTCTTTTGGTTTGATAGAAGAGCTTTCTTGTAAAAGGCATAAGAATTTTTCCACATGAAATTTTTCATTTCTTAGAAAATCATCTTATCTTTGACAAAGGAGGAAAAAATCCTTATTTTGGAAAATCAAAGACCTCTAATTGTACTTTTAGTTCTTAATTATTTTAAATGCTTTAGTTAATTCAACTTATTGAGTCTTTTGTTGCAAGAACAAAATAGAAGTGTGTGGAACTTCTTTTTCAAGCTAATTACCGACTCAGAGTTTTCTACATAGGGTATAACATAATGGAAAAGTTAGAGTATACTACGCCATTTTAAGGAGAAGATGATATTATGGCATGCTGCCATCCCATGTCCACGGCTATCAAAATTCTTGGTGCAGTCAGTCTTTTTCACACCATGTCTGTGTATCTTGCATTGATGTGCTCTTAGGTACCATTAGTATATAGAAATGGAGAGGAAAAAGCTGTATTTACTATTTATTTTTCTGTAGGGCTCTAGTAATCGACCATTTGCTGAATGCTCAGTGTTGTGGTTCTCATCCTGAGAATCAATTGCAGGCCTCAGATGCTGTGAATTGGGTATTTTCTTTCAAGTACAGAGTGTCTGCATCAGTAGTGATCTTAATACACTCAGCAGCTTAGTCAGAAATGAATCTAAGAAAAGACTACATCAAAAACATGTACCTTCAAGTGATCTTAGCTGAAACGAAAGCAGGTAATGTCTCCCATTTAATGTGTGGTGTGCCTTCAATTAAAGCAGATGTATAAACAGTTTATGTGACCTCGGCTGATACAGCAGCAAGAATAACTGCAAGAAAGGAAAGAATTAATAAAGCCAAGGACAATCTAAACTGCTTTTCAGCAGACAGTGCTGACAGCAACAGAAAAAAACATTCCCTCCTGGACAAAATCGATGATCTTGAAAATCATCACAGAAGATCTAATCTTGAGTCCTCTTCGTATACCTACAATTGGGAGAGTGCTGATGCCCTGGAGTTTCCAAGCAGAACTCTTTACTCTGCAACTTGATTATTCACCATGGGCCTAAAAGTTCCATAGAAAAAGCCAGGCTACATAAGACTTCATATTTTCCCACCTTGTTTTCTTAAATTAAAGGATGAAAAAATTACACATTTGTACTTCATTACTACTTATTAGACTTGTTTTGCCCCGCTGCCCACCCGCAGAAACTCAGCTGAGTTAATTTGAGAAGAGATGAAAATGTACTGGGATGCAGAAAATGAACTCCTCTTATGGAGAAAGACAGATAACATCCTTTGTTTGCATAGGGATTTTGATAGGCTGGATTTAAAGAACAAATTGATAATTTACATTTTGAATTGCTAAGAATGAAGATTTTTTTTTTCCTTTTAGAAACAGGTGATAACTATAAAAGAATAAAATAAATACTCTCTAAAGTTAGACTTCTGAGGACTGTAAATAATACTTGTTACTCGTTAGAGGGCTTTTTTCTGTCCATTTTATTATTACCATCGTATTTTCCAATAATGTTAACCAGAAAGCTTTATTTTAAATGGTAATACTGGGTAAGAATTTTATATTCATGCTTAAAAATACTGCACATATGTCTTCAAAATTTAACTGCTTATATTTAAGGAAATGACATATTGAGTTATACACTTTCAACCTAGGTTACTTTCATATCAAAGCCAAGCCTGCAACACCTGTGTTCTGGAAGTTACAGTATTCAGTCTGTTGTTTCAACTTGCGCATGAACGTGACAAGGTCATTGACAGGAAAATGGTTATTGCGGTATGAGTAGGTAAATAATGGAAAAAGGAAGATAAGAGAGCTCATTCTGACATCTTCCCTGGCCATAATCACGTTGTCCTGATACTCTGTTTGCTACCTTTTCCCCGACTTTACACATTCAAGAATTCATAAAAAAATTTTAGAAGAAGATAATCTTCAGGCTGACAAATGTATATTCTAGAACTGACAGAGAAAATATAACCTCCTTTATGGGTTTTTATGGGGTTTATGTTTTTTCTGTCCTTTAGGAAAAAGAAAAAAAGGAAGGAAAAAAAAAAGTCTTCTTCTTGTGTTGTTTAATACAGAATAAAATAAAAAAACTGCCCAACCTCTTTTTGCTTCCCTTTCTTCCCTCATGGTAAAGATGTCCCTATATTAACTCCTATCATCTGACTGTAAAAGAACTAAAGGTGTCCCCCTTGACACTCACTGACAGGCACCTTTGTACCATAGAAAAATAGGAGTAATTGGCAATCCTTTGATGATACTTGATTTCCCCTAATGGAGTAGTTGTAGAATTTTTCAAGATGTTGTTAATAATTGTCAATATGGGAAGTGTTGCTGCCTAAAAAGCTCAGGAGCATTCACAGATGTAATGGCAGCATGGGCAGCACTTTTAGCACATTTTTCTCATGCCAAGAACGCTGCTGAATTAGCTGGAAAGGCATATGGACCTTTTTTTTTGTTGTTTTTTTTATCATAAGCAATTGTTGTAATGAAATCTCAAACTGTGAAAAATTGCCATTGAAGTTAATCAAAGAATCTTATAACAGTAAGACCTGAAGGATTTGACTTAGGAGCAATTTACGATTTCAGTCTCTCCACACAAGATGACCTTGTAGTTTTGTAAAGGTTGTCTTTATAATCAAAATTGGCTGCTGCATTTTAAAAATGCAGAAATAACTTTTTGAACAGGTTGTAGAAAGGTATCGAGGATATCTTAGAAACAGATTTGTATGACAAAACATTTTATTTGTTTAATTATAAAATTAGAGACTAAGCAGGACAGAGATTTAACATATATCCAAAGCCAATTTGTCTGTAGGTAGTCACAATGACCTAGGGTAAAAAGCCATCTTCTTGGGACACCAAGTATAATTCTCAATGAAGTGGGAGGCATTTTTGCAAAGTAAACATTCTTTGGATTTAATTAAAATAAGAGTAATCTACATGTTAGTTTTGAAATCCGTGTTCATATGGTGATGTGAGAATATAGTTGAACTTACTTTTTACTTACGAAATATGGGATAGTATAAACTTTTTGATGCAGCTGTTATTCTCTTTTAGAACGTAATTTCTGAATCTTGGTGGTAATATTTATTGCTTTCAGACAATGCAAATGCTCTGCACATAAAAGAGAATCACCTGTGATCTTGAAATGACATTTAGTGACAGTTTGAGTCATCAAAAGACTGTTTGAGGCTAACTATTAGATTAATTAAAGAAAGATCATTGTGACTGATTGGAACTTAACATCTGGTAGAATCTAGTGATATTGCAATGTGGACATATTTCATGTGGAAATATTTTGTATTTTTTTTTGCACATTGGTGTATATTGGATACAAAAAGAGTGGAGCTTTATGGATGTAGCTGTTGTGAGCAAACAAAATAGGTCTCAAATGGCTTTCTACAGACTGTTGTCACAAGGAATACTTATTAGAAACCTTCCATAATTACTGCTGTGGATTATATGAAATTAATTATTACATTTATGAAAGGCTGGTCCTGCTTGACTAATCTGATCTCCTTCTATGTCAAGGTGACCTGCTTAGTGGATGAGGGAAAGGCTGTGGATATTGTATACCTAGACTTTAGTAAAACTTTTGACGCCATTTCACACAGCATAATCCTGGAGAAACTGGCTGCTCATGGTTTGGATGAACATATTCTTCACTGGGTAAAAAACTGGCTGAATGGCCAAGCCATTAAATCCAGTTGGTGGCCAGTCACAAGCAATGTTCCCCAGGGCTCGGTAGAGGGGCTGGTTCTGTTTAATATCTTTATCAATGATCTGGATCGAGCACACCCTCAGTAAGTTTGCAGACAACACCAAGTTGGGGAGGGAGTGTTGATCTGCTTGAGGGTAGGATGGCTTCTCAGAAAGATCTGAACAAACTTAATCAATGGGCCAAGGCCAATGGTATGAGGTTTAACAAGGCCAAGGCCAGGTCCTGTACTTGGGTCTCAACAACCCTATGCAGCACTACAGGCCTGGGGAAGAGTGGCTGGAGAGCTGCCCGGCAGAAAAGAATCTAGGAGTGTTGGTCGACTGTCGGCTGAACACAAGCTAGCAGTGTGCCCAGGTGGCCAAGAAGGGCAACAGCATCCTGGCCTGTATCAGGAACAGCGTGGTAAGCAGGACTAGAGGAGTGATTGTCCCCCTGTACTCAGCACTGGTGAGGCCACACCTCAGTTTTGAGCCTCTCACTGTAAGAGGGACCCAAAGAGCAAGAGCACTACTCATTAAGGTGCTGGAGTGTGTCCAGAGAAGGGTAACAAAGCTGGTGAAGGGTCTGGAGAACAAGCCTTATGAGGAGTGGCTGAGGGAACTGGGGTTGCTGAGTGTTGCTGAGGTGGCTGAGGGAACTGGAGAAAAGGAGGATGAGGGAAGACCTTATTCCTTTCTCCAACTACCTGAAAGGAGGCTGTAGTGAGGTGTGTGTCAGACTCTTCTCCCAACTAACAAGTGATAGGACGAGAGGAAATGGCCTCAAGTTGCACAGGGGAGGTTTAGATTGGATATTGGGAAAAATTTCTTCACCAAAAAGATTGTCAAGCATTGGAAGAGGCTGCCCAGGGAAGTAGTTCAGTCACCATCCCTGGAGGTCTGTAAAAGACATGTAGATGTGGTGCTTAGGGACATGGTTTAGTGATGGACTTGGCAGTGCTAGGTTAACAGATGGACTCGATCTCAAAGGTGTTTTCCAATCTAAGTGATTCTATGATTTTATACGATGCTATGAAACGGTGTGGAGGGGTGAGGTGGAGTGGAAGGAAAAAGTGGCAAGCAGTGTAGTCCCTCCTGACATGCATGTATCTCTGTAGGAAGGCACAGCATGTGCTAAATCTACAAACTCATTTCTGAAAGTTGTCTTTGCTATTGGCTACTTGCCTGCAAAGATGAACTTTATGCCAGAGTGATAACTGATGACTTAACCACACAGTCTTACCTTTTGGAAGCCACTGTTAGGACAAAATGGCACAGTGAGGAGTAATAATAATAATAATAACATAGCTGCCAGCTGAACTGTGAACTTTACTAGCTGAGTGCTTTGTAGTATCCCAAAGCACTGGAAATGAAAAGATGTGTTCTGCTTTTTTTAAAAGAGAACAGAAAACCTGAACGATGGTGTCAAAAGGAACTTTCCCAGGTGACTTATTGGAAGTAAAAAAAAAAAAACCCAACAGAAAAACCTGTAAGCACAAGTGCAGCTGAAAGTTAGCACAGGTATTTCAGTGAGACAGGGGACTTCCTTCAGGAATCTCAGTACCTGAGGGGCAATGGGAGTTGAATGGAGTGTCAGCCCTTCTGTGTATCCATTTGTCAGTCAGAAAAAAGGCCATGACCATACAATAAGGAGTATGATGAGTACTTACCCTGAGGCAATGAGTGAAGTAGCTTTCTTTTCAGTATGAGAATATGTGTTGAAAATTTTCTTAAAAAAACCCAACCAAACAAACAAAAAACAGAAAAGAAAGAATGGAGGGATTTTTTTTTTTCTTTTTCTTATTGCCTAATTTATCTAATATATGATACGGCAGCTTGAGGTTTTAAGATGAAAAACATTATTCAGTCAAAGGGATTTTTGCACTAAGCATCCATCTTCAGTTCTGCCATATGTGTGTAATGTAGCTTTTGAGTGATGACTTAAGACTGTAAGCAGCGGATAGTGTCATCAGAGAGGGCACAACTGTGGAGAAACTGAAAGCTGTGTCTTTGTTACAGGTAAGTCAATATACATTTAAACAGCATTGCTGTAACTGCCTGAAAGTCAATATGAAAGTATAACTAGAGACTGGATATGACAAGTGACATTTTTCAGCATTGAGCTCAAAAAGTTGACGTGTGAATAGAGATGAAAGGAGGAAAAAAGGGATTTCTGCTGTTCGTCAAAAACTGGAGAGCACATAAAGCTGTCAGCTGTAGGAGGAACAAAATTGCCTTTTGCCTTCCTTTTCAGTTATTGCTGCTTAAGAGCCAGCAGACTAAATATGACCCATAGTCTGTAGCAATGCTAGTGGAGTTGTGTTATGTATACCACCTGAAGTTGGTACCTGGGATTGGGCTGTTCACAGGAGACACGGTAAAACTCCTGACTATCACAGAATCATTCCCATAGATCTGCATTGCTGACCATTTTGAAGGCCTTTTTCTAGTAAGATCTCAATTGCACAAGCCAATTATTCTTGATAGAAGAGTATACATGCCTAAAAGAATATTTTATTTCCAATTTACCTTATCTCATTATTTTAGCTGAATCCAGAGATGTTTAACTCATTGAATGCAAAAAAAAAAAGGTAGTGAATGTTAGGGAAGAGAACATGTTGGTGTGGTGGGTTGACTCTGGCTGTATGCAAGGCACCCACCAAGCTGCTCTATCACACCCTTCCTCAGCTGGTCTGGGATGGGAAAAATACAACGAAAAGCTCAAGGTTGAGATAAGGTCAGGGATAAATCACTTACCAAGTACTGTCATGAGCAAAACTGAATCAACTTAGGGAAATTAATTTATTGCAAATTAAATCAGAGTAGGATAATGAGAAATAAAACCAAATCTTAAAACGCTTTCCCCCACATCTCCCTTCTTCCCGGGCTCAACCTCACTCCTGATTTTCTCTACCTCCTCCCCCCAGGTAGCGCAGGGGGACAGGGAATGGGGGTTGTGGTCAGTTCATCATGCATTGTCTCTGTCATTCCTTCCTCCTGACACTCTTTCCCTGGCCCAGTGTGGGGTCCCACCCATGGGAGGTAGTCCTCCATGAATTTCTCCAGCATGGGTGTCTCCCATGGGCTTCAGTTCTTCATGAGCTACTCCAGCATGCGTCCTTTCCTTGGGGTGCAGTCCTTCAGGAACAGACTGCTCCAGCATGGGTCCCCCATGGGGTCACGTGTCCTGCCAGCAAACCTGCTCCAATGTGGGCTCATCTCTCCACAGGGTCACAGGTCCTGCCAGAAGCCTGCTCCAGTGGAGGCTTTACACAGCGTCACAGTCTCCTTTGGGCATCCACCTGTTCCAATATGGGGTCCTCCTTGGGCTGCAGGTTGATACCTGCTCCACCATTAACCTCCATGGGCTGTAGGGAGACAGGCTGCCTCAACCTGGTCTTCACCATGGGCTACAGGGGAACCTCTGCTCTGACTCCTGAAGCACCTCCTCCCCCTTCTTCACTGCCTTTGGTGTCTGCAGAGTTGTTGTTCTCACCTATTCTCACAGCTCTCTCTGGCTGCAATTGCACAGATTTGGGTGGGTTTTTTTCTCCCCTTCTTAAATATGTCATCACAGAGGCATTACCACTGTCACTGATGGGCTCGGCCTTGGCCAGTAGCTGGTCCATCTTGGAGCCAGATGGTATTGGCTGTATCAGACATGGGGGAAGCTTCTGGCAGCTTCTCACAGAAGCCATCACTGTAGTCCCCCTGCTACCAAAACCTTGCCATGCAAACCCAATAGGATTAGTGAAAATGAATGAGGTTGTGCAAATGAACTCTACCTTCAGCAATATGACTGGACAGAACTGATGATCAACAGCTGCAATTGTCAGCCAAGTGCTGAAACGGATTCCTTTGTGATGGAAAACCAAAAAAGCATGGATGAGAAAGACTTTTTAAATTAACCATCTGTTTCAAATAGGTTACCCCAAAAAGAGTTGAAAACTGTTCAGCCATTGTCTATTCAGTTGCACTATGCGTAGCACATGAGACCAAGACTGGTTATTTCGGTCCTTCGGTTCAGTTGCTGATGAACAGTTGTCCGTATGACAAAAAAATCACTGTTGTTCTTTGTCTGCAAAACTCAATAGACATACATAAAGCAGTACAATCTCCTGTGCACAATTGTTCTGGCTATTTAGAATGGCAAGGAAACACAGGACTGGCTGCCATGGTATCAGTGAAGCTTATTTTTTCACTTCGGAAGCAAAGCTGCCTCTGTGAGGAAATGCAACTTCAACTGATGAGCATGGGAGTCCATATCTCATCTGAAGTTCTCAGAGATTCATGGTTAAACTCACAAACAAATTTTCAAGCTATAAGTACTGTGCAAATTCTCTCTTATGTGTATAACTCTAGTAGGTTTTAGACCATTATTGTTAAAAGTCTTGCTACTATGTCAGGAAGCTGATAAATCAGAGTAGGGAAAAAAAACCAACTGAGCCTTTCCTGAACTCATAATGCTGAAATTCTCATTAGGGACAACACAAAAATTCTTGCAAGACTCCCAGCATGGCAGTTCACTGACCTAGCCAACAACTTGTACTTGAAATGATAATCCCATTCACTTTACAGTGTTTGTCTCAGTGAAAGTTGTAACAAGGTATTTCACAGAAGCATGTGTGTTAGGACTAACGCGTGCCTCAAACTTTAAAGGAAGTCAGGGTTTGACATTCATTAAATAGGAAAGTTAGGATTTGAGCACTGAGTTTCTGCATGAGATTCTGCTCTAAGGGATTATAAACACAGTGATTAGACATTTTTCATATGATTAAAGCTTTATATTGCCAGGGATTAATTGCCTTCCATTAGGCTCCACAGACTCAAGACCTTGTTTAGGATCATAATTTGAAACAAAATGGCTGATTTCATGTGACTCATTACACACAGAAACAAAAAAAAGAGATGTCTCAGTAGAGGAGTCTGTGCTGTAGATCTGCTATCATAGAAAAGAGGCAGGAATACGTAGCATCAATATAAAAAGCTCTGAACTTCGACATCTGACTCTGATGTTATAAACTCCCATTCACTTTATTGCTTGCTGTACAATGCCAGTCACACTTGAGATCACTTTCCTATTGGTGTTTCTGTCTAGTCATTGCTTTGTTTTTTTCCTTGTTTTCCAATGATCAAAATAACAAGTGACTTGGTATTTAGTTTGATGTTATCTGTCACAGGTAAATATCACTTGATTGTTTCAGTCATTAACAAGGAAAAGCTAGTAAGAGAGAAAAAATGCTAAGGAAACCAAACACAAGTTGCAATGAAACCCCTCAAAGGGGTATGATACAGACTGTGTTTTGATTGAGTTGTTTTTTCTCCCTTCTGTTATTTCTGTGAACCTCTTACATCTGACTTGAAAAATACCATACCAACTGAGCTTGTTTTTTGTTGACACGACTAACACGTTGTGACACAAAAGCAAGGTTCCTTACACTTAGAAATTATTGTTTTGTTTGAAAGGAGCTCAGGTCTTTCACATTTCAACCATGATTGTGAACACATACCAAGGGAATTCCTTTATGGCAGCATTAAGCATTAAGCTTGGTAGCCAGGATATATAGTCAGATGCTACCATTTGCATACTTTTTTAGCCTGTAAGCGTAACACACTTTCTTCATCTCATTAACATAATTACTTTGCTAATCTGGAATTGGGTTTTTTTGAGAGACATTAACTTAGTATAGAATTAACTCTCTTATTCCATATTAATCATCATCATATGACTGAGATCATATTCTGATGCCCTACTTCTCTTTTCCTCTCTGATTTATTTTGACTTTTCTATTGACCGGGCATAAAATAAGTAGCCTATCTGTTTGCTCTAGTTTTGCAGTCTGGGAGGCTAAGAGAAGACAAGAAATGAATATATGACTAAGAGAGATGGATTAAAAACTAGCCCTATCCACCTACTAAGAGTTGAAATGAGTATTTTACATTCTTTATTTGAAAGGTTTGATTACTGCCATGCTCCCTGCTAATTACTGTGTTGTAGGTTGTGTGTTTCTATGACACTGGCATGGTAATCAATACATGAAGATTTCACAGAAATAGCTCTTCTTGCTGTCATGCAAAAGGTAGAAACATTGGTTTGGTTCTGTGTGATAATTTCTGTGATCTCTTTCATGTGATAACTACTTTTCAGATAGTCTCTGCCCGGCTCTTCAGAGAAAGGCATACAATTGTCAGAGGCCTGGTAGGAACACAGAGAAATTGCCTGAGCAGCCAGGGATGAGGTTAGGAAAGCTAAGGCCCTGATAGAATTAAATTTGGCCAGGAATCTTGGGGAAGAGGGAAGGGATGCCGTCCACAGGGATATGGACAGCCTTGGGAGGTGTGCCTGTACAAACCTCATGAAATTCAACAAGGCCAAGTGCAGTGTCCTGCACCCGGGCCAGGGCAATAGCAAGCACAAATACAGGCTGGGCGGAGAGTGGATTGAGAGTGGTGTTGTGGAGAAGAACTTGGAGGGTGTTGGTGGATGAGAAGCTCAACATGAGTCGGCAATATGTGCTGGCAGCCCAGAAAGCCAACTGCATGCTGGGCTGCATCAAAAGAAGTATAGCCAGCAGGTCAAGGGAGGTGATCCTGCCCCTCAACTCCACTCTGGTGAGACCCCACCTGGAGTACTGTGTCCAGCTCTGGAACTCTCAGCACAGGAAAGACATGGACCTGTTGCATGTTTCCTGTTTCCTCAGCACAGGAAAGAAATGGACATGGAGCAAGTCCAGAGGAGGCCCACAAAGATGATCAGAGGGCCAGAGCACCTCTCCTAGGAGGACAGGCTGAGAGAGGTGGCGTTGTTCACCTGGAGAGAAGGCTCCAGGGAGACCTTACGGTGACTTTCCAGTAATTAAAGTGGGCCTACAGGAAAAATGGGGAGGGCTTCTATCAGGGTGTGTAGTGGTAGGATGAGAGGTAACGGTTTTAAGCTGAAGGAGGGTAGACATAGATTAGGTATAAGGAAGAAATTCTTTACTGTGAGGGTGATGATACACTGGAACAGGTTGCCCAGGGAAGTTGTGCATGCCCCATCCCTGAAAGTGTTCAAGGCCAGGTTGGATGGGGCTTCGAGCAACCTGGTCTAGTGGGAGGTATCTAGTGGGGGTTGGAATTAGATGATCTTCAAGGTCCTGTCCAACATTAACCATTCTATCATTCTATGAATCTCTGCCCTCACCTAATCGTGCAGCTTTAGAAAAAGGAAGCACAACTTGTAACTCCCTTTGGATTTTCAGTCTGGAAATATACTTCGTATTTTTGTCATCATTGGTCACGTATACACCAACAGAGACTACCTGGGCTCACTCTTCCATGACCCTAAGCCAACCAACTTGTTCCTTGGAGCCATGGAGCATTCTCACAGACTGCAAAATAAGTTAGGTTTCCAACTTCTTTATTAATTAGAGTAGAAACCCTGATTTAAGACCAACTTATTTGTGAGATACTGCCTAAACCTGGTGTCTGAGACACTGTTATTGAATGAAAAGTCATGGACAAATAATTTAAAGATCAAGTCCTAAATCTAAGTTTACCTTAGGAGGAAATAGCATTTTGTTATGTAAATAGCATCAAGATTAACCTGGTCTATATGCCCAAAGAAACCTACAAAATCTCGCTTTATCTGTATTGGCAAAAGTTTTGCAATAATAGCTATTCTGTCTATAAAAACTGATCCCAAGCAAATAGACATTTGCATATTAATCTGGATTTTACTCTGCATGAATGGCAAAAGTTAATATTTTAAAAGTTCATCATATTCTGCCTTACACCAATGAGAACTAATCTTAGTATTGCTTGTCAGATGCACTAGCCAAGGAAAATGAAGAAATGTTTCTTATTTGTCTTTTGTTTACCTTATTATTTAGTTTATACTTGGTTTGACTAAATTTAAGTCTTGGATTTAAAGTATGTGGTACTTATGGTCACAGCAAAAGACTCCTTTGAAGCAGTTAGTGGTCTGGCCACATATACTTGCTTATAAAGAAATGTGCCCTTTTCTAAACCCACTGTTCTTTGCTGTGGACAATTAATGTATTAACATTTGCTAATAGCTTAGTTGATATTTCAGTCTAGTGTTTAGATACTGTGTATATGACCTTTTTGGTTCCTCTAGTGTTCTGTGTTGTTTTTCACATTTCCCAGCCTGATTAATGCGATGATGATCTAAATCTTAACAGTTCTGTAAAAGCACCAAGGTTACTACCGTAAGTGCTTAATACTTTAGGCCCAAAATCTGCTCTTGACCATTTGATTAGTGTAAAGCATTAGTCAAAAACATTTTCTTAAATGAATAAACAAATTGTATTTTCCATTATGATACTTAATTCACCTGCTTGCACTTTATTTAACTTTTATTACCGATCATGGAAAGGATATGACTTTAATCATTTAGTTGGAAAGATATCTGCTGTGGTAATTACAATCTATGCTAGGATGTTCACATTGTCTTTGGACTGTTCCTCCTGACTTGCATGAGCTGTCAGAGTTCTGCCTAGGGAAAATAAAATGCTTTCTAAAAGTGATTTGGAAACTTATTTCAAAACAACATCACAGCACTGTTTTGTGACCAAAACCATGTTCATCTCATTAAGTTACTAAAGCTGTAAGACAGCACAGAATTTTCTAGATTAAATTTTGTTTGTTGGTACCAAATTTTCTCTCTAAATATTTTATGAAATACAAACTAAAAGATGGTAGGTGTTCATATTGTGAACAGCCCAGTGGAAGAAAGATAATCTATGTCTATGTTACCTATTAAGTCTGTGGTGAAAGCAAATAAAACTGGGTAAAATAATTATCTGGAGCAGAAAAAACCTTATTCACTCAGAGACTTTAAAAATCTAGTCATCAGAAAGTGAAGAGAGCTCTGTATTCCTTAATTAACCATACTGCTGTGACACAGCAAAGTTTTCTAACAAACTAGAGCTGTATCACTTTACTATCCTACAGAAACCAAGTTGCAATACATACCAAGTTCCTGAAACTAGCCACAGCCAAAAAAATTGTTAGCTGTTATGTTTTTCTGTAAATTGATCAAAGCATTCGATTTGTCAAACACTGGGTACTTTTGGAAGCAATTTCCCTGCAGATCAGAGCAGGTTTTTTTGTTTCCTAGGGTACTAGCATTTTTTATACAGTTTTCAGCTAGCTAAATGAATCATTCCCCTGAGCTTGGAAACAGAATAGTTGCACCTGTTTGAGAATCAAAACCAGGAGCTGGAGTGCTGGATATGCTCTTGATTTTTCTGAAGGCTCTGAAAAGCCCTAATGTGCATTAGACAATGAGTGTCAGTAACATTTCAGCCTCAATTAACTGCTACTGAAGTTACAAAAAGGCAAATAAAAGCCATCCACGACTTTTAACTGACAAGGAGCTGTCAGCCACTGGGAGCTCTGCTGAAAGAGCTCAGTGCGCTCTGTCTCAGGCTCTTGGCAGCCCCCAGGACCTTGATACAGCAGGAGGCCCAGCATGTGGGGCTGCGGGATACCAGCAGCCCTGCTGGTTGAACTCCCTCGTTCTTTTCCTAGCTCGCTATGGAGTCTGTGAAAGTATGATGCCTGATCCTTGCAAAGACAGCTTTCTGTGAGAATAGGAAAGATGAAATTATCAGAGGCCGTGGCTGAAATCTATAGAGGTGTTTTACAGCTGCAAACTGAGATGTTGCTTGACTGTTAGCTCAACCCTGTATCCACACATTGAGGAAAAATAAAATCCCTTTGGATGCTTTTTTTTTTATTTTAATTTTAATGTTGGGACTGATGTCTGATCTTTGCACTCAGGCAATAACTCACCTGATGGGACACTTGGAACCCTGGTGATACTTCCAGGTACCATAAACAAGAGCCTAAAACATTATGAAAAGATTGATAAGTTATGGCTCTGCTCAAGTGCCAGTGATGGAAGTTCTCTGTGTCATGAGTGTGCACCTGGGCAGTCTTAGAGGCAGGCTGCTTGGTACTGGCAGTGCTTCCAAGGGAGATGGGTTAGAGGCTGCAGTCTGTGGAGAAGGTGTGGTAAAGAAAAACATTGCTGGCAATAGCAGGTTGCTAAAGATGTGATGCAGAGCCTCACTATGAAACACTTTTCTATCATGAATATTCATAGTATCCCTGTCATAAGTCCCAAATGAAACACCTTCTGCAGATGTTATTTTCATGTCTAGGGTCCATGAGATAGTTCCCCGTGTTGGTCATATGGTCTGAGTCTCATGACCTTCTTTCCAGTACCGTAAAACCTCATAGTGCTGACTGGGACTGAAAAGGACTGGAAAATAGGCATCAAGCTCCTGACTGTTGTTTTCCCAGTACATAGTGCACATCTTGTTTAATAGGCAGCAGCAGAGTGTTATTGAACAAGAATAGCACATTCTTCCTGTGGATGCAGGATGGGAATTACATTATCTGTGTTTGGAGAAAGAACAATTCGCAATGGCTCAGTTTCATTGGTGTCATCTTCGAGGGCAGCCAAAAAGATGGGGACACAGAGCTAGACACAACTTCTGTGACTTGTGGTGTAACCTTGCATCAGTTCTCTAACTCTTTAACTTCAGAGATGTAGCCATTAATGACTGTAGGAAAAAGAAAGGCTGTCCATGAGAATCATTGAATCATAGAATAGTTTGGGTTGGAAGGGACCTTTAATGGTCATCTAGTCCAACCCCCCTACAATGAGCAGGGACATCTTCAACTAGACCAGGTTGCTCAGAGCCCCATCCAACCAAAATTCAATGTTTCCAGGGATGGGGAAGCTGCCACCTCTCTGGGCAAACCTGTTTCAGTGTTTCACCACTCTCATTGTAAAAAATATCTTCCTTATATCTAGGCTCAATCTACTCACAGTAAGTTTAAAACTATTACCCCTTGTCCTATCACAATGGGCCCTGCTAAAAAGTTTGTCCCCATGTTTCCGATAAGCCCTCTTTAAGTACCGGAAGAATGTTATAAGGTGTCCCTGGAGCCTTCTCTTCTCCAGGCTGAACAACCAGGACTCTCTCAGCCTGTCTGAATAGAAGAGGTGCTCCAGCCCTCTGATCATCTCCAACAGCTCTATATCTTTCTTGTGCTGAGGACTCCAGAACTGGACACAGTGCAGCTGGTGGGATCTTATGAGAGCAGAGTAGAGGGGCAGAATCACCTCCCTCAACCTGCTGGCCACACTTCTTTTGATGAAGCTTTTGATGAAGCCCAGGATGCGGCTGGCTTTCTGGGCTGCAAGCACACATTGCTGGCTCATGTCCAGCTTTTCATCCATCAGTACCCCCATGTCCTTGTCCTCAGGGCTGCTCTCAATCCCTTCATCCCCCAGCCTGTATTGATACTGGGGATTGTTCCAACCCAGTTGCAGGACCCTGCACTTGGCCTTGTTGAACCTCGTGAGGTTCACATGGGCCCACTTTTCAATCTTGTCCAGGTCCCTCTGGATGGGATCCCTTCCCTCAGGCCTGTCAACTGCACCAGTCAGCTTGGTGTCATCTGCAAACTTGCTGAGGGTGCACTCAATCCCATTGTCTATGTCATTGATGAAGATATTGAACAGTACTGGCCCCAGTACGGACCCCTGACGGACACCACTTGTCACCAAACTCCATCTGGACATTGAGCCATTAACAACTACCCTCTGGATATGACCATCCAACCAACTCCTTATACACTGAACAGTCCGCTCATCAGATCCATACCTGTCCAATTTAGAGAGAAGGACGTTGTGGTGGGACCAT
>KZ505796.1:382072-402973 GCA_002844005.1 Limosa lapponica baueri | reverse complement strand
CTGACTGGCTATGGTCCTGGGTTTCTTAGGCAAGACATCTGTGAGAACGATTTGTGTGTGAGAAATTGGACCAAAAAAGAAAACTGTTTCATGCTAATTGCAATTTCCAATTGTAAACCTGGAGGTGAGCTGCCACTGACAGGCTCTTAAACTAATTAAACAAACAGTCCAGTACCCCATGCTGTGTAATGTTACACAACTATGTATAAACAACTCTGCTGAAGATTTATCCTGACCCCAAACTTCGAATAGGCTCTGCTGAAGTTAAGCGGGCTGTTTGAAGTGTCACGATGATCTGCAGTCCTCCTGTCTGATGCACTACATGCTTGACTCTAATTAACAGCAATCAAATAAGGAAAACCCTAATCAGTATTCAACAGCTATTACCCTCAGCTTAGCAGAGAGAAAACATAATTTCAGAAGAGAAATAAACATGTGGTATTGTGTGGAACTACAATAAATCTTTTTAAGTGGCTATGAGAAAATATTTTATTATTGTAACATGCCATTAAGCTGTGATCTAAGGCCTCAGGGGATAAAAAAGAGGGGGCTGGGGAGGAAAGAAATCCCATATTATCCAGATTCAGTGTTTGCCTCTGTTGAGTCTTGTTGTAATGTAGCTGCGACAGCATTTTTCATCTCTCTTTGCTTTGGGCATATAAAGTGTCAGTTGTCCTTACCCTTAACAAACACAAGGAAAACCTTATTTTCTAAACTGTATTTTATAGAGAAGTATCCTCTTCTTTTTTAAAATGCCATTATGCGTAGCTCATTCTGGTCCATAAGTATTCATGATTTTGTGAATGAGAAGCTAGGAGGAGGGCTCCCACAGATTTCAGTACTCACCACATCATTATTTGATCCACGTTCCACTTCTCGTCTTCATGGAATCTTAAGAAACCTTTTAAAACTTTGTGGGATGGCAGAAATGTAGTCTATCAGATCATGTTCATCACTGGATATGAATTTTGAGCCATGAGTCCCTGTATCTTTATGCTACACTGCTTCTTGATTAATGAAGTGTTCCCAGAAAAGGCAAAGTTACTCAGGAGAGGTCTATGGTCATCTCAGTTACCTGGAAGTACCTTCCTATGGTCTGGAAGACAAAGATGCTTCTAGGAAATCATTTTCTTCTTTGAATGACCAGAACTGATTAGTTTCCTGACCTATCTGTGCATCCAAACGAGATGGCCTGTTACTGTCAGTCAGTTGGTCATCCTTTGTGCTTAGTTCTCTACTCTTTTCAGTGTATCTGAACAGCTGTTTTGCACAAAGTCCTTTGAATCCACTCTCAAAAACACATTGCATGTGCTTAGCTTCAAGTTCTCTTTCCCCTTTTGCTGTGTTCCCAAGGACACAAATGGATGCTCTGTGACTGAAGGCCTTTATTTCCTCTTAAGTACCATGGGTTTTTGCATAACTGTAAGCAATTTCTCTCCTGACTGTGCAATTTCCCTTGGTGATGTTTAAAGGAACATTTTTTAATTCTATTTTTAAACTGTTAGAAATAGCTCTCCAGAGCTTCCACTGCTGAATACTAATAACTTTTTATATTAGCATAACAGGATAGTTTTATCAAAGATCACAGTTTTAGGGGAAAATGGTAGTGTTTGCGTCTCGAGAGGCAAGGGGAAGCTATTCATAGGTTTATGGAGGTCTTTGTCCTTTCCTTCAGCTTCCATAGTTTTGTTAATGCTAAATTAAATTAAATGTGCTAAAAGAGCTGTGGCGAGTGTTTGCTAATATGCATGCCAGCCTTATCAGAGGGTGTTACAGAACGCCATTTTTTCCCAGATGCATGGAATTTTAACACCTGTTCATCCTGAAGCTTAGATTATTTTCTCCTAGGGCTATTTATAAGTAAAGCTGTTGTTGGTGACTTTGGTATTTTTACACTAGCCCATATGGCTGCAAGAAAATGCAGAGAGATATACGTAATGGAACAGAGGGCAAATAATTGTCTGGAAAACCCAGACTTTGTTCAATATGTCTGGAAATAGTGTAGCAGCAGGCAGAGTTCAATTAAATCATCTTGATTTTGTGGAGGGAAAGGATTTGCAACCACTGACTTGCCCCTTAAAATCAGCTTTCTTGTTTACCTCAAGCATATAGCTCTTTGAATACAATCTAAGCTGATTCTGGTAGACCAATATGTATCCTTCATCAATAAAAGCTAAGTAGTCTTGTCATCCAGGGACACTGAAAGCTGTGCCTGCTGTGACCTTATTCTGCACCACGTTGTGCAAGTGCTATGAGTCTCCAGCTAAACCCGGAGGGGACTGAGCAGGGAGAAAATGCACCCCCCGATGTTCAATTCAGCCATTGTTTTCAGGAAATGCTAACACGTCAGATCCCACTGCAAAACATCAATGCTTTTTCTATTACAATTTGAAGGTTTCTTTTAGAAACTTGTTTTGTATTGTGAGCAACAGAAGTCAGAGGAATGAGTTGAAGCTGCTAATATGTTTGGAATATTTGCAGAAATATGTTTATTTCACAGATACATTACAGGATGGATGTTACCAAACTGGATATTTCCAGGAATCTGTAGGACCCAAACACATTCACACCACTCCATATTATAAGTTTCTGGAGATAAGTGGAAGTTAGACCACAGGTACAGCAATATTTTTGGCTTTTTCATTTCTCCTCCTGCAACACAGGTGCCTGATGTCAAGGCATTCCTGTTTCCAGTCCGCAAGGTTTCACTGTGATCTAAAATGAATCTGATCTGTGATGTAGTTACAAGGAGGAGTTAAGAGGCTCTTGTACCTGCCATCTGCCCATCGCTGGTGGAGTTACTGCCTAGTAGCAGAACAGAGGATTAATGTCCCCTCATCTGCTGAGCTCATATCCTGGTTGAAATAGATGGTATTTGAAGTTAACAGCACCCAGCTATGAAATATGTTGGCACAGCAGTGGAAACACTGCAGGTACTGCTGCATTAGTCAGTAGTGCTATGTTGGGGCAGGGATGGGGCAAGCAGCTGGATACAGTGACTTCTGGGACCACCGCTGACAAGCTGTCAAAAGTCATGAGCTAGCACACTGTGCTTCTGATCTGTGAATCCTTGACTTGAACAAAAAGTGTTCAGTTTCTAGTACATCTTATCACAATTTTTTTATGAAGCAGCATGAGGTTCTAGGCTGGTGAGAGCTCAGGAGTGAGAAATACTGCATTGTATCTTTTTTTCTATCTATTTTTATATTTTTTCCCCCATTATGCTAGAGTAATACACTACCTTAGTAAAGAACTAGCCAAATAGTGTTTGTGCAGACATTTCAAACCTGAAAAGTTGAAATTGGTATGTAAAATCATATATTACTGTTGTATCAATTCATGACTAAAATTTGTAATTATAGTCAAATTGTATTTCTAATTTCTATGAATAGGGCTTTAAGTGCCTTGTTCTGGAAAGCAATTAAACAACATTATATCAGCAGATGCTATGGTGCAATATTACCCCTCTGACAATATTTTAATTAATTAAAGTAAAGCCAAGACTTGTTTCTTCTCTTAACAGCTTAGCTTCCTTTACTTTTTCTGTAAGTATTTGATTCAGTGGTTTCTCGTGTTCATAGATCAATACGAGAAAAGACCTATCATCAACAACTTTTAACATTAAAAATGAACAAGTTCTTTAAAAGTTCCCATTCTATCCTTTGGTTTTCTTTCTTTATAGCCTAGTGCTTTTAGCACACTACAAAACATTCAACTGGGCTTTGAAAACTGGGAAAACACAGAAATGTTTCTTTTCCAGATGGAGAAAGAATACATTTTTTGTTTTTCACTCTTAAATTTATATGTCTCTGCTGGTTTTGGTCACTAATAATTGTGTGTTTATTGTTCTTTATTGCTGTATGCTATTGTCAATGATAACATTATTTCCTTCCCTCATTGATATTTTAATATGACTGCATGAATCATTCAAGCTGTAATACATTTAATGGCTGCCACTATAATTTAACTTTCTTACAGATTTGAACTGTATGAATTCTCTGTTCTTAGCTAAACCCTGATCATGCTAGCCTCGCTTCATACTACCTCAATTTTAGGATCATAGTCTCCCTAGTCTTTATCCTCTGGTAATGCAGAGAGAGAAGAGGCATCTTTGGAGGGTAAGACAACCTTTCTGAAGTTTTGAACAATCTCCTGCGAATACCTCTTGGCTATAAAACAAGCTGAAATATCTGCATCTGAGAACCTCAGGTGCTTACACCTGGGCCAGACCAGGCACCTGTGCCACTTCTTCCCTCAGCTTTTGTGGGAGCACTTCCTGTGGTACCTCGTACTTCTGGTTTTGCTGCAGTCAGTGGGCACTGATTCTTAGTGGGTGTTTTATACAGCTCTGAATCACTGACTTTTCATTTATGTGGGTTGATTAGAGACTTTGTCCTAGTAGCTGCAGTATTTGAAACAGACATTCATATTTTAAGTCTGATAAAGACCAGGCTAATAAAATCTTCTGTGCAGCTCGCTTCTTCCCCAGATGATTCAGCGCTGGTGTTGTCTTTCTGGGTGAGGGATGGTAAACTTACTCATGTGTTTCTTATGGATCGTTGAAGCATTTCAAAATGAAACTGAAATATTGAAATAAAAAGATTCCACTTCAACAGGTATGAACCAGTTCTTTTGCATTGGTCTTAAACACATTCCAGATTTCCACTTTGGAAATTAGATTTGTTTTTTGATAAAATAACTCAAAATTTTTCTTAATAACACTTCTCTTTGATCTGATGTAAACATGCCGTAGCTGGATAAATTCTATAAATGCTAGTAAGGTTGTATTTTGATTAAAAAAAAAAGTTTTGATTCCTTGGTTACTTTAGTGATTTTATTTCTCATTTAAGATCCTTCATCCACAGTAACATCTGATCTCTTAAGAACTTGACAGGGAAGTTTTCAGTGGAGGATAAATTCTTACCTTCAACATCATAAGGGAGATTAATTTATTTTTATTAGCAGCACTTTTTAGCACTGCTGAAAGATGTCAAAACTTCTGCACTTCAGAATGAAGGTTTCTATTTTATCAGCTTATCAGATATTGTACATGCAATAGCTCTTTCAGATTTTTGAAATGTCACTGTATTTTTACTGTGAATTACCATGGTCATTGCCAGACTTGATCTCCAGAGTTAGAGACTGAGATATTAGGTGGGAGAATGAGTGTCTTAATGAGATGATGTAATCTTAAAATGGGAGTAATTCCAGATTAAATTGAGAAGACTCCAAGTAGTTCAGTTTGAACCGAGACTCTTCTGAACTGAGATTATTTTAACACTGAGCTAAATATTTTTTTTTCTTATTTTAAGTTAGCTGTGTGACAGTGTTCCTGCATATATTACTCTTTCATGGATGTTGCAGAGTATCAGAGTTGCAGAGCATCAAGTATGTAGAGACATAGGTACACATAGTCACTCTGTGATGTGCTTCCCTTGTTCTGTTTTGCTAACTTGTCTGCTGACTACTGAAATTACAGCTTTTACCAGAGATCTGTTTATTTTTTGTAGGAAATATCTGTTGTTAAACAGCACTCTTATGGGTTATTGAGCTCTCCTTTCAACAAAATCCTTAAAAAAAACCATACAGTATACAATTCAGTTCAATATGAAAGATTTTAGCATTATAACAGGAAAGTGCATTTACCCACTTTGTTTCCAATGTAAATTTTTTGTTTAAAAGGGATGTTTGGATAGTATCCAAGGTCTTGATCGGTAACCTGGATGCTATGAGATTCATACAATATTGGTTTAATCAAATTAGCCCTCCTCTGATTAATATAGAAAACCTAATTGTTTTCTGGGTTTGTGGCATATTACATCTCAAAGATCCTGCTTCTGAGAAGACAACTGTTAAGGGAAACAATGTAAAATGAAGATGTAATTTGCTGATTTGTTCATCAGAGTAGCCTGCCTTTAGAAAAATTATAACAGGGATGGTGCTGACCAAGTTGTTTATCTTCTCCTAAATCAAGTACCTAAGGATTGACAGGGGAAAAAGAAAAAACAGGAGGAGAAGGAGGAATTCTTAAAGCGGAACAGTGATTCAAAATAGAAATGCCATTCTCTCCATAGAATATGAACTCCCCCAGAAGCCTGTAGAGAATGGATGTCTAGTAGCATCTAGGACACTTTTAGTCAACTGCAGCTAATGGCCCTCTGGGCTATAAGTTTCTTAAAACACTGAAACAAAAAATTCTTCAAATAAAATAAACTGCATGTCAGTAGCTGTTTAAGCTACCTCTTAATAGCAATTCCAAATGTAAAACTCTTTTTGAAGGGTTATTTTTGTGACAGTAGTCACAGGTGCACCTCTGAAAGACTGAGATTACACAACACTGGACTCCTTTTTCCCACAGTATGAGCGCTGTTTCCATTTCAGTTGACCTATAGGTCAGAGAGCAGAGGTGTGTTAGATAGGTCTCCTGTACACTGGAAAAAGGGGGTTCTGTCAGGGAACATATCTTCCTGAGCTTTTTGCTGGCACACAATGGAAATTCGAGAGAGGAGGACTCCAACTGTAAATTGGCAGTATGTTAAGTCTTACATAGGTAACTGTGGGTAATATTTAGGCATGTGACAAAGCTCTTACACTTGCAAATAATTTTAAGATTTCAATGGCTTCTGTGGAACATGTGAACTGATTTCAGAATCACTCAGTTCTGGACCGAAGGATGGTTCCACAAAAATCGTACTGATAAAGTGGACATAACTTAGTTGATCTAACACTTCTCGGGATGGAAACATATTTCTTTTCCTCACAGGTCTTCTAAAACTGAAACTTTACATCTTTACATGTAGTTTTGTTGAGCTTAAGTTGTTTTCTGCAACAGGGCTTGCTTCCTTCTGCCTATCAGGTGTTTATCAAAACTTAAAACAGTTAATTCTGTTCAGGCAATAAGATATTTAAGCGGTAGTAGTACTTACAAGTTGATTTGCTGAGCACAGCCAGAAAAAATGCTATTGGAAGCAACCATAGTCCTTAAAATGTTCTTTTCACCTGGACATACGGAATGGGAGGCACCATGTTTGTGTTTACCTAACTCTCCTTGGCCTCTCCTTGGCTGATAACAACCTCTTCTTTGACACTTGTAATAGCTGATTTTCCATCCTTTGGGATTTTTGCTTAGAGGTGGATTACTGCTTGAGAGCCAGGAGGCTGAATTTGGTTAGGTACAATTGACTTAAATGGGTAGTCAATTCACTTGACTTCTGTTTATGGCTTTGTAGCTGCTCTGGGTTCACCCTCCCCAGGCTGTGCAACAGGTGGTCATGCATAGCTGAGCTCTTTGGGAGGGCTGTGTTATTCTGACCCTGCTCTGATACTGCATGTATTAGGAACTCAGGAGCATCCTGCAGGCCTACTGAGTCTGCAGGGTTTACTCTCAGGGAGTATCTACACATCATTGTATGAGCTTTTTCTAAACAAGAGACTCGGAAGCAACTTTTCACATCTGCCTATGGTTGTTTGGTTTGGGGTTTTTTTTGTTTGTTTCCTGGGTGGGGGAAAAATAATAATGGATAATCATCCCAGGCCTGGGATGTCTGCAGTCCAGCATACCTTTTCCCACTTTGTAAAGCATATGACTGATTTCCTAGTGTGTTCTCAACATTAAATTCTCTTCTACCTAAGCTGCAGTGCCACTGTGTCATCAGACTGCCTGTTGTACAGACTGCTTCTGACTGCCACTTGTAAGTTCTCTTATGCATTATGCACATATTTGTTTGTTTGTTTCTATTCCATTAGCAACTTTAATTATTTAAAAAAAATAAACCAAATACAAACAAACAAAAACACAGAAAACCCCAAACAAGAAGTTTCCCCAGCACCTTCTACACTGAATCTTTGTTTCTCTGTCAGCCTCAGGTTCTGGAACTAACTCCCCATGTTGATTACAACCTTAAGGACCTTCTGATTATTTTTATTTTCTCTGCCTCTTAAAATATATGATTGATTACAGGAGACTGTGACACACAGAAGTAGCTGGAAAAAGTTTAAGTGCTGGTTTTGGAATCAAATATAAACCCCACCATGGAATGCTGAGAGTCAGCAGGATTTTCCAGATTTGCAAACTGTAGGATTACCAGAAAGAAAAAAAATAAATCTAATGTCTATATGAAAGCACTTGCAGAGATGTTGCAGACTGTAAAACAGTTTTCAGAGTAACTTTAAAGGAACCAGGAGTACATAGACTCTTCAAGGAAAATATATGCACCAGATTATTGGTGCCACATTGCTATTAGTTCCACTGTCATTTGAAGAATCACTTCACTCCTTGAATATCGTGATGGTTAACTACTGTACAACAGCTGTCAAATATATGTTGGTGAAAAAGCACACATTCTCCAAGATTATCAGATCTCTTCTTGCTTTTTGTACAGGAAGTGCATTAATTCTTAAGTGGTGACTTAGGCTTTTAATAACTGTGGCATTTAGTTACAAAAATGTCACATACAGTCACCAAGATGCCACTTTTCGTGCTTGCTCCTTAGCTCTGTTAAACTCATGCTAGGATTGCACAGTGTGTATATGCAACTAATATGATGGCAAAAGGGGCATATTTCTTCATCAGTTTTTGTATCAGTTCTCCCCAAGACAAATTATATATTCAAATGCAGATCTTGTAGTCCTGCATCCCTGTGAACACAATGACATGACTTATAAATGCTAAGATGCAGAAATTATTCATGCAACAGTATGTATTTATGTAATGGTCTGATTTTAATAAAGTAGGATTGAATTCTAACATTTTAAAAATAAACGAGTAACAGAGAATGAAAAATATCAGGGATACTTGATGTGAGTAATGTTTGCATACCAACGTTCTACATCTTTGATAAATCCTTCTGCTTATTTCAAAAATCTTTATAGTAAATTTCAGTATTTTCTGCAACTAGTATGTAAGAGAACACATTCTATCTACATGTTCATTACCATAGCAAAAAGGTGATCCATGGAAGGTGATTCCATGCTGGACATGCTCTGTCTCCACTGTGTTTCCAGTGAAAGATCTGTTGTACTCATGATGATCTAAGGACAATGACATAGGTGACCTGTGAAGGTAGATCTGATCTCTTTTTAATATATGACAAGCGTAAACTAGTTTGGAAACAACACACAAGCTATCACGTGTACAAGCAAGTAGTCAAATCAGAAAAGGTAGTAGCAAACTTCAAAACCAAATAAGTTGGGAACAATCTTTATGACTTCAGCTAGGTAAGCAGTGAGATTGATTGGAAGAGAGTAGTATCTTATACCTGTAGAGTACAAAGCTGTTGTGAAAGGAGATAAAGTGGTTATCGACATGAGAAGGACAGAGCTATGATTTTAAATGCCCAATAGAGTTATGATTTATCAGTCAGGAATGAAAGATCAGAAAATTGAGTGATACTTTTGTATTCCCTCACTGGCAAGTGGGCATTTTTGTCTGTATGACTTTATTCTGGTTTGAAATGGTTGTTCAGATTAATCTGTGTAGATACCAGAAGGGTACCTGGGACAGTGGATGAAGTGTTGTGTTCCCAGAAATGCAGAAGTAAGACGTTGATGGTTCTGCTGTAGGAAGATTTTACTGCATCAGTAGGAGACACGTGACAAGTTTTACACTTGCTTAGGCTTGCTCTAGATTCATTTAATGTATTTGGACTTGTTCTTTCAGGGTAGATTTCATCACCTTATATAGTCGGGATAGAGAGGTATCTGAAGACTAGAATAATTGGTTCTAGGAGGACTTCAAGACAGCATATGTTGCAATTAGTTGGTGATTTTTCTGTATAGGTAATAGCTCTGAATGACATGGCGTGAACACAGGGGTGGGACCAGAGGCTTATACTGAAGTTCTCACACAGTTTTCACACAGCGTTTGGGTACTTTTTTCAGAATCTGACTTAGTACCTTAAATGAGTGCCCTGCTGTGTAAACATCCTCGTGGTTGCAGAGGGAGTATACTCTTCTCAGCGAAAAATGAAGTCTGAGGGCTTAGTTATGTAAAAGAGCTATTTTTGGGAATGTTTCAGATGGTTACTACTTTTTACAGGAAGTAGGTATGCTTACTTTTGGGGGGGGTTATTATTTTAGTGTATATTGTTGCTTCTAAGCAACCATTTTGGTGGCTGATCATGCTACATGAAAAATTGATGGTGATAAGAAAGTATTGTAAATTTGCTCAATTAGAAGATGAGTCTCCAAATTTGTGGGAGAAATCAGTGTTAAAAGCCAGGTTTCAGATGAAGATAATCAGAATGTCTTCTGAGTGCCTTGGGTTTACTACCATAAAGATGCAAAACTTGGTCTCCAAGACAGGCAATAAAAGGTTGCCATATTTGGGTTCTTCCTTGGAGCTCATTGCTGTGTCTTACCATATCCAGTTCCATCTTCTTCACAGCATGTGCCAGAGAAATGAGGGATTGGAACGGTCCTCTCCAGGGAATAGAATACAGTAATTCTGTGATAAATTAATTTACTTTCTTTTTGAGAACATGTCTATGTACTGGTTTGCATTCAGATTGTGACTGACAGTGATGGTAGATGACAGTTAGAGATTAGCAAATATTATGAGCTGTTATTAGTTTCTCTTACTTTTTTAATCTTGTGCCAATGGCAGAACTTTCTGACAAAAGAGTGAGTACTTAACATGATCATAGCATTTAGCATAATAGCTCAAAAGCGCCTATCAGTTTGTTCGTATGCAGCTGAAAAAGCTCACATAATATGTAGCTCAAAAATGCCTCAAAAACATGTCTGAAAATCTCTAAATTACTTTTTCCCTCCCCATCTCTATCATAATGTATATTATATATCCATTAAAGGTAGTCATACAATGAAGAATAGTTACTGGAACAAGCAGACAATCAGAATGTAACATTCAGTTCCATTCATCTTCAGTTAGGAGCTTCAAGAGAAATAAATGGAAATAGGGAAGAGAATGTATATAGGCAGAGATAAAGCCAAGTATAATCACACGTAATGCTAAAAAAGCTCTGTTTGACTTATTCACAAAATGCCACCTGTGAAAAACAGTCTCTGCTTGGGTTTCTGGCTCTTCTGACATTTGATTAAAGCTGGAATTAAGCAGCCCTCATTAGAATTAGCAGCCCTCCTCATTCAGGAGAATGAATTATACTTAATAAATGTATAGCATGTGTACCTGATATGAATGCCAGCACTGTACACCCTATTATTAACATCCAATTATGTTGATGAATAGCAACTTAAACTACAATTTCTTAGTGCTATAAATTTTTAGTTTTAATATGCTGCCACTTGTATGTTTACTGTGGCTGAAAACCAAGGTAGTAAGGTGACAATTGCAGCTTAGTACCAAATCTCTGACATACCAAAAAAGCAGCAGTGACCGGGATTCAGTAAGAACAGGAGAAATGGTGGAAGGAAAGAGGAAACAAGAAAGCATCAAAGCAACTTTTTTTAGAGACTTTCTGTGGATTAAGTGCTCCGATTAAAGCTGTTTGTGGCATGGCAAGCATGCAGGATGGATAAATTCTGGCAAAACCATTGTACAGCTGGAAATACTTGGCATGGGAATGGTTTTTGTGCATTTGCCAGGGAGCATTGATTTAGGTTTCATCTTTATAATACATTGTTATACAGGGTTTCAAATAAAATCATGAGGAAAATAAAATTATATTGGCTTTGATTGACTCCTGTTATTTCCTGAAAGTACTTATCTCTATCTTGGATGATAGAACAAACTCTCACAAAATATCTGCGTCAAGGCATTCACAACCCTTTCAGGTTTCTGAAATATCATGGCGTTTTTATCAGTAGCATCCCTTACCCATTTTGCAAATATTTTCAGGTCTGTCAACAAGAGGTCAGGGCCTTCCAACTCAAGATGTCACTGCCAGTGTTCCTCTGCATCTATGGGAAAAAAAGCCAGGTCGTTTGAGTATGGGCTCTAGTTGCGCCTCTGATTAAATATCATTGTCTAAGGTAAAAGGTGACCACAGAGAAGGAGAGAGAGACTGGCTGATTTTTTTCATATTCTGTCCCCACCTTCCCTGTGTAAATGTGGGTGGTGAATATCTCTTGAAATTTAATTGGTTGAGAAGTGTATGGCACATTGCAGGAAAAAGTAGCTGGCTACTCCCAGGTTGAGGAGACTTACTGCCTTGTATTTTTTTGAATGCATTATTAGTAGCCAGAGCAAATGGGAATCTTTGGCTGGGAGCTCTTCTGTTGAAAATTAAATCTGGACTATAGAGAACATAATGATGAACAGCATCCCTGTTTTGTGAATTTCATTTAAGTCCTGAGCTTTTTTTTTTC
The DNA here is from genome assembly GCA_002844005.1 of Limosa lapponica baueri. NCBI lineage: Eukaryota > Metazoa > Chordata > Aves > Charadriiformes > Scolopacidae > Limosa > Limosa lapponica. The sequence goes on along the minus strand of KZ505796.1, from coordinate 390,688 downwards.
CTTCAATTGACTCTTGTGAATAAATGTGTGCTGACTGAAACTATGTGTTTCAAATAAACTACTTAACGACAAGGCTTACCCTATCCTAGGTGTGGTATTTATTGGAAGCTTACAGGATGTGTATTGACTGGAATGTAACTGGCTGCATACTGCCTTCTACTACACAGTCATAACCAGGAGTTCACTGGTTGAAAATCTGAGGGCAGGTGAGAAAGGAAGATGTCCCTTGATACTCTGTAAATCAATGCTACCACTGGCTTTAATAGAGGGGTCACAATTAAGCCTAGTAACCCATTGATTCATAGATAAAAATAAACAACTGCAGAAAGATAGCACAATAAATTTAGTTTAATTTTTTTAGGGCTCACTATAGGAAGGGAGTATTTCCCAAGGAGTTCAAACAATTTTTATTGTTCTAGGATTTTTTTCATAACAACAGGTAGATTATTTTAATGTAGGTTACTAATATTAAGCATTAAAATACTCTTATTTCCTTTAATGGTGTTCTATAGAGCATTCTGAACAATGCAGAGAAAATTAGACCATTTTTGAGTTGCAAATGAATCCCTTTTGATAATTGTTCAGCTGTAGAGGTAGGATGTCTCACAGGATACTTTAGAACTGAGATCGTATGAGCTAGTAATGTTCTTACTAAATTGAGAAGAACAGCCCTGCTGTCTTAAGACTAACTCTTTGCTTTCTGTCTAAAAATGTAATAAAGTCTACTTCATTCTGCCCTTCCAGGATTTTGTTTAATCTTAATAGTTTTCTCCTTTAGAGATTTATGCTCAAAAGGTATTATAGTGTATCTTGGCTTTGTACTGTAAAGGAAACGGTTGCAGTACTTGCATGCAGAAATATATTGAGGAGAAAGATAAGTTTTACTATTTCTTTTGAGCAATAAATGTGAAGCATAGGACAATGTTATAAGCAGGCCTCAGATTAGATCAGTAACTCTGATTCAAAGGACTCTGGATCCTGTTGGATTTTATGAAATCCTATTGCATTTCAAAAGTTGCCTGAGTTGACTTTTGACATAAGCACTGCCAGTGACTCACTGCCAGCTTTTATCATGAATCTGAGTATTGGGTATATTTGAACTTAGTCTCAGCTAAGCGCATCAGGGCCTCAGATCTCATTTAAAAATCACGTTCTATATTTGATGGGTGCGGACATAGCTTAGAAACACCAAACCTCAAGCCGTGAGTTAAAGAAATCAAGCAGCTAACAGGAAATAAATAATTTCTTTTCCCTTTTTTTTTTTTTTCCTTGAAGGCAATTTTTGGAGACTACTTACTGCTATTATGAAGGTTTTTAGTAACTCCAAAGTAATTCTCAGTTTTAGCTGCTCATTTCTCTCTGATTACAGATCACAATCACATAAAATTGGAGTGCTTTAACATCTTGGATCAATCACTGTTGGCAACCCTCTTCAAAAAATATTAGAATAAAGCGTCAGATGGAGCTGTGTGGGATTAAATAACACTGTTGCTGAAACAACTGTGATTCTACAATTGCAAATAATTTGGCAGAATGGTCTTGTTTCGTTGCATTTTACCAATGTAGGAATTAACTTTTTCATTACTCTCCTGCCCTCAGAAGAAGCAGCCCCCCCTCTGCTCCATTTACTTATCCGCTGCAGCGGTTGGTTAGGGTAGCATGAGTCCTGGTGTGTGATACTTTAACCAGTCTTGCAGATGTTTTGGACTTTCTCCACTGGAGAGAGATCCCACCAACTGTAATTGTAGCTTTAAAGAGTGTGCTTGTCCAAGGCATTTCAAAACTCAGTGGAAGTTCTTGACATTGCTATTATTTGAAGGTCACTGTCCTTACCCAACTGTCCATAATGACATGGTGATTTGGGGAAGGAATGAGAGACATTGCTTTAGAATACTAGGATTTTTACTTATTTACCTATTTACTGCTGCTGCTGGACATTGAAATGCTCCTCTTTACTCTCAAAACTAAAGTGTGGTACGTGTGTCTTTCCTTGTAATTTTTAGTAACTTAGCCCAAGTTTTTGCACTTTTTGTGCAAAAGAAGAAAAGCAAAGCTCATTGTTATAACTTAGAGTTTGTTCTTCACAGCTGCTTGCTTTCTTTTTCTATCTGAACTTGTGTTTTCTCTCCTTAACTAGCACAATGGCTTTGGGTGCCCTTGGAGGTGGAATTGTGTGTATTCTTTCAGGTATGCAACTAGCAAAAGCCACTTTTAATATAGTATCCAATCTAGTGGAGCAGACAGGCACCCCTCAGCTGATTCCAAATGAAGAATAAAGATGTAAAAAGGAAAGATGGAAAAGATGTAAGAAAGGGGAGGTAAAAAGGAGATACTGTTGCAGGGCAACCAAGGAACAAAGAAGTCATGGCAAGCCATCTATTAAAAGATTTGAAGTGAGGAAAAGAGAATTGCAGAAAGGTGGTCATGGGTTTCAAAGCTCTTGCATAATTAAGACCTTCCTGGAGAACTACCTTCTTCTTGCAATTTGATAACACTTTCTGAAATCTGTATTTGAAATACCTTCCCAGGAGGCTAGCAAGACATCGAGCATGATCTTCACTAGTCAGAAATTCTTCTTCGTTTCCCTCCCTGGGGTGAGGTCTTAGAGTTACATGGCAGTTTTAGACTTTTGTTTTGAGGCCTTATACTGTATCTGAAACTGAGGAGACCTTAAAAAGACAAATAAGCTCTCTACAAAAGCACAGCAAAGGGTATCATTATATTCCCATCATTGTACAAGGGAGGCATTATGAATACTTTGTGGTTTAAGTGAGCTGCTATGCTTGCCCATTTTAAGAGAGGTTGCTTTATAGTACAACTTTAGGTGGTATTTTTAACAGCAAACTTCTGTAATTGTCAGTGCCTGTGAACAGTTGCAACTAGTGTCCTGGTCTTAGGCTGAAAGGTCTATGACTTTCTGTCCTATTAAATCAGCAAAATATTTATGGTTATCAGCATGATTCTCCAATTAGCTTTTAATTAAATGTGGCATTGCTCTTCACTTCCCAGTGTCTGAGGAAGCACTGAGGTCTGTTTCTGTTCTTGAAAATCCATATGTTGTCCTTTGAGACTGGTCATCCTATCTCAGACTCTTCTCTGGCAGCCAATGTTTTCAGTGTGCAATTAAGCTACCACTTTACCCTGTGTAGATATTCTGGATCCACTGACTTCCTTTGCTTGGTATTTATTACAGTTAACAGAGTGAAACAGAAGCTGAAAGCCCTTGGCTAAAGCTTGTCCACTATTTTTTCTTCTATTTTTTTTGCACCTCCACCTAACTCTATTTGAAATACGGCTGACCTTTTCTTATAACATGAAGTTATAGGAACATATGTTTTCACTGGTAAAAGTGCATTATATCTAAAAATCTTCTCTGATATCTGAATAACGTGGTCCTAAACTGCCAGCAATGGGTCCTGAATTTATAGAAAACTAGTTGTCCTGATTTCACATTGTAGTACTTGGACTGAGTACAGGATCTTCAGTTGCAATGCATTAAAACACACAGAAACAAAGCTGTGCATGTCATGCTTGTTAGCTGTCATGGTGTAGGCAGCAGCGAATTACTCAGTGGCTAAAAGATTGGTGGTAAGCAACAGTAACGGAAAAGAAACATGCTTTGCACAATAAGTATCTCATAGCAAAAAAAGCAAAGAAACCATGTACTTTTGTTCATAAGCATCTTGAGTTCAAGAGAAACAACATGCGCAAAGTGTTGTCACGACTTCTCTGTCACTGTTTTGATTCTCAAAGTGGCATAGCTATTTAGAAAAGAAATGCTGAGGAAAAGCAGTTGCACACCCTAAGGCAAAGGGGCTGAGTTAAGTTGTTTGGTTTTATTTTCTATTTCTACCTGGGGTAAATGCAGACATGTAAATGGCACCAGGGTACAGTGCAGGGCAGGACAACTTAATACTGGGTTCAAACACAGTGCAAAACCAGTTGAAGCTGGTGGTCAAAATAGTTTCTTACAGTAATATGTCACCATAAAGCTTTTGATCTCTCTGTTCCAATGAGAAAGATGACACATAGGGGTTTTTTGTGTAAATGGGAATTTCACAGCGACTACTTTGTGATTTGGTCTGGATTCAACCTCTACTACTTAAATGTAAAACAGGGTAGCAGCTCTTCTGAAGAAGATCCTCAAGAGCTTACTCATCTTTGTGTTTAGTGGAAGAAGACTGTCCACACTTAAAAGCTTGGCAGAATTTCTGGTGTGAGTTTTCCTCTCTCTCCCAGTATACTGGTTTAGTTTAACAATAGATATTGTCTTTTATATATATTTTACCTCTTTCAACAAAAAGGCTGCCGCAGGTCTGACAATGTTACTGCTCACTCTGAAGAGACAGTTGTATTTCACCACTGGGTGGATCAAGCCACTACAAATTTTCTGTTCAAACTACTGTATTTTTTAACGGGTATTAATTATGACTGAAAAGAACCCCAACCTTTCTATCAGCTTATTCAGTTGCCTGCATGTTTTAGTAAAAGTATTTCAAGGAAGTTGTGTGTTAGCTCTATTTGGTAAACCCCAAGTGCTGTAAATTCCAACTTTCTTGCAGGTACAGCTATGATTAAAAGAAAATGCTGTGACATTTTATGCAGCTCTTCAAAATACAAGAGGGAAAAATATACTGAAGAGCCATGATTTAAGAGAAACAGATTGACTAAGCAGTAAGTGCATTGAATATGTTCCTGTGGCAGTTAAAGGGGTATAGTGGTTTCAGGTTTGTTTGGTTTGGTTTTTTTTAAACCCCTTTGCCTTGAATTCAGTATCCGCAGCAGTTGCCAGATTACCTAATTTGAAACTGGTGTGTGCTACTCAGGTAAGACAAGTCCGAGCAGCCACAGGTGAGATTCATCTCTTAGTTTCCAAATTCCATGAGCTGTAATAGGGTGTAGAAAGCAGCTCTCCGGCCTCCCTTCAAACTGTAGTCTTTCTGCTGGGACTGACAACTGAGAAATGTTAGATGCTCTAAGAAGTGAGCTGAGGCCACCAGTTCTTCCCATATGTCACTGAGTTGCTGCTAGAAGGTAATGACTTTTAGTCACTACTGATCTGAGCTTGTTTTATAATGAGCAAGTAGTGACAAGTTACCTATCTCATTAATCTCATTAATAGCTATGAAAACCCTTTTTTACTTCTCTTAGAATTATTCCACATCTTCAGCAGAAGTATTTTACTGTTTCCAGAGGGCTGAAGGATGTTTGGTAAGCAGAATCCTGTTCAGTGTGAGTTGTTTTTTTAATGTTATACTATGCAGCATAGCTACAAGTGATGAAATATTATCTTTGATCAGTGGTTTGGATGAGTAATTACATGTCTTTTCAGTTCCTAGTTTTAGAAAGGAAGCTCAAATTATTTTCAATTAATATTAAAAACAAAGGGTGCTACACAGTAGCAGTTCCCAACATTCAAGTGTGATCCTGGGAAGTAAATTCTTGAAGTCCAGCTTTTTTCTACCTGATCACTCAGATGCAAGAGTAGCATGACCTGAACTCATCTTAGCTTGCCCAATGCAAAATGACAGATGCATCTGGTTACTAGTCTAATCTTCTGGCAATGAATAGTGGAACTCCTGACATGATATTGGATAGATCGCAGAAAAGTGCAGTTACAGGTCACAGATACATTTCAAAAAGGCATCAAACTTGCAAACCTGCAATAGACAGAAAAAGTATGTAACAGAACACAGAAAGTTAGCCATAATGAAGTCAAAAATCAAAGTTCTTCTTGCAAGGACTGGATCTAATTTCAGCTAATTTCCAGCTGAGTTTTTAAAGACACTCCTACTCCTTTCCCACCTTATTTTTTCTTTCACTTTGGACGTAATACAGGTGCTTTCCTTCCCGTGTAGGAAACACTGATCCAAGCTACTTGTTTGCTTACAGAAGCAGTCCCAGAAATCCATTTCCACCTGAGGCTGTGGGGTGGCAGTGGGAGACAGACAAGGGCACTACGCTCTTTTGCATCAGTTGATCCATGCTAATGGACCCGGAAGCTCATGTGTATTCCTCCTCTTTTATAGAGTCTAGTGTTAGTTTGGCCTCAAATACAAAATGAATGATTAGCGGGAACACTTCAGGGCAAGAGTTTTAGTATCTATATAAATCTATGGTGTCGTTTAATCAACATGTGCTTGCAAGCTATGCTTTGCAAAGTAGGCAGAGAAAACAATACAAACAGTCTGTTACACCAGCAACTGAAACGCATAGCCTATATCAATTATAGAACTTTCCCTCTTTGCCCCTCCTGGGTTCCTCAGATCTTTTTTTTTAATTGCTTTCTCATCCAACTAATTGATACTGCTTTTAAACATAGTGTTAGTAGCTGAACTTCAGTGCTCCCAGCCCGATTTTTTTAGATCGTGTTTGACTTCTGTAATAAGTGGGTCAAAACACAGTTCACTGGAGACAAGTTAGTTTCCTACATCTGTTATTAATAGCTGACATTACCGAACATTTTAGACAATGTCTACTTCTCCCATGTGCTCCCATGGGCTTGCTTTTGCCCTCACTGTTGCTCTTCCTTTAGTTCTTGCACACACTCACACATGCTCTTGCGCTCACTCGTGCTCTTTTTCACTTGCTCTTGCTTGCTCTTTCTTACTGCTCCCCCTCTCATGCTTTCTCACTCACCCTCACTCTTTCTCATGCCCTCTTGCAAGTTGACTTGTGCACACTCTCTCTTATTCTGTTTCTCTATTACACTTTCAAAACCAGGTTTCTCAATTCCAGCTGCCTAGAAAATCCTTAAAAATATCTTTTCAGTTCATAAGCTTTTAGACTTACATAATCATATTTATTCTGTAAGCCTGTCTCTCATAGGCTCAATTACCATGTACATATTGTTATTGCAAAATGTATTTTGGAAAAGTGAGAAACATTTAAGTGGATTGTAGACTGACTCACATTTTAGAATATAAATGCCTACATTTTATTCTGTAATTACTGTCCTGGAACACTTTTTATTCCCTGTTACTTCTGTGAACTAAAGCTCAATGCGGACTGTGCATGTGATTTTTGGCTTTAAGTAGCATCACTTGATTTTTCATCAGTTTCAACTGTCTGATATACATAAAATTACAGATCTACTTTTTGAAAGTTTTGCAGGTTTTTTAAGTTATGAAATTTATTTTCCTCATTTCTTATAAGAAAAACAAACGTGAATTTATCTGGTTATTCATACTTTCTTCCCCACCTTTTTTTTACTTTTTATTTCTTTCCCCTTCAGTAATCAAAATGAAAGGAGATCAAAGGCTGAAGATTTCTCTTTCCTTTTGTCAGAAAACTGTCCCCATCAAAATCAAGCCATTCTTATGTTTTAAAATAGTCAAACAGCTAGAATTCATTCATGTAGGTGTGTTTCATTCAATTTACTTCATAAAGTGGGGAGTGCCTAATTTAATTTGTTCAGTAGAATGTGTTTTGGATATGAAACTGTGTTTTGGATTATCAGAGACATAATACAAGTCACTTCTTAAACATCTTTGCTGTTGAGGGAAAACTCGGGACACACATACTCAGATCCCACCTAGTAAAATATATGACCTTGAAGTGTCACATGAAGATAAACCACTTATATTAATATATATCCATGCTTATTTTTTCTGCCTGTGATTGTTCATTTAGTATGTACAGATTTCCAATGCAAGGGATATACAAAGAAATGGGGAGGTTAAATAAGGACTCGCAGCATATAAAGAAAAAACTTATTCAGCTGAGGTTAACAGTGTACTCAACCTCGTGTCATTAAATTAACCTTAAAGATTCATTTATAAATGTCACTCTTATAAGTTCATATTGGAAGGTCACAAATTCTAATCCTTGTTTAAAATCAGGCTATACTCTGCGTGTGTTTAAAGTCTTAGGAATAATGATTTTGGCTGATTTTCATAGGTTATGGCTGGATAGTAATAAAGTACTGTGTGTTTTCCAATAAATATTGGAAAATATTTTTTTGTAATAGGCAAGCTAATAGAAACTTGTAAACAAGCTAAACTTATTGTGTTAATTTTTTTTTTTCACAAAACAAGTAGGCTAAATGTATTTTATATTTTGTAGGTGAGTGCATAACACTTGTTTTAAAAATTTCACAAACTGAAAATTCCCCACTGTTCTTTTTGCTTACTGTATTCCTGAGAGCATGGATTTTGCTGCTGGAGAGCTGCAGGAGAACAGGACACGCTGGCTTGCAGTGGGAAATAGATAGGATGAGGCATTCTGAGTATGACTGACTTGAGACAGGTTGGTGCTGTTCCTAAATCCATATACACAATTGCATACAAGGTCAAATGACTTTCTTTCCTTTCATGCAAACACTGTCTTCAGAATATGTCTATTAAAATTCCAGTTAGCCAAAACTTGTTTGATAAAACCATTTTGACCCACCTTACTGATTATATGGGGTTATTAACATAAAAGGGATTCAATAATTACATGCTATAGCACTTTATATGCAATTACCTTGCAGTGACACTTGTCTTTTAGCCCAGGAATGCGTGACAGATGTCAGCAGAGCTGCTTTTATGGAATATTTAATAATCTGAAAAAATCATACCATTACCTTCCTTGTACCTGTGCACAGGTTTAGAAGAAAAATGTGATATGTATTTT
>KZ505796.1:369406-381427 GCA_002844005.1 Limosa lapponica baueri | reverse complement strand
CACCTGTAGAGCTCTCTTTTTCTTAGAGAGTAGGCGATCATAAATGACCACATTTCTCCCAGGCTCTGACAACTACCTGTTTTTCATCCCCACCTCACTTGGCTCTTCCTGAAGCAGCTGCATAGTGTACAGCAATAATCTAGCACAGTAATGAGTCTGCTTCCTAAACAAGGTAGCCCCGTGGATATCTGTTGGGCTTTTATTTTCAGCATAATCTTTACCCTAAGCAAATGTAGAATTCACCTGTAATAATGCGCTGTGTATTTAAGATACTACAAATATCAGTGAACAACCTTTAATAGGACATAACAATTCTCAGGATGTGTTGGTAAAGGTTTCCCAGAAGAGACTATATTTCAGCTAGAAAAGGGCAAACCTGCCAACTTATTTTGAGATTAGAAGCACAATCAGTGGGAATGTTCCGCCAACTGCACAAAAAGATATAGAAGATAATACTTCATCTTCAGATGAAGCATTGCCCTTTCTTCAAAGTAATATCTAATTATTAATGCTTCCCCAAGAATAGCTGTGCTGCTTTCATGCTTCTCACCTTTTTAATACCTGCATCTTTAGACTTGGACTTTAGGATCAGGAACATCAAGCATAACCTTTAGAGTTTAATTTTTGGTATAAATTAAGTACAGAAAAATGGTTTTTTAACCATTAACAATAAAGCTAACAGGTCACCCTTGGCAGTGACTAATAATCTTAGATAACTCCACAATGAAAAAACAGTTCCTGAGACACTTGTGACATCAAACCAGAAAGTTATTAGAGCACATCATATTATTACAGTAAAAATAGCATGACCAAGCCTTTGTTCAGGGAGTAAAGGATTTAGGAAGTTAGGGGAGATGCATTCACAAAGTTTGGCTTTTTCACTGCAGATGGAGTATAGCTTAAATGATCATGTGTCAAGGGAAAGAAAGGACACATGAACCCATCCTAAACGAGCTTTAGTAGAGCTTTATCTTCGCTGGGTGCTGATACTTACTTTTGGTAACTTTAGCTGTGCAATTGGACTTGGATGAGCAAAGCACTGTAATTTCCAGCAGTTATACAAAATGAAAGAAAAACACAGCTAATTTCTATGTTCCTGCTGAACTATATGCCTTAGCAACTATGAATAGTTGGTGCTTTCAAACACGCGAAGAGGTACCTCTCCCTCTGTAAGCCCAACAATCGGAAAGACCTGAATTCTGGGAGGTTAAGTACCCATTTTTTGCTTATGGGAAATCTGTTATTCCTGCTGTTAAGTAGATGCAGGGAAGCTATGATTTCTTTTTCTTATCAGAATTGCCATGAGGTGTTCAGGTATTTTAAGCATTAAATAGATGCTGTGTTTCTAAAAATTAAAAAAGCTGGCAAACCTTGAAAGTGAGTAAATGGATGAACCCAAACTAAAAAACATACATTTGAGTTCAGTATCTCCATCCTATCTTTGCTAGTACTGTAAAATTTTACCTCTTTCTGTTTAGTGTTGCATAAAAATATGTATTGAAAGTTACTCAATGAAAATGTTCTGCTTCTGAGTTAAGCTACAGATGTGCAAGACTCCAGATGTTAGCTTAAGGCTCCGATTTGCTGTATTTTAAAGCAGGAACCTTCTGTTTTGTATAGCAGAAGGAGAAGGAGACTTTTTTCTTTTCCTATTAAAGGTCATGTTATTTTTCAGAAAATGTGCTCAGTATTTCTCCTTTAGTCATATTAGCATATTAGCCTTTGAGGGAAGAAATACAGTGAGCTTCCTTCAATTGTGTAATGGCTCTTGATCCTTTTTCAGTATATTATGTCATCTCCTACAGAACTAAGGAGCAGGATTGACAAGATTATTATAACCAGTCATCTTGTTTTGGCACAGCTAATGCCTAACTCTTCATGTAACAGGTTATAAGGATTAGTAGCTCAATAGTACTAGAAACAGAATTTAATAGAACCTGATTTCTCTGGAGTTCATGACCTCCAAAAGCTGCCAATAGTAGACAAACTGATGAAGTATGCATTAGATAAGCGGACAGGGAGATGGACTGAAAAGTAGCTGACCTTCTGGGCTCAGAAGGCTGTGGTACTGGCATGAAGTCTAGCTGGAGGCCAGTTACTAGTGGTGTACCCTAGGATCAATACTGGGGCCAATACTGTTATTTTTGACCTAGGCAACAGGGCCGAGTGTGTCCTCAACAAGTTTGCAGAAAATGCAAAACTGGGAGGAGTAGTTGTTACACCAGAAGACTGTGCTGCCATTCAAAGGGACCTTGGCAGACTGGAGAAATAGGCCAACAAGAACCTCATGAAGTTCAACAAAGTAATGTGCAAAATCCTGCACCTGGTGAAGAATAACCCCATACATCAGCACAGGCTGGGGGCTGATTTTCTGAGAAGCAGCTTTGCAGAGAAGGCCTTGGGGGTCCTGGTGGACCAAAAAAAAAATTGAACGTGAGTCAGTAACGACCCTTGTGGCAAAGAGGTCTGTATTAGGAAGAACATTGCCAGCAGGTCAGGAAAGGAGGTGATCCTTGCACTCTGTTGATTTCTGGTGGGACCACATCTAGACTGCTGTGTCCAGATCTGGCCTCTCCAGTATGAGAGGAGACACGGATACACTGGGGCAAAGGTCACAAAGACGATTAAAGGAGTACATATGGGAACATACAGGCAGGGGCTGAGAGAGATGGGATTTTTTTTAGCTTTGTAGAGAAGGCTCAGCATAAGAAAAAAATTTGCTGCAGAGAGAGTCAAAACGCTGGAACACACTGCCTGGAGAGGTTGTGGAGCCTCCATCCTTTGAGATATTCAAAACTCAACTGAAGATGATTCTGCACAACCTGCTGTAGTTAACCCTACTTGAGCTGAGGAGTATGGACTAGGCACTCACTAGAAAATGCTTCCTAGATAAGCTGTGATTCTGTAAACTTGTTGTAGGCCATGACTCCCCGGTACAGTGCTAAATAGAAACCATGACAGTCTTTTCATTGGGCATGAGGCCTGTGGTTATTTGACCTGAAACAAAGGAAGACACATTCTGCTTGTGACTAGGCTGATCCAAGAAAATAGGAACAGAACTGGAGTTTTATTGTGCCAAATCTGTTTTCTAGCTGCTTCCACAATATTGACTCACTTAAATGGAGATAGAAATTAAGTTTCAAGTGCTGAACATATCCAATTAAGAGAGATTGCTGAGTAACTCTTTTGCAAGGCTCCTAATCTGCAAACACTTTTCTAATCAATAACTACTTCTGTTCAATGTAACCCCAAGGTGACTGTATTCTGTCAGCTGAGAGTGAGACATGGAGCTCTTGAAAACCTGGAAAAATTCATGTCTTCAGGAAAAAATTTGATTTTTTCATAACACCCTAGAGTAGCATGAAATTCATCACTCTTCATTCTCTCCACATTTTGGTATGTGGATCTCCTAGCTGCACAAGGTTTCTGAAATACTCTTTTTTCTCATGTTCATGTCATGATTCAAGGGTCATTCTCTGAAAGAAGACAAACATGAGACATTGCTGGAGTTTTAGCCTGCAAAAGGAAAGCCACCTGAACTTATCTGCAATGTGTAGTGGTCTGATTAATGAATATTCATACATAGAAAATGGTGTCTGCTGTGACGGACATTAGAAGAACAGTAATTGGTTTCAGGATTGATGGATGTTTATGCTGCAATCTGCCCCAGACAGTGCATGCTGGAAACATTAGTATCCTGTTTCCCTTGTCAAAGCTCAAAATGAGTGGAAACAATTTAATTTTTCTCTGTGTGAATTGAGTAAGTGACATTTGTTAATTTCATAGAACTTTTCTGCCAAGTCTCTCTCTAGGTGGCACAGAAAATTGTTGCATGTGATAAATCTCTTAAAGCTGTTGGTTAGGGACACGAGTCGCTGGTTCAGGTGATGCTCCTGGCTAGCATGGAATTGCTTTCATTTTATTTCAGAACTGCATGAGAAGTAGCTGGTTCTCCTCTATGACCCTGATCCAGAGAGACATACCTGTGCTCAATACCTGTCACTCAGCCAGTGGGGACAGTAAAGGTTGTTCAGTATATTGTTCCAAAAGGACACGTAGTCACATCAGGTCCCCTGACATCTCTGTGCCCATAAGATGCAGATGGACAAACAGAGGAGGAACTATCAAGGAAATAGCCAAATTCACAGATGCTTGGGAAAAGAGACGGATAAATGTTGGGCTTCGAAACAGCTGTTCTATTACATCTTTCTTTTATTGAAGTGAGGTACCTGTTCAAATGGTATTGGAGAGAAAGGAATAAACATTCAGATGACAACAATGTATTACAACTTGCAAGACAGAGATATCTGTTACAGGAATGCAGTGGAATTTCACCTTGCAAGGCATGATGAATTTTTGCATTCCGAAACACCGTACATTAAACTTGTTTATTTGCAATGTGGTTTTCCCCAAATGCATCAGTACTTCGAGGACACATGCTACAAACCAGATTGATTTACAGATGGAACAAGTCTATTCAAGATTTTATATCATCTTTTTGTTGGTTGAGAGAAGTAGGAAAACTTGCCCTGATAAGTAAAATTGCCAATTAGTATCTAATCACTGACACATGGTAATCACTGGGAAAAGGCAACCATTTGATTTTTCAGCAGGGATTCCTCAGAGAAAATGTAATCACAGAAAAATTTCTGTTAATCCATCCACATAGAAGTGGAAACCAGAAATCTCCAAAAGAAGGAAGGTAGACTGCATGAGTCTGTCCATCACTTAACTTACTTTGAAATATAGAGGGATCACGTTTAAAAACAATTTGATCCCATTGATCAGATGGAGGCTGAGAGATCAACAGATTATTTTTTTTTGATCATTAGAGTAGCAGTCCTCTGTATCTGACACCAAATTGTGTGCCCTGTCCCTTGTGAGCATCGTTTTGTCAGTTCTCACAGGGCAGAAAAGCTGAATTACAAGGTGCTGTTTCTGACAGGACAGAAACAAACAAACAGAAAAATTCAACAAAAGCCCATTGTGCAAGTTTAGATGAAATTAAAGCTTTCTTAATCAGTTTACTTCTCTGAAGTCTGTGACTGAAATGCTTTTCTGCAACTTGGGGATGTCAAGATTTAGTTATTGCTTGTGAACGATATTGAGAATCTTTGACAGAACGCAGGATTTAAGAGTAGACTGTACTTCTGTTTTCTGTGTGCATGTATGTGTGTCTAGGTCTCTTATTCTAGGAAAAAGTCTTTTTCTTTTTCATGACTAGTGAGATTTATGCAGTTGGCAGGCATTTCAAGTTGTAATTGTGAATAGCTGGATGTTAACACAAACAACTAGCTCTCTTTGCACACATGAAACAAGCAATAGGGGGAAAAACAAAAGGGCAAACCCAGCTTGCTTGGTTATATAAACAAATTAAGTGACTACTGCTACCTATCAAGTTTTTCACTGCAATAGGAACTCCCTTCTCCGGGTGAGTTGCTGGTGCCAAGACTTTTACATATTGTCCCTACCATCAAATCAGCTTTCCATACTAATTAAAGCAGTTGGAGTGCTCTGTTGGCGTACCTTGTGCAGTCTGGCTGTGGCTTTTGACTTAGGCATAAATACATGATTGTGTCAGTGTAAATTCTCAGTACCATTTATTTTGATACCTGGAACACAGAACAATAGGCTTAATATTTTCAGCTTCTTTCTGATACTTTAATTAAAATCAATAACTGTCACCATGATAACGGATGGTCTTCCCAGGCAAGAGGTATTGGCGTGTTCAGGGAGAATAGAGTGTGAAAGGAAAGGAGTTGTAAGATCATGAATTGTCTTACTTACTGGATATGTCAGGCTCTTTCAAAAATTATTTTTTTTTTGCATTTGTTACTGAAATAAAAGTTGATAGGATAGACAAGAGTGGATAGTATTTAAAAATACAAAACTGTTTGATCAGGAGCTGTCTCCTTCTTAATATAATCTCAGAGCTGAATGGAGATATCCCATTTTGAGCACTAACCCTGACTTTTGCTGATGCCATATTTCCAGCCTGATGGGATTTTCAGACTGAATTAAAATCCTGTAGAGAACTGTCACTCCTTAAGCTCCATTTTGACAAATAGTCATTATTTTGGATGCTGCCATACCTCTTATATTAATTTAAAAGTTAATGTGAGTTTAAAAATGCATGTTTGAACTAATGGTCTCACTTGCTTGGGAATAAATGGGATGAATACGTATGGTATCACTTATACTGTTTGTGCTACACCTGGCAAATGCAGAGAGTCTTACCGCCTGTGGAATTTTTTAATGTGCAGAAAACACCAATGCTCTAACATACATAAGAAGTGAATCTACCAAACGTATCCTATAAATAAAGCAAGCAATTATGTTACACTGTGACTTTCAGAAAGCTAAAATGCAATTTGGCAGACTAAGAAATAATTTCCTTTTTCTTCTCTTATATTAGTCCTTTTTAGTAGGCCAGTCTTTATCCAATTTAATTTTTCCACAAAACTCATCAGAGTAACTTTTATGGCCATTTTCCCTAAGACAGAAAAACTTTCATGAGTGAAGATTACTTTCTTTAGGATTTGGGGCTAAGTTATGGGGGAAAGAACTAAAACCATAAAGTATTAAGTGGGTCTCAGAAGTATACTCCTTTGCATTCACGGAACAATGCAGAGTTTCTGTGGGACTGGAAAAAACAGAACATTGAAATTCCCAATAAAGCTGCCACAAAGCAATACAGAGTTTTTAGCTTAAATAAGGATGCAGAAGCCAGGGAACATAATTTAGATGCTAATTAAGAAATTATAGTTAGCTTTGTCTGAAGTTCATTTAAGCTTTATATTAGCCACAGAAAGGAAGTTACTAATTAATTAAAAAGTGAGTTCTTATCAAGCGGCTCTTGAGCTGGAGGCTTGATTTCTTTTTCTTGCTTTCCAGTCATAGTCTGTCTTCCCTGTATTCCATGCAGTTGTTTTCTATTGCTACTATGCCAGTTGGACCACTCAGGGAGTAAGAGCTTGTGATTCAGTGTGTGTGTGTATACTGCCATGTCTACCTTAATATTTTTCTTGATAGGCAGGGCAACTTCTGAGGTTGGTACTATCGACAGAGCAATAAACGGAGGGAGGGTGAAAACAGGGAAAAAAAAAAAAGTTGGGGGGTGGAACTAGAGCTTTCTGGAAATCCTGGTAGCATCACATTAGAGTTTTCCTTATTTATTTTTTAAAATCCTGCTTGACTCCTTTATCTGCAGGTATACAAAATAAGTTGAGGACAGGTTGCTGTAGCCAAATGGCTGGCATATGCTAGGTGCTTCTTCTCAGACTGTCCTCTGTACTACCTGAAATGAAACTTCATGTATTATTTACTTTCTGTTGCTAAGACAGCAATGCTTGAAGTAATGTTACTGATTCTCACTGGGCACAATGTAGGTGGATGAGGTGGACAATTGAGCCTTATCTCAGAAATAATGAGAGTGTGTAAAGAAACATTAGTCAAATATGACAATAAAACACTAGAGCTGCCCATGTATCTATGCCCCCATTTGTAAACAGCAATGGGTTTCATAATCAAGTGTTATAGCAGGTGGCATCTCATTTGTTAGGACATAGGTTAGTGAGATATTAGAGAAATAGGGAGGTGCCTGGTGTTAACGTGCAGCATGTTACGACTACTAAAGTCTGAATCAAAAGCTTTTCCTTTCTGTGGTTTCATACATTTTATCTTCTGCTTGACTCGGTCTTTTCTCAGGATAACAGAGAAAAAAAAAGTGGAAAGTCTCTAACTCTGAAAACACAGAGAGAATAAAGGATCTTTCAAGGCAAGAAGATGCACTGGGAATATTTATTGGAGTGGTATTTAATTAGATTTACTATAGTGTCTCTTGGAATTAACTGTTGCCTCAGAAAGGAGGTAAAGGAAGTGACTTCTTGCTAGTGATCATCTCCTCAAACAATAGAGATAAGAAGTGAGCAAAAAAAGAGTTTTGGGATTTGTTCTAGTTGTGGCTTAAAAAGATGCAACTGTATTTAAAAAATTATCCATAGTTCTGAAAAATTTATTTTTACTTTATTTTAACTGCTTTAATAAACATGGTTTAGCGAAATCGTGTATCACTTAAAATGTATCTGATCATTACAGGTGGAAATGCTTGGAAAAAAACATTTTGCCATTATATTTTGGATCTTTATTCTTGTGTTTATTCTGAACTCCTGTCCCTGTGATTTTAGTTAGGTTCTGCTTGCAAGCTAGACACCTTTTCGACTTTTGTGTTTTGTGTGACTTTGTGATTGACGTCATGAGGCTGTTTTAAACTGTGATTTCAGCTTAGAGCTCCAGGGTATGCTTGAGCCCCAACCCTCTGATCGCTCATGCAGCAGAATGCATTGTTTTTCTCCAGTCTGAAGTTATCCAAATGTCTCCTCTTGTCCTATAAAAACTGAGAACTTTTAACTTCTATGGTTGCCTTCAGCACAAGCATCTGGGACCTCTCTACATAGGTTTTGCAATGTACTTGTACAGTTAGTGCAAAAACAGATGAGGGGAAACTAGAATTAAGACAATTACTCAGCTACTAGAAAACGGACAAAGAGCAGAGTGGCTTGGCACTTTTCTGACTCCATCCAGCCTTATCCAACACTTAAAATTCTGTTGTCATATTATACCTACATTGTTCTTCAAGTGCTGTTTTAAGAAGCTACCCCCAAACTGGTAGAGAGTGGGGTGAGAGGAGTCACTGGATAAGATTAGCACTGCAGGCCATGTTATAGTATTTTCTGAATAGTATGATGATCTACGTTTTATCATCCAATATGTTCGTTATTTATAAACAATCTGTATTCTTGCTAACAGAATATGAAGGGCAATTGAGATGATTTCATGCATCAGAGTATCCGTGCACACAATAAACTCCCAGGAGAAGGAACAATTTTGGGGAGTATGGGAAGTCTGGAGCAGAGTCTGGTGTGTAACTAAAGGCTACTTTATTAAAAAAAGAAACAAAACAAAACAACACAAAACCAAAAAAACCACACAACCCAAAAAACCCCCAAGCAAATAACAAATATCTGAAGACTAAAGAGTGAAATATCCTTTGGTTGTTGGGAATTGTGTTCCTCCTTTTCACTGAGCCTGGCTGCTTGCTGACCCAGCCAAATATATGTAGAACATAATTCTTAAAATTATTACAAGTAATGTGTTTTATTTTTTAATGTATTTTTTTTTTCTACCTGGATGTCGTTTTGCCTCCTCCTTTAGCTGGTCTAAAAGGGAGGGTTTGATAATTACTTGACAGATTGAGCAATGGGTGCTTTATTTTTTAGTCTGTCTAATTTCATTATTGCATAACTTTCTTTTATAATGCAATGAACAGTGGCTTTCATTGATTTCTATTAGAAATGCAGAAAAAAAAAACAACAAACGGCCTGAAGAATGCAGAAAAGGCCCAGTTTTATGCCTTTGGGTGCCCTGGATGTTGACATCGATGTTTTTCAAAGGCTTTCTGAGGAGGCTTCTTTTCAGTTTGTTAATTTGAAAAGTTTTTCCTGAATAAATCTCTGTGTCATATAGATCTCCCCTGATTGGGTCCATTCTGACCTTTTCTATTTAGTGCTCCTGTAAAGAAAAGCACCAGGTATATTGGGATAAGGGATGCACCAAATGTCCACCCCACCTGGAAGTGACATGCCAGATAGTTTTAGAATTTTTTCTGAACTCATAATATTTTATTTTTTTTCTGTGAGCTCCCCATAAATTGGCTTAGAATAATGGTTGTATATAATTAAGCAAGGTCTTGTTTTGTTGACCCTAACACCAGCATGATTCTATGATCCTATGTTGCATGTTTCATTAAAAAAAGCAACAAACAGAACAGAAGACCCAGTATTTCATAACTTTCTAGTTCTAGCTGAAAATTTTTAGCCTCATACTAATAGTTCTTATCTCAAATCAGCAATTGTTCTTTCTCAAATCAGCAAGTACTATAAAACTAACACTTTGGGGTTGTTGGTTGACTGTCGGCTGAACATGAGCCAGCAGTGGGCCCAGGTGGCTAAGAAGGCCAACAGCATCCTGGCCTGTATCAGGAACAGCGTGGTGAGCAGGACTCAGGAGGTGATTGTCCCCCTGTACTCAGCACTGGTGAGGCCCCACTTCGAGTACTGTGTCCAGTTTTGGGCCCCTTACCACAAAAAAGACATTGAGGTGCTGGAGCAGGTCCAGAGAAGGGCAACGAAGCTGGTGAGGGGTCTGGACAATAAGTCTTATGAGGAGCGGCTGATGGAGCTGGGGTTGTTCAGCCTGGAGAAGAGGAGGCTGAGAGGAGACCTTATCACTCTCTACAACTACCTGAAAGGAGGTTGTAGAGAGGCAGGGATTGGTCTCTTCTCCCAAGGCACAGGCAAAGGACAAGAGGAAACGGCCTCAAGTTGTGCTAGGGGAGGTTCAGGTTGGATATTAGGAAAAATTTTTACACTGGAAAGGTTGTTAAGCATTGGAATGGGCCTCTTAGGGAAGTTGTTGAGGCACCATCCCTGGAGGTTCAAAAGACAGGTTGACGTAGTGCTTAGGAACATCATTTAGTGATGTTTTTGGATTTTTTTGTCAGAGTTAGGTTGATGGTTGGACTAGATGATTTTAAAGGTCCCTTCCAACCTAGACAATTCTATGATTCTGTAATGCATTCACAGGATTACTCTGAGTGCTACTAGTTATGAAGGTTCAACAGAGACTCCTTGGACACAGAAATTTCTGAAGCATTGTGACTCCACCTTGTGAATTAATAGCTTTAATGTGTCATACCTGTCTTTCCCAGTCATCAGTTGCTTTGTAAATCATGACAGTTGATAAGATATAGGGTTCCTGGAAGAGAATTAGACAAGCCTTTCTTTCTTTCCCCTCATCTCTCATTCCATCTGAACCTGTCTCTTTCTCATGTTAATTTTAATGTAAACCCTTTTTGTTTTTTTAAGGTTACGTAGTGTCTGCAGCTCAGTGCATTAGTGGTGCCCTGCAATCTGGGGCAGACAAGTTATATATCAGTAATTTAATAAGTCATACATAAAACAAAACAGCATAGATTTATTTTGTTTTAAAATTGAGTAGGGTCAGCTGTGTGAGCAATGTATCTGCCAACTATTGTCATTGTCCTGTCTGGGCAAGTCATTTATCTTGGTTAGTAAACAACTTTAAAGGCAAAGGAGGTGGATGGCTTAAGGGAGCATTATTAGGACACAGAATCTCTGATGTCTTGCCTAAATCCAGGCCAAATCACTTATTAGAATTCCGCCAACAGTAGGCAGTTAGGGGATGCAGCTAAATATATGACTGTTATTAGACAGGTGACAGTAGAACAGGCAGTTGTCACAGCTCGGAGGTCTGCACAGTTAGATCAATCAAATTCAAGATGTCTGCAGAGAAAATAATAAAGTTGCAAGCTTGTAAATTCTGATAATCACCAACATTTGAAGTGCATGCATTGAGTGGTAGAGTCTTAAAATTTAAGGGTCAGTGACTGGAAACCTTAGGCATAGCTAATGATCTAAAACTTTTTTTCTCTTCTAATCCCAAATTCTTTAATATTTGGAATGCTTTGTATTCTCTTGTGTGAAACTATATGATTGCTTGATATGTGAAGCAGTTCAAATAAGTTAAAAATGTAAAAACTAGTGAACAGTTCGTTTGGTTTTCCAGTCACTTAATTTCTTGTGTCACCAGTTCAGCAGTCCTATAACAACAAATAGCACAGCAATTTGGAAATGAAATAGTTTAAGCATGGATACACAAACATGCTGGATGATGGGGAAGGGCCTTCTCTGTTGAAGAACCACAGTAAAACCAGTATAAATTAAAAACATATAATCTGCCTACATAAAAGCCAGCAGGAGTTTGCAAAGCATTTTTGGGATCATTAAAAATGACCATATTTCCCAAGAGAACTCATTATCCTAAGAGCACCCCTGTGGACTCCAAGAAGCCCAGTTACATTTGAGGAGTATCTCAAGGGTAGCTTTCCCCTCATTCTGAAACAAGCATTGCTTCCCTCTTTTTGTGAAGGCAACACATACT
>KZ505796.1:305028-366323 GCA_002844005.1 Limosa lapponica baueri | reverse complement strand
TGATGTTACTGTAGAGTTAAAGTAAATGTATAAAAGTTTAAAGCCATTAGTTGATAAAGTAGGAAGCTGCATGGATGCACTAGAAACACATATTGTGTTTCTCTGGTTGTTTTTTTTTTTGTGGTGGTGGTTTTGTTCTATAATTGTGAAAAACAGCTGTTAGGAAGAGCTAGTCAGAATTTATCAGTTGTCTGACTGCTGCGCTCTCGGAGTGAGAACTTAAACTGTTCACCGAAAGAAATGTGTCTTGGCATTTTATTTGTATAGTTCTTAATAAAATACTTAACAAAAAGAAAAAAAGCTAGTACTGCTATAGGTAATTTTCTTATCTGTTAGTACCTCACCGAAATGAGCACTGCAGTCAAAACAATTTGTTGATCTTAATCTCGGTTTGAATGATGTAATTCTGTAATTATTCTGAAACTAGCAAGGTACCATCTGCTTTGAAACATTCTGCGGGTGGGACTAATAACGTGAGCTACAGTTAATTAATATTTTAGTGCTAAAAACTGGACAATAACCTCAGAGCCAACTGTAAAGCTTATCTCTTCTAGTTCTCATGAGGTGCTGTTTTCCAGCCCACCATAATCCTACTGTAAGACAGACCTAATAGAGGGCTCCTGATGAGCAGGAAACGGGCAATTTATTTACTAAGAAGGTTCAGATTTTTCAGGATTTCTACGCACAAAGTATGTTTTAATGAGAAGTGCTATGACAATAGTTACAGCTTTTTAAACTTGAAACCTTTCTTCTACTTTTGCCTTTTGAATTGGTGAGCTTAAATACTTCAGTAAAGCAAATGTGTTCCTGAATGACCCAGGAGAGCAGCTGGGTCTGGTCACTTGGAAAAAAATACAACAGTGCTGCCTTCTCGCTAAAGGACATGCAGAGAGGTCCAGCTGAAAAAAGTGTGCTGAGGATAGCAGCACAATGGAGGTAGAGAGGCTACCAGAAGACACGAGAGTCCCGAGGGATTTCTTTAACCAGTCATCAGACCTGAAGAAGCAAAAAGTTTGTTTCAAAGAAGGACTCCCAGTTTCTTTGCTTAATTACATGGGACTGTCCCTGTTCTCTTAGCATACCTAAAATAAACCAGCTTGAGACAGCGGTTAACCGCAGCAATTGCAGTATTTTTTTGCCTGACATAGAAAACAGGGAAACAATGAAACTCACTTACTCCCATTCCTGACCAAAACAAAAATAACCACCCCTGCTTCCAAACCCAAAATGTAGAAGGTCTGATCACCCTCAGATTAAAGAAGTATTAGACTAAAAAAGTGGATGATTTTCTTGTAATGAGTTGTCGAACTACATTATACTTTTTCTTGAATACTTGTGAACGTGTATGGCAGGGAAAGGCTTCACAAGGGTATTCTGTGGGTGCCACTATGGGTTCAAGAAGGTCAGTCAAAGGCTGAAGTGGCTTTGAGGAGATCATGATCTTCCTGAGATAGTGAGCCCTGAATAGAAGGCAGATGTCAGTCTTCCTTCAGGTGTTGATCCAGAAGGGGAGAAAGGTACAACGGCCCCCCAACCTTGAATTCTTAGGCCTTGTGAGTTTTGGTTTTTCTGCCTTATTCCTTGGAAGGTGTCCAGATCTGCAGAGGTTTGTTAGCTCACTTATAGTTGAATTTCATTGTCACTGGTACAGGTGAGGTAGAAAATACTCTGCTGACAGCTTTGTAAATAGATAGCATTTTGCAAACCATATATGTTGATATCTCTGAGTGTTCTTACTTTTTTATTCCCAGAAAAGGCAATTTTGGATACTGAAGTCAACTGTGGAGCAAGTCAGAATGGTCTTAAGAGGTGAAAAGATACTTCCCACACCATGTTTATGGGGAAGATTTCTGTAGAAGTGGTCTAAGGGTTGATAATTGCTAGCTTTTCTCCTTCAGCTTCCACTCATTCAATATTCATCTATCAGGAAAGCTAGAAAAGTTTGAGCTGTTGATGACTATTTCTTGATTCTAGGAACTATATGACTCACTAAGGTATATAGGTTTGT
This sequence comes from Limosa lapponica baueri, assembly GCA_002844005.1. NCBI lineage: Eukaryota > Metazoa > Chordata > Aves > Charadriiformes > Scolopacidae > Limosa > Limosa lapponica. The sequence continues at coordinate 364,315 of KZ505796.1, read as the reverse complement.
TTCTCAGTGATTTTTATTATTTTTAATTACCAACTAACTTTGAGGAGGGGAATAAGAAGGAGGCTCTGTACTATTTTTGGTAATAATAAACCAAGTTCTGTTGTGTAAGAATTAACTGGAGTAAAACTAGTAGGTAAATGTTTCCCTTTGTATGCAGGTATTCTTAGCACCAGGCTCAACTTGTCTTTAAGAAGCTTGCACCACCATGGTTCTGTTTGTACAAAGCACTTGCATAAAATCATGAGTAGAATACGAAAGAGACTTCTAAGAGACCTGTTGAAGATAATAAGCTGATTTAATTTCTTAACTAAAATCATAACTTCCTGTTCCATTTGCTGCCCTCAGGTCCCTGGGTCACTCCTATGAAGGCATCTTCTGTTGTGCCAAGACAAAATCAGACATACACCATGTGGCATATACAATTATCTGTTATTAATGCACATGGTAATCAGCTGGGACTAATGAACTGGTGGGTAGAGAATTTATGTGCACGGTCACTGGTGTTTTCCCTCAATGACCCTGTGCTGGCCAAACAGCATCCAGCCAGACATGGAAAAGTAAAACTCCATGGCATCTTGGGGTGGAATGAGCCACAGTTTTGCTGAGCTACCGTTTCCTCCTCACTGCTTTTTCTCTCAGGTTTTTTATTTTGTCTCACTGCTGCCTTTTTCTGAACCTTTGATCTTGTTTCTTACTTGAAAAATGTTACTAAACTTTCAGCTTGCCCCTTTTTTTTCTGTGTTCTTTCTTTACTTACACGTTCTTGTCTTCCATGCCTTGGTAGCCTAAGATCTCTCTTATCTTGAGACTAAGATGAGAGCATAGCTATGGTTTCATTATTACATTATTTCATTTAAACAGGTCCCAGTCACATAATTCCGCTGCCTTCCATTGCATTTGAGAAAAAAAAAAGCATTAGAAGTACTACTTATTATGGATATACAAACAGTGCTTGAAACTAAACAAAAACTTCCGGTTTCCTAAATTATGTTTAGCAGCTGTGATATCAATGGGCTTTTGGTTACACTTTTTACGTTGCGACTGAAAATTCAGTTAAAATTTAGCATTAATAAGCTGTGTAGAGCTAATAGATTGCTTTGTCTTTTTGTCGTCAGAATGAATTCATTTCTTACTTCAAAGCTATCTGGGTTCAACAGCCTTGGCTGATTTAACAAATGCAGTTTGTCAGTGTTATGTGTAAAAATGGTCATTTTACTCTCCAGATATGGTGTTGCTAGGTCATGGAAGCATGTGCATGGTAATTTTCAGTTGTGACATGCATTGGTTCAATGTCTCTAAATTTTATCTCTCTTGGGTTTTGGTTTGGTTTTTGGGGTTTTTTTTTGTTGTTTGTTTTTCGTTTGTTTGTTTTTTGTTGTAAAGTGTGGCAATACAATGCCTTGATTAAAAAAAAAATTGAGAAGGCTTGCCAGGAGAAAGGAAAACACCTCCTCTCACGATTAGTGCTGTTTTTGCCAAAGACTAATCCTTGTAACTAAAAGGAAAAAATTCTAAAACTTTTGCTAATGTGTCATCTTCATGTAAGATTTTTGATTGCCTGTATTTTAATATTAAAAAGCAAAAAGTTGTTACATGGATCCTAGAACCCTGAGCTTAATTTAAAGAAGAGATGGCTAATTTCAGTGCTGTCTTCTCAGGCCATAAATTTCACAGATTATGAGTGTGAATAGCTGGAAGCAATGTTCTCTTTCTTGGTTTTAAATTCCACTGCTGTTCTTTTCACGGTGTCATTCTTGCGCTTCTGAAAGGAAAAAAAGGAAGACTGGCAGTCACAGGAAAACTCTGTAATGGCTCACAAAGGAAACCTACCTACTTCTCTTATTCTTATGATAAATAATTTGGGGGCTTTAAACTCATTTTTGGCATGCTGTTCTCTTCTATTTACACTTTTATGAGTACCTTTGTGACTGCCTTCCTTAAAATGTGATTTTTCTGATGATAGCATAAAAGCTTTTCAAAACACAGCACAATCCATGTGACTGCTGGTTATCTGTTTGCTGTCATTCAGTGTTCACAGCATGAGAAATAGAACCCTGGTATGTACCACCTTGTTTAGTAGTGTGGTGGGAGGGAGTTTATTTTCCCTGAATGCTGTGCACAAGGAAACAAAGGAAAATTTCTGTTAATTCCAGCAACTTTTTGAACCATTTTGCTCTTCAGTCTTCACCTTCTCCTGAATGCCACTTAAAAGCATCCCAAAAAATCTCTTACCTTAAAAAAGGTAACTTTGTCTATCATGCTCATATTCTTCCCCAGTCTGAAAGTCTCACAAATCTTAATGTTAAGGAGAGGAGATTGGCAGCACAGTGGCATTTTGCAGGGTGTTCATGAACAGGGAGAGGTGCTTTTGTTTTTTATTTTAAAAAAAAAAAAAAAAAGAATTTTCCCAAATTGTTCTTTCCTTTGCTGGTCATCCATATTCAAAATAGTTGGTACAAAGAGCTAAGCTTACGGGCATACTGCTATTCACCTTTGTCAGCTCTGAGTTCTCTATTAACTTAAGGTTGCCCCCCAGCCCACTGTAATGTTTGTGTCGTCTTAGTCTACAATATAATCTCCCACATGGAAATTTTTAAGTATCCAGTGTTGTTAAAACATGCAGATTTGACTTTCCATCAAGTCTGAACAAAAAACACAGTGATTTGACCAGATCAAATTCTGTTTCTTTTTGTGCTTTACCATAAAATGTCATCAGTTTCTATGGTAAAGCTTTCATATTCTTACTAAATTAGTCTGGACTTCATGATGAGAAATGGATGTTGTGTTGCAGGCTTTATATATTCAGAAATATCTGTGGTTTGGTGCTTTGTCTTCATTTGCTGTTTCATTCCTTTTTTCCTTCAAAGCAGACATATGAATAAATACTTTTCTAATCTAGCATTTTACTATGCTTGAGTTTCTCAGCTTGTTTCTTATCTTCTGCCTGTAGAAAGATGAATCTTTGTGAACCCCTGGCTCCCTGCTAGGAGTTGTTTACAACTAATGTCTTCCCTAGTCTTCTTTTTCCTTTTGATGTGTATTGGTAGGGGACTCTATTTTTATTTTTAAGACCACTTTCCTTTCCTCCACAGTTTCTCAGGGGATTATTTCTCTTTCTCTTTCACCCTCTCCTCAACATGACTGTTTTAAATATTTCTTTCATGACAGTTCTTTACCCAAGCTTTTCCCAAAATATAAGAACATTATTTTTAAATACTCTCCAAATTGCTATTCAAAATCTACAAAATGTAGTATGTCTCACTTTTTATCATTTTCTGATTGTTTTTCCTCATTTTATTCTCTTCTAGGGAGAAGTTGTGTTAGTTGTTTAAGTTTAAAAGAATGTGTTTTCCTGACCAGCTGCCATTTTTGTTCTTAGACTTTGGGAAGACTCAGTTGCTGTCTGTGCCAATAAAGAAGCCCGGGTCTAGTTGAAGTCAGATCTCTCAGATCTGGCTTTTAAACCATTATGTGCTGGCTACCATCAGGTGCAGGGTTATGAAAGAAATCTATCAGGGATGTAATTCGGGGTAAAGTTTGTATTTGGTATCTAGGCATTAATCATCAGTGTTTCTTTATCACTGGTGATCACTTCATATCACACATGTAGAAACCACACGTGTCCTATTTCATCTGTGTACTTATCTTTCTATTCTGTAGGGTGTATTTCATAGTCTAAACAGTAGGGTGTACTGAATTGTTAAATGTGTAACACTTGTCCTTCCTTTCCTTGTAGCCTTTTAAAATACAAACATCTGTCTTCTCTCTCTCTCCTTTTAAATCTGGATGGTAGTTCTGTGGCAACTGAGCTAACCAGGGCAAAAATGAACAGCTTTGATTCATTAATTGGAATGGAAAACTGGTGCAAACTGCTTGCAATAAACTCTTCCTAGCCAGATCTCTAAAAGATCCTGTAATAATAATACCTTCATCTGATGTTTTCAGTTATTCAGGAGGAAAGGAAAATTATTATTTTTTCTTGGGGATTCAGTGTCCTCTACTGAAGTAATGCAAAGCAGAATATTGGGATGGCATAACAAACCCATTTGCCTAAATGCCCTTAATGTCAACCAGTTATATATTTAATGATGTTAAATCATCATTGTTAATGACGATCCTTGCAAATTTTAGGGGATTATTTGTGCTGTTCAGCTTGAAAGTGTTAGATTAAGCTGCCAGACCAGGTGAGACTTTGGAGAAAGCACAGTAGATATCCCTCTTGAAAACAGTTCTGCCAGAAAGTGGCAGGACTGATTTTTGTTTTCCTGATAATAAAAGAAACTGGGAGGAATAAACCTGATCTCTTGGACACCTAAGATAGATATCCAAAGATAAGGGAATATTCGCCATTTTGTCTTCACCTCCTCCTTTTTCCCTTTCCCCATCATTATATGCTTAATTCATGATATGTCAAATTTGTGGATCATATATAGTGGCTTGTTAATTCAAGCATAGCTGGAAGCTTTTAGTGGTTATTTTTGGGCCATCTGGAACACGAACTTTAATCTTCACAAGCTGTATTTTAAAAGGGCTGATGGACTCATTTTCCAAAGTTTAATTTGACAGAAGACTGGTTTTATCTGTTATATCAATTAAAGTGGGATCTATTTGTTATCAGTCAACAATATTGTTTAAGCTGAGTTTTATAACTGTTATATGCATTATGTTGCCCATACAGTGGCCATTCTGCCATTGTCTCTCTCTTCAAATATACCTTTTTTATTGGAGAATTCTGCTTAGAGCATGCTAATTAGGAATGTAACTGAAATGTAACCAGGAATTCAGTCCAGAGAACTCTTATGTGAATGAGGACATTTCTTTTAGCAGAATAGAAAACAAAATGGGGACATTGCTATCTGACCAGAATTGCTAAACAAACTTTTTCTTTTTAAATTTAAAAGGAGGTGGTGTTCTTGCTATTCTAAAATAATAAAAACATTGTGCCTAGTACATGATTTATGTGGGCTATTCTTTAGTCTCTTTTGTGGTGAAGGGAATATTGTTTTTAAGATATATTTACATTTTGGTAGTTGGAAGCTTTCCACAAACATAATGTGAAGGTTTATTTTGGTGTCAGTCCTACAGAAATGCTGAAGTATGGACTTGAACTGAGCTTCCCATTATTACCAAATGAGTAAAAAGCAGTGTTGGGAACAGTAACGTATCCTTTTGCTCATTATTCTAAGTTTTTCCTGAGCCTTAACAATGACTAGTGAGGACAGCAGCTATGAAGGCTCCATAGGTGAACCAACATATAAATTTTGTAATCACTATAATATCCTAAAATCATATGCATGTTTTACTTTAAAGAATTCTTAGTACAGACCATTTGCTTTTCTCAAAAAATCACAATGGAGAAGGATGTTGCAGACCATATTATCACTATGGCTACTTTCTTCTTTGCATCCATTTTTTGTTTTACTGTTCTTTTTTGTATTATTTTCTAATCTCATCCCCACTCATAAAAAGTGTCATCTCATCCCCACTCATAAAAAATTAAGTTTTGTCCCCATATTTTTTTTCCCTTCAGATCTTTTACACACATGATTGAATCTTATGGTTATATCCATCGCTAAATTTTATTTTAACTTGCTTTTTCACAATGCAATAATAATAAGAAATAAACATGACCTCTAGGGACACGTGTATGTGAAAAGGAAGAAAATCATTATTAAGATTTTAATGTATTTTTTCCCTTTCTATTGTGGTATCAGCACTTGCTCTGTACTGACTTTTCCTAAATATCATGAGATACTCAGCCAAGAGTGCCTGAGACGCAGCCAATGAAACCAAGAATAAAATACTCACCCACAGTCTTGGTGTCCCAATATCTCTCTGTGATGTTGGTGCTGGGGAAGAGATATCAACAGGGAAAAGGGTGCAATGATATGAATCCTCCCTTCTTCTTGAGAGATTCTGATTTTCAGTAGGTCTTATGAGCTCCACAATGTTTCAGCTCTGTCTGCATTCAGGAAAATGTATGAATATAAATACCTGAAGCAAAAATAAAATTTGCAGTAGTGATCCTTTCAAAGTGATATGGATAAGGTGGAGGTTCTCAAGAATATCCCACCTTTTTAATTTAACTCCTATGTTTTCCTAAAGGTGACCAGATGTAGTGAGCTTCCACTGGGCTTCAGTGTGGCCGAGCACTGTGATTTGTAACCAATGCTGTGATTTTTGTAGTAAGAGTCTCCTCACAGTGTCTCACAGAAAATTGTTAGTTACTTGTACTCAAAATATCTAAACGTTTGAAAGAGTAAGTTACTGGCAAATGAAAATGAAATGGTAATTGTGATGTTAACTTGATAGCAATTTCTGAACATTTCTTTCTGCAGGAAAATTATACCAAAGTGCTTAGAGAAAATGAAGGCTACATCAGGCTAACACTTGTATAAGACTATGTTCCTGAATCTCCATCTGGAAACATGTTCAGGCAGTATTCCTGGCCTTGAGTCTCAAAGTTGTTCGGGTAACGAGGTACAAAGCCTTGCACACACAGCTCTGGTAAAAGTGGGGAGCTGATAGCCCTGTCTGAGGTCAGTCATGCTGTAAATGGGCAAACTCCAGAGAGCTCTGCTGGTCTACCTTACGCATGAACTCTCTGCTGCCTTTGGCAGTCTTTCAGAGGCAAATATCCTGGATTTTGCATATGCCAGGCCACTTATACCATCTGCAGCACAAGATCTTGTTGAACATAAGGAGGATGGACACTTGGATAATTGATATTAATCTTTCATTTGGAGCAGGAACAGTTAGTGAGGCAGAAAACTATGGAAATTAGAATCTTGGTATTTATGTAAACAGAAACAACCACAACTGGTGATCAGCTGTGTCCTGAGCCTTAGCAACTCTTCTCTAAATGCATGTAAAAGGTGTAGAGTTTATAGACAATTCCTACAGAGTAGTCTCGTCGGTTTAGGCACTGCAAGTATCAGTGCAAGGGTACCAGCCACACTGAGACAAGAAAAAAGTATATGAAGTAAGGCATGTGCTCTCTTGTCTCATCTCAGTTGCTTGCTGTTGGAATGAATGGCTCACCTTTGCATCTTTGTAGACTGAAGGAAGTAATTTATATGCTTGTTTATAAAAATTAGTCCTGTTAACTATTCTGTCTTAAGGTGTTCATATTTGGATCTTGACAAATGCAGTCCCTAGGGTTGAGTGTGGTGGTGGTGGTGAAATAACTGACTGCAATGCTTATCGTCATGGCACAATAATAAATAGTTTAGTCTGGCAGCCATGATTTTCCTAAAGTCTCTTGTTAGCAAGCATGAAATTCTGTGCAGTCAAAAAAAAAATAATTAAAATATGGTGCAGACATATCAGTTTCATAGCAGTTGTATCTATGTAGCCTGACTTCATACCCTAAACCTCTACCTCATATTGTAAAGCATCGCTTTACAGATCCAGTTGTGGTCCAGGCAATAAAAGGAAATCTCAGCCAACTAGTCATATTGCTCAAAATACTTTAGTGTTGACACAGAGGGTCTGAGTGAACACTACAGACTCAATTAAGGCTAAAAAGTGTGGCCTTGCTTCTAGTAAGGAGCAGCAGCACTGTACAGTGCTAGTATACAGCTCATTTTACCATGAGCATAGCACTGTAATATTTGACAATTTCCATATACCATGCATTTAATGGATTAGGCCAAAGTATAAACTGAATTAGGCCAGAACCCACCCAAGTTATACCATGTTATATTCACTGAACTCTGCTCACTGTGAAGATGTGTTTTTGGTGATTTTTGTAGCTCAAGTAGAAAGTTATCTTTTGGTGACAATTTTGGTTTTTTTTTTAATATTATCCAAAAACTTTAGAAATGCCTAGTAGTTTCTTGAATGATCCCGCTACTATGTTACTAGCTGTATACTGCCAAAAGACCACAACTGCCACCTTTTCAAGATATTAAAAAAAGCATTGCAGTCACTGCATGATTTTTTTTTATAGTTTCTTCCAGAGATGAGCAAAAGAACAGCCATTGCATAACGTCTGCCAGAGTCCAGCAGGCCAGTTACGTGGGGGTTGAGCAGGTGGGTCTGGAGCCCAGGCTGACAGCATGAAGATGAGCTCTTGGGGCTTGGCCATGCATCATGCAGACCTGTAAGTCGTGCTCTGCTAGCATGAACGGGAAGAGGTTCCAGCCGTGGCTGTGGTGTCCTAGCAACAGAAAGGAAAAGGTATGCAATTATGCAATGCCTTGACTTACTAACTTCTTCAGTTTGCACTCCACCTGAAGTCGAGACAAAAACACAAATATATATATATAAACAGATGCGTTTGTACATTTGGTACATACATGTATGTATATGCATCACCAGAATGTATGGATATCTTATGTAATGATCAGAATAGACTAATTCAAGTTTTCATCCCTGCTGTTATGGTGGAAAGAAATAGAATTAAAATCTGAAACAGGTGAAGAGTCCTTGTTCAAATGAAGGATCCTCATATGATGGCAGTTTGCTGCATCATAGTGCTAGTCTAAGAACCTCTGTAAAATATCTTTTTATAGAATATTTCAAGATGACATTAGCGAGTTTAAAATATCCTCTAATGAATTCTGATTCTGTACTGAAATCCAAGTGCATTTACAGATGGTTCTACCATATTCCATCCTATCCTACAGAAAGAAAAAAGCTGACATTCAGCTGGCTGGCTTCTCACTAGTTTGCTAGCTGTCTATAATTTTGAGCATTTAGTTTGTGGGAGAGATTGGATAATTAAAGTATATTCCATTAGCTCAAAGGCATAAGCATTGCTAACTCCACAGTTGCATTCAAAGGAAAAGGTTTTTTGATTTTTGACTTTTGGGGGGAGCTCTGGCTTTTGCAGAAGAGGACTTCAGAAGCAACAGCAAAAGAATAATGTGAATGCTTGAAATATGCCCATAAACTGGTATTTACCTATTGCAAAGTTTTTTTCAGGTGTTCTATCACTTTGCCATGTTTTTAGTTACACTTACTTTCTGTCTTATATGACTTTTCAGGAGTCCCTATTTGAGGAGACAAGGGCTTGAGAAAATGAGAGGGGCGCTCTGGCTTTGTGTTTATAGCACTAACATTTTACTTTACCTCTTTTTGGTGATTCTAATCATTGTTGAAAACCTGTCTTGTACAATTTTTAGCATGCAGATTTCAAAGTTCCTTTAGCAGGTGTTTCTCAAAAGACAGTATTGGAAAGCCTGCCCCTATTATATCCTAGTATTGATCAACCTACATCCCAAACAAGGCACAGTGATGAGCGATATGCATTGCTTCCACCGTGCAAGATTGTAAAAGGTCTGATTAGCAAGCTGTGGAGCCATATGGGAGAAGGTGAAAGAAATTTGTCCTGGAACATTTCTCATTTAAGAGGGTAAGAACGCTTGTCCTTGTAACTGGTTAACACCTTGTGAAAGTGTTAGCCAAGTAGGGCTAACTGATCTGAGAAAGCGTGAAATGTTTGAACTGCCTTGGCACTTTTTCCCACCAAGCTTTCTCGGCTTTCTTTAGATACAGGATTTTAGCAGAGGAGAGAGGAGTTTCTTTTCTTCTTGATGTCCTACTCTGTCTTCTCCTGCCCTCCTTCAGTCCCTTAAATGTTCGTAGATTGTAAAGGGAAGTAATGTTCTTTCAATACAGTCCTATAAGGATTTTTTAAAAAAATATATAACTTAACGGCTAGTTCAGTCATATGACTTCTTAATGATCACTAGGCACCTCATCAACAGAGGTGGGTGAGAACACTGATTGTGTCAGAAAGATTCCCTATCCAAAGCAGAAGGAAACCAGGGTATTTAAAAGGTTTTTACTGGGAGATTGAAGCTATACCAGCAGACTTAACAGTTTGGTGGCTGGATTACTTGCCTAGGATATGGGGAACAGATTATGGTTAGACTCTGGGGCTTACCTCATCCCAAGCGAGTACCCTGGTGCTGAGTCATGAGGGTCTTCTTCCCCATGCCCAGGACTTCCAGACCTGAGCAATTTTCTCAAGAAATTCTTCTGGAAATCTGTTGTATTTAGGTTTGACAGAATGTTGTTAAAAATAAAATCTTTCCCTCCCCCCATTTCTCACTAAAAAAAAGAAAATAGAGGTTAAGTATTTCCGTCCATCTCAGCATACCAAATGCTTGGAGTATCACACAGTTTTGAGGAGGCTGAACTCAATCCTCAAGAGAACTAAAATCAAATCATTGGGATGGCTTAGGCCAGTGGCTATCACTGTATGCATCTTTGCCCTGCATAGGACAGGAAGGAGAAGCAATGCAGCCAGTTCACCATGTTGCCGTACTTGGGCTGCTTGGTACAGCTCAGTACCTATGAGGGTAATGGCACTGTTCTGGGGGCCTCCTGCACTATCTGCTTCCTCATGTGGCATCTCTAACATCCCACTGTGTTGTTCATTAGAGAGAGGCCCATAATTGTTAGTTGTGTTGGTGCAAACATATGAGCCTGGACATTACTCAGGCATCAGAGCAGAACTGAGAAAAACATGCTGAAGTCCTCCCAGTTTTCATAAACCTTTCCCTGGATGAAAATGTCTTGGTCCACTCTTTTGTAATATTCAAACAAGGTAAAAGTGAGTATTTATAGCACCACAGAATTGCTGCTAACTCTTCTTTGCCCTGTCTCAAAATTTATAGTAACATATTTTTCTAACTGCAGCAATTTGCCACCAACCTTTATGAGGATGTCGAGTATAAAGCACATATTAAAAAGGAGGGATAAATCAATCTCTGATGATTACAAAGTATTATGGTCACTATATAAAAGTGCGCATTCATATGTGACACTTAAATTGGAAATGCACAGCAAATTATGCAGGGACAAGAAATATCTGAATTCAAATGGCAGTGCTGGTCAGGGGAGTTTCCTCCCTTCAGATACTTAGTATAAAAAAGGCTTTGCGTTTCTGAGGGTAGTTGCTATTTACCAGCACATGGTAACCATAATTACCCCCCAGGGTTTGCCAGGAGAGAAATGCTAAGGCAAACTCCTACCCAGTCTGTTGGGGCAAAGCAGTGATTTGCATTTGCCCTTGTCAAGTACAGATGGGTTTTTTCTGATGGCTGCCCATGCTACCTTCCCAAATGCAGCCCAGCCTCTCTCTCTTTCCCTCCCGTAGCTGGTGAGGAAGAAGTGTGCCAACCTGTTCATACATGGATGTGTGTGTTTAGGTCAGTGCTACTCTGAACGTATGTTTGCCACCTCTGAACCTTTCAGGGACGATCTGAGCTCTTGCTGCCACCACAGCCGGATTTGCTGCTGTGTGTCACTTACTGTGGCTGTGACTATTTGCCCAGTGACTCGGAGGAATCACTATGATATCATCAATCTCTGTGGCCTCTCCTGCTTGCCCGTGCCTGTCAATAGTGCTCTGACTTCTTTTCCCTTACTGTAGGTCACAAGGACATTTCAGTATTGTACCTACCTCTTTGAATAGCTGTAGGTGAATTTCTGGTGCACAATGCCTTGGTCGCTTGTACTTCTCATAGGGGTTTAATTCTCATGAAAAGGAATCAAAGAAAATGCTATGTACAAAGCACATCATAAGAATAAGCAAAAGGTGTAGTTAAAATATGTAGCCAATGACAGCAAAGACAATAAACTTAAATACTATCTCCCTGATGCTGTAAGGTGAATATTTTTCCCCTTCTTCCCAAAGTTTCCTTATCAGTCATGTATTGTGATTTGACATTTAAAATTTTGGTTTATCCTACTTCTAGCAGGGAGGGGTTTGTCAGGTGTGATGTCCTACTCAAAAACTGAGATTAGGCTTAGGAAAGGGGAAGGTGGGATGCATATGTGCACACGTACACCCAAAGATGTTCCAACTCTGCTGCTACCTTAACAGGAAACTACTAGTCTCTCATCTGTGTTTAATTGTCATCCTCTTTTCTAAACTAACTGAGTGGCTCAGAAATCTATGCACTCAACTATTGTAGATAACAGCTGCATAATGGTGAGCACTGCTTGGTCTGGGAAGCTTAGATTCTTATGAATATATCTGCATTTATATATGTCTGTCCTTAGTAAGAGGTGGTTTAGAAAGGTATTTGTTTTAACTTCATATACTTTGCTGTGGACTTGGCAAGGCAGCATCTGATTTGGATTTATTGAAGCAGATGTTAAGCGGAGAGAAGAGACTGACATGTCTGTAGTGGTTCCATAGCTGTCTGAATTATTGTTAAAACCCCAGCACTGGCACATCTCTAATTTAATACACATTTCAGCAGTGACCGTGGTAATAAAATCTGAAATGCCTCGTTCTCCTTTCATTAAAGTCAGAAGGGGAAAAGAAAGAGATCTGTATCAATATGAACACAGAGGTGTTCCTGACCAACATGAAAGTATCCTTTTATCTAACAAAAAACAAAGACTAATCTTGTTGTTTTAACAAGCTATCTATTGCGGGCTGTGTTCTTTTTGAGCAAACGTGATCCTCTGACATAATTCTTCACTCACTTGAATGGTTAATTGCAAAGCTGTCTCCCAAAGTACTGCACCTCATTTCTTAACTGTACATCTAAACTCACAAGAGAGAGACCAAAGATGCAAATGGCTTGGATCTGAAATTTAAGACATTAATAAAAACAGGATTAAAAGCACAAGTTCCAGACTTCGAAAACTCTCTGGGTTTCAGACATACAGGGTTACGCTGCACTTCAGTGAGCCAAGATAGTTTTCCTGGCTGGCAGCTGGTTGGTTTGAAGGCAGGGAGCTCGGGACTGGAGCAGGCAGATAGCATGGACTCCGCCTCAGGCAGGGGCTATTTCTGCTCAGTGTCTCGATCTCTGAGATTTGGGTTCTTTGCCTTTCCAAAAGCCACATTGCAGAAATAAAAGGGCTAATACCATCTCACAGCACTACTCTTTTTTAAGAGGTGTCTCAGACTGTTTCAGCTGCTTGAGAAACAGGTGCTTTCATTTAGCTTACAGGTACCTCCTGAAACAGGGCACTTGTTTTGGGTTAAGCTGACATTAACAGAAGACAAGCTTGGTATCAGTGAGAGTGAGGTTCTCTATAAGTCTGCAGAAGCTAAAGGTATCTTCTGAGCTGTGCTGAGAAAAGTTACTTTTTTTCTTAGTGAGTAGCTAAATGGGGAATATACCACTATGCTTATAGTAGAATGGTGCAGTAGGGGGTCAAGCATCTGCTCAGTAGAGCAGCCAGTCACCAGGAGTGTCTCTAATTAATCCTGCTGTGCTGTGAGGGGGCAATCCTATCAAAGTTTTTGGGCAGTCTTTCACTTTTTTCAACAATTATATGCTACTAACTTGCTGTGGGAAGAGTTGATAAAACAGGAGGGTTGAAGGCAAATGTTTTTTTCAGGACATATGTATTTGTGAATTTGTTACTTTGGCATTTATTTTTAGGATTATCCTGTCTTCACATTATTCTGCAAGATGGGAAATCAGAATTTTGCTGAGCCCTAGTTACACACGTAGTGTAATGACGATACAGTTATCCATTTATAAATGTCTTAATTGGTTGCTTAACACATAATAATGCTTAAATTTAATGCCTTATGTAGTATGATAAAAATGTCTCCCTTGGTATAGGTATATACACCTCAAGAAGGTTAAGTTAATTACTTTGGGAAACAAAGGTAAATTTAAACTTGGGGGTAATTAATTTCCCATGTACAGTGGTAATTTATTTTAGCTACTCTATACAGAATGTAAGTTTAGTTAATCTGCTTCTCATTGGCAAGTGGCATTGAATAAGCACAGTAAAATCTCCTAACAAGACCTTTTTCCATTAGTAATAAAAATAATCCACTGAAACTTTTTATGTTTGAAATGATTTACCATAGTGGGTACATGTGAATGATTCAGAATTACAAATAAACACAACTATCCAAGCAAAGAATGATAACATGGCTACAGAGGCATTCATGGTTATTTCTTTTCTCTTAAACAAATCTCTAAAGGAAGCACTTCATCAAAAATATTGGGGGATTTTTTTGTCAGTTTATCTTAAGATTCATTGACAAAATGATTAGTTGTGTACCATGTTCTACTGGGACGCTAAGGAAACGTATTGCCTTGAGAACATTTGTCTATAATACCTTTTAAAAGTTCTAAGTATTCCTACCATTTTAGAGACACAAACAGTTAAAAGCTGTCTTTTTTCCAAGGAAGATAAAAAGAGGGAAATGTCTATGATGACTTACATACACTAAACTTAATTTGAAAAAAAAAAAACAACCAACCAAAACAACACAGCACGCTCTGTGGTGTCCAACTCTATTGCAGTGGGGGATGAAGTCTCTCCAAATTTCTTTGACCCCTTCTGGAGGGAGAAAGTACACATATGTCGATATTTTGATGAGTCCCTTCCTGTAGATAAGCTATATTCCCATCATATTGTCTGTCATTAACTAGAAGAGCTGGAAATGACAACACTTTTGATACATGGCTGTCCAGTTTGGCTGCACATGGAAATTTTAGGTCTGTTTTTTCCATTTAGCTTGAACCTAACTTGCACAACTGTTTAACTTATAAAATAGATAGTTTTGTTCCAGAAAACGTATGGCTTATGTAAATAAGTAGCTTATGGAAAGGCTTTGTCAGAAAGCATTTTAATGGAAGACTGTAATTAGGTCTGTGGATCAAGAAGAAATTAGTCATCACTGGAACTAGGAACTAGTTGATGTGAATATTTGTTTGTGCTTCCTTGCTTGTTTACATTCTCTCCCTAAGCTGTCTTGTTTCAGTCAAAGGTCCAAGAAGTTTCAGTGCTCAAAAGGAAGATTAGAAGTGTGTTGTTCTGAAGTTTTATTGCAAGTATTCCATCAAGCTCTTTTTTTAAATTTGCCCTTTTCCAAAACTAGTTTTATTAAATTTTTATAAGAACTTGTAATTTTTTTAAAAAAATTAATATTTCTAGTCATCAGGGTTGCAAAGAGAAACTTTAAAACATAGCTGAAGAATATCTTTAAATCCAGAACAAAGTAAAATCTAATTGAAGGCAGGTTTGTAATTTGGAAATTTTTAAACATGTATTTTGAAATTCTGCATTTTCAGTGTCTTTGTCAAGTTAAACTTATCCTATTGAGAAACAAAACAACAAAAAAAAATTACTGTTAAAACTTACTTGCTGGAACTTTGTTCAAGTCTGCTCCTTCTGCTGCTGAAGTTTTTTGTTGAGGTTTTTTTTTTTCCTCCCATGGAGGAAAATAGAATAAATTTTTAATATCAGAAAGACACAATTCTTAATGCTCCTGGTATTCTGGCATTTCAGTAGAAAACTCTCTCATCTACAGGGACCTGCGGTTAATGCGGGAAGGGGTTCTCCCTGTATTCTTGCATAAATAATTTTGAAGGGTTTTATGGGAAAGAAAGTTAACTTCTTTAAAAACTTTTAATCCTATAGCCCACTATGTTGCACTAAAGCTGTCAAAATTTCAAATATATGTGAGCTTTGCCTTTTTCTACACATGGAACAAGTGGCTTTTCAGAGGAGTCTGTCTTTTTCATATTTTCATATTTAAAGAGCAAAGCTGGCACAAATGACAAACACATGGTAGGATAAAAATAAAAATATTGCTAAGACATTACAGGTTTTTCATGGAAGAAAAGTAAAATTTTAGTATACTGTAGTAACATTTCTTTTGCAATATTTTTATGTGCATGTTGCAAGATTAATTCAATTAGCTTTGCAGAGAGGAGCAGAACTGTAAGCACAAGAGTTGTCAGTGACACTTGAATCTAGAAAGGCTTTTATGTTAGATTTACATTTCTGTACAAATTTCTGTGTTCGCCCTTTGCTCTAATATCTGAGAATGTTCAAACATAAATGTATATATCTTCATAATACCCTTCTGAGGTAGGAAAATAGTATAATTTTGACTGAAGAAGGGCAACTGGTAAACAGAAAGATATAAGTGCTTGATTTAAGGGCCTCATCAAGATTAATGCTGTTCTTACCTATGAGGTATTGCAAATATTTATTAGATTCAGTAAAACTGTGTGCTTGACAGATCTTCTCATTGGATGAACCTTTTCACAAGGGCCTATCTGTGTAGATGAAGTAACGGTATGGGATTGAAAGGAGCTGTGGTCAGCTGTGGCCATTAGCTATGTATAGTTTCAGGTAAGATAGTTGTCATTGGGAAACAATTCAGCCTTATTAGCCATTTTATAAATTTTGTCTTATTGGTGTTGATATAGCAATGTGTTAATGCATAGAAGTAGCTTGTGACCCAGCACTTAGTGTGATATCAATGGTGAAAAAGCAATTATCTCCTTGTTGGTATATAGACTGAGTTAATGGTTTTGTCTAGTGGCTTTCTTACTGCCTTACTTAGTGGCTATGAGCAAGTCACGTATCAGGAAAATGTAAAGTCCCTAAGCTCAACTTAAACTTTCCCTTCTTCTGATTCAGTGGCTTTCCTTCCACAACTCCTTTTCTCATAAAAATGCAGCAGCAAGGACCTTTTTAAAACAAATCCTTACAGTTGTTTTTCTGGGAAGAGAAGAAAAAGTGACAAAGTACATATGATAGGTGCTCTTTGGTGCGTTGCTGATGGGTAGTAAAAGTCTCATAAAGAATGGGATTTTTTTCCAAAGACTACCCAAACTGGCACCATTTTGTTAGCCTTGATGATAAAGTGCTGTTTAGCCCTTTCTTTTGCACTTCACCCCATCCTCAAAGTATCTTCTTTTAAAGTTCAAGCCCCTTTTTTTCCCAGCACATTATTAGAAGCATTTTCATCTTTGAGTTATATGTGGCTTAGAATGTCTGTCTGGTTACCTGTCAAAATTCAGATCTCATGTTTCACCTGCAAGTACCTCAGCAAATCCACTTGAGTAATTAGAACTAAAAAAATGAGGCCATTACTCACAAAGACAGGAACCTCTTTTTCCTCAGCTTGACACAACATGTAGCTTTGTGTTCTCTCCGGGTTGACACTGAGCAGTTAGAGATTCTTACTTTCTCCTTCCCTGCTGTTT
Source organism: Limosa lapponica baueri (assembly GCA_002844005.1). Taxonomy (NCBI): domain Eukaryota; kingdom Metazoa; phylum Chordata; class Aves; order Charadriiformes; family Scolopacidae; genus Limosa; species Limosa lapponica. The sequence continues at coordinate 347,372 of KZ505796.1, read as the reverse complement.
CACAATGTAATATATTGGCTAGGAAGCCATAGTGAAAGGGCTGCCAGCATGATGAAAAGATTCAGGCTTTCCAAAATATCCTCATGCTAAATGAGGAGGAAGCCAAGGCCTTTCAGTTTGTTGTGAGAAGTCAGAGACAACAGTCTAGTAGAAAAAGCATCACCTGAGACTGTGAAGATGAAGACTTAAATCCCAGATCTGTGTTGCTTAGAGTCAGGACTTGGATGGTGTCACCTGATTCATAAATGAACCCTCTTACTACAGGGCAATTGGCGATCTGAGGATAGCATGCAGTGCCTCATTCGTCCCTACCTACGCTCTTGCTTTGTTTTAATGCAAAATTCCATCCAGAAACATCATGAAACTTTTCTTAGATTAAAGTTTCCTTTAAAAGATTTCAGTGGAAACTTCATTTCAATTAATCTTCACTTTCTGTAAAAGGAATGTCCTAGTGCAAGGCCCTTCTCCCAAGCAAGCTGGTTTTATTTCCATCTTGAAGGACTAGAATGCAGTGCATGGTTTTTAGTTTTCCCTGGTTAGCTTGATGCAGTTTTTAATGTGTCCATTATTTGACTGGTCTTGAACTGGCTACAGAATGATTTGCTCGTACACAGATGTCCGTGGAGGCTGACGTGTCTGTGATCAGATACTGTAATACATTACATCAGCAATGGGCTGGGGGCCATGGAGTTTTCCTTCTACACTGAAAAATTAATTAAACAAGAGGATGGAGGCAGCCTAATCTTTTAATAATGGTCCTCTTAGACTGTGTTACAGACAAACTCTATTAAGTAAGAGATGCTTTTGATGAGTGTTAAGCCTAATCTGATCAGAGACCAAAGTCTGTTCTCTGTGTTGATCCTTGGGTATCCTATGGCAGAGCAGAAGTTTCACTTCTCCAGAATGTGCTAGGGTCTTCTACTGACAGTATTATATTGAAACAGTGACTGCACTTCTGAATAGCATGTTTCCTTATGATTACAGTCTTGCTAGTTCTCTCTCTTTTAATGTGTTTCTCTTGCTTACTTCTTACCTCTCTTTCATATCACATCCTCAGCTCAACTGGATTGGGTATAACTTCACTTAAGCCAGGGTAAATGAGCTAATAGACATTTCATAAAGATATTGCCTGACATGATGAAGTCAAATACTGATGTCAGATCTAAAATCAATGAATAATTTCCTTCTCACTTGATCCATAGCTTGATTAGTGTTATTGGCAGTACCAATAGTTTATTTGGGTTTGATTTACACTTCTAAGGAACAAGATGCAAGGCAGAAATTTACAAAGTAAGAAAGGTCTGTAGAATTCATAGAAGTCTCCTTTTTATTTTCATCCATGCTTTTAAAAATTATTTTCTATCTGAGTTTTCTTCCCTTCGTTGTGACACAGGACAGTCAGCTCCATATTTGTACATAAAAGCTTGTACCTGAGCACGCTACCATTTTCTGTTTAAAGCACACTTAAAGTACACTTACACGCAAATGTCAGCCTAATACATAGACTTGTCATCCTGCTGTAAATCCTGGCCCACCTATCACTCTGTGGAGGACTCATGACTCCAAGAGCATGGTAAGAGCAGACAAAGAGTTCTGGCCTATGCACTGGCAACACGAGCGGGAGCAGCAGAAGACATGGGCAAGCAGGCAGCTCAGTCCCAGGGAGAGGCAATGCAGAGTGAGAAGCAGCGGGAGAACTGCCAGCAGCAGACTTGAAAGCAGAATACAGGTATGTTTGTACATGCCTTCCCAACTTCTGTCTCCTGCCCTTCTTTCCCAATCAGATCATGCTGAAATTGCCATGACCCAATTTCAGGGCAGACAGTTTCCTTCTCCAACTGGCTAGTTGTTTCAGAAGAGCTTCGTTGTGTGAATATAAAGCAAAAGTTATGAAAACTCTTCCTCCTTTGCACTTCCCCTCCCTGCTGCTTCCAAGCTCCTTTTCTAAATCTTGGCATACAGTTAAGCCCTAAAATTTTAACACCTTTTCCCTAGCCATGTCATGCTCCCTTTCTTACGCCTCTCATTTCGAGTGTGGTTCTGCACTTAGCATGCAAATAAGTAATTTTCCTGAGAGCTTTCTCTTTTAAAAGCCTAAATTATCTCCACCAGTTTATTAGGTCATGTCTGCCTTCATGATTCATAGATGTTCAGTTCTGAGAAGTTATGATTATTGATAATATAGAGCAATTATATTGTTTTTCAAATATTTATTTATGGCAAGCTTTGTAAGTTCTTGCGCGCTATGTGCCTCTATCTGCTTATGGATGCAAATCTCTTCTCTTGCCGCTCCACTTGTTGTTTGTATTTAATTAGCATCTAGAAGCCTCAGCGATGGCCCAAGATGCTTTAGATATATGTACGGGGAACAAAAAGGTAGCCCATGAGGAAATAAATGCACGCATAGTGAAACTCTGAAAGCTTTCTACTTTTTAACATTTTTTTCCAGTTGTGTATTAAAGGGGGTATGAGAGTTAACCATTGGAAGTATTTACCAGAATTTCTCATCTCCTGAGACTTCTAATCTAATTTTTATTAATAAATCTTAATGCTGGTGGAATGTCTTTGTTTAGGTGATACAAACTGGATTCTTTTTTTTCCCTTGACTAGAAACATTACTGATGTAGCAGTTGCTGTGCTGTTGTCTACAGCAAAATGAATGCATAAAGTTACAATATAATAGCTAGACTGTTTCAGTTCAAGCCCTGCAGTACATAGGCTTTTTGCAGAAGTCAGGTTATTCTCATAGTTTAAAAAAAACCTATACACACACATATACACTTTTATACATATATACATTTTTGTACATTCATATGTATGTACATGTAAAAATAGTCTAAAAGAAGAACAATCACTGGAATTCTATTTACAAAGGAGAATAATACTCTACATAAAAATCAACTTGACCTTATAGGTGGCATCTGAAGTAGTCCAGCACCTTAGTAAATTAAGAACAAGAGTGCAGAAAATGTAAGGAAATCAGACATAACTGCCCTGAAATTAAAAAAACCTTTCTCTTTGGAGGGCAAGCATTGACCCTTAGGGCAGCATCAACAGTTTTATAACATGCTCAGAAGCAGATATCTCAGTGGCACAGCATCACAAGTAGCTGTGCACAATGTGTTTGCCCTCCAGTAGAATAAATCAATGAGAGAATAAATCGTGTAGTGGGAAAAAAACCAGGCACATTTCCTCCTGTGATGCAAGCTCATCCTTTTCATAAAATAAGAGGGGGGTTAGGGTAGGAGAAATAAGTGGAACATCCTACTGCTGAACGAATGGGTTCAATGCTTATTATAAACAGTCCTAAATCAATCACAGAAAAGTCTGTGTTTTGGGATAATAATGCTGGAAGGAACACTTCAGATGGACTGTTTGCTCTCTCCAGATATATACCTAAGAGGGATTTCTATGAATTATATGGTTTTGTCTGTTTTTTAAGTCTAATGTAAAGAAACTGTATCAGCTTATCAAAAGAGGACTGAGGTTTATCCTTAAGATGAACCACGCACACAAGAAAACCCAAAGCTCTCATAGAATGCAGAGTTAATGTAAGGACTTAGCTCCTATTTGCTAAATGATAGGCTGAGGAAAACATCAGGTACTCAGTGTTTAATCAAAACTTAGACACAGGATGTTAAGTTGGCACATCTGTTTTGAAATTAAACTAGACACACAGTCATCTATCTTTTTGCTTATCCTTTGTTGATTTCTAGACATCTCCATCTGAATTTCTAATCAGACTCGTGTAGATGATGAATGTGTAAAAGTCAGTTGTCTTTTAGCTGTGATAATGGCCTGAAGATGTAACAGCATCCACTACACAGGAAAAGTTAATATTTCTTATTAGGCTATCTGGGGAAAAAAATCCACACCAGTTCTTGGTGTCATTCGGTCAGAGGAAAAGCAGTATAACTAAACCTAAAAACAGGTGAAGAGTGCCTGTGTTTGCCTTGTATTTTGCTGGAAAGTTTTGCTTATCAGATCTGCTGGAGAATAGATCTGCTAGAGCCTGTCTCTTCCAGCTAGTCCCATCTATGCACGCTATCTCTGGCTCACCAAGTCTGTCTCCCTAGCTATAAATATTTAAAGGGCAAAGATATTTTCTCTGGCATTTTATTAATAATCATATAACACTTGTGTATTGTCCTCAAGATACTAGAAAAACATGAATCCTCTCAGCTGTCAGAGTGGCTTCATTTAAGGTGGGAAAATGCAGACAGAAGGGGTAAGTGTGCTACCACAGGCTCAATAAATTGAATATCATTGATTGTTGGTTCCAGCCTGTCCTTAGTTTACTGCACATAGCCTGAGTAACAGTAAAGAACCAGTTTTCTAAAAATAGTCACAAAGCCAGAAATACCAATACACAAAATATGGTTGGACTACATACTTGAAGAGTGTAAAAGAATCTGTGTTACATCTATAGAATGAGATCTTGATCATCTTCCAGTGTGTGTATAGGAAATTTAGATTCCTAATAAAAGCAGTTCTCCACAAGGTTCCTTTATATAGTTGGCATCCCTCAAATCAGTAATGGTAAACCTAAATCAGAAGAAGAAAAGCAAAATTCTAGTATCTGTGTTCAGCTAATTAAAGCTCTTTTCTGCCCCCATTATTTCAAATTATTTCACATATTTCTTATTTTAATGAAATATAGATTATAAATGGTGTTAACATTTGTCTACTGTATCTTGTGTGCTTACTAGTTATTAATTTCTACCAGGATTTCCATTACTCTCTTTGTTTACTATCGAATACTCTTAAAGCAAACTTTTTATGTTTAAAAACATTTCCTAGTTTCTTCAGAAGACATAATTTCTTGTTTAATACAAGCTTGCGGTGTATATTATCCAAGTTTTTATGCTATCTGTTGATGATACTATAAAGAGAAAGTCTCTGAATATTGTCTTTTTTTTCTCCTCTTTGTCCTGTAAGGTGCAAATCTAACCAATTAATTATGTTAACTTTGGCATAGCAGCTATAGGAGTGTCTGTTTCTGACCATTCACAGTATTGTCTATCACTGTCTGCATTAAAATGGCTAACAAGTAGCAAACTGGAGGAGCTTGAAATGGTTTTTGAGGACTAGCTGAAACAGCGTTTCATACTCACTACTGTTATGCCCTGGAAATGCCTGGCTGAGAAAACAAAGAAAAATTTCTTCAGGTACACCGTTCTAGATTTGTGTATTACAGTGTCAAAAGCTCACCTGGAAAAATCCCAAGGAGCTGATCTTTTTCAGTACTTCCATGTCAGGGGTTGGTCTTGGCTAATCTCTGGTGTTCTTTCAAATCCCAGCTGGGGAATGAATTGAGTGGTGTTCAATCTCAGTAACAGTTTGCTTGTTCAGTGTAATAACATCAAATTAATAATAATCTGTGGTGATGAACTTTGGGATACCTTTCTGCAGAGCACTGCCCTGTAACTGGAACTTTTGGTTAATGTTTTTCTTGGCACCTGATTCTGCTGCAGTCAAGTTCATAAGCACCTTTCTATTATTTGGGCATTTGAGTGTCCAAGGAGGAATGGAATCTAGCTTGTTCACTCATCTAGTTTCTTATGCAGGACTAACAATTCTGAAAAATAGTAACTCAACAAAGCTGCTGAAGTATGTTGACCAGGCTGGGAACATGCTCAAGGAGACAATCTCTTGAGGAAGGAGATAGTTACTATTTTTACTGTAGTGAAAGATCCTATCTAATCTATCAGGAGAAAGTGGTTATAAGTCACCAGTATGGTCTAGATGCTGTTTTTTTTTCTGCCAGTTATTTCTGCTTGACTGTCTTATATGTCACTTGATATCTGGGTATTTGTTCATTTTTATTAAAAAAGTATTGTTTAAATATAAATGTTACTGGGGTTGATGTAGGACTTTATACTTGTCCTGATCCATGAGGACTCTGGTAAAAGTGCTTTGAAATTGCCAGGCAGCGTTCACTGAACATGGTAAAGTGATGAAACTAAGGAATGGTTCTCATTTGAGAGACAAGCCTGGAGTGAGACATTTCAGTCTCCAGAGTACAGAACAGCAAACAGCATAATTGAGTAGAATGTTCCTGACCAGACCTGGTCATTAGCCTGGCACCATATATTTCCTTAGACACCACAGTACAATACTACTCTTGTCAGACAGTATACTGGACATGAATATAGGAAAGAAAATAATCCTACAGAGAAGTCAGGAACTAGTTTTCAGATCTATTTCAGTCAAATGAAACAGGTGACAATAAAGAAGTGAACAACCTCAGTAACACAGGAATACTCCCTGGAGCCCATAACCAGGTCACAGCACAAATGTTAGCTGGGTATTCTGTAATTTGTAACTATGGTCTCCCCAAACATTTTATTAAACTTCAAGATAGCAAGGCTTTTGACCATCTTCAAGTGAATTATATGTGTCTCTGTGGCTATTTGATGTTTATCACAAGTTGTGTGCTCTCAAGTCAAGTTATATGACCAGTTTTTTTCATCCTTTTCATCTTTAAAGAAGTGACGCTCGTTCAGAGCAGGTGCATAACAGCAGATCAACAATCTTTTTTTCTGTCATTTTTCCAATCAAATTTGATGAACTAGGAAAGCATTCAGGGTTGGGATGAGGGAGACCATGCTAACCACTGCGAGTTTGACAAAAGGATGAAAACCCTCTTAAAAATGGAATAATTGGTTTCTTAAAACATACTGTGCATCTGTCTTCCTTTAGAAATATTTGTATTACTAGGATGTGTAAATAATTAAACAAGCACTTCCTGCCTGCTATTAAAAAAGCAAAGCAAAACAAGAAGAAAACCCCAACCAAACAAAACCCCACAAACCCATAAAGGATAAGGTCAAGTACCTCAGACAGCTGACTCTTTACATTGCTATTGCCATGCCATTGAATAGTTCTAACATTTCGGAGAGCAATGTAGCTTCTTTATATTATACTCCTGGTTATACAAGTACACCAGCTTTTCATTAGATTTTCTTTCCTCCTGAATTGCTCAAATACAGCTTCCATCACCACTACTTCAAAATGTGGTCATCTTCATCTATTTAAGTCCTCTCCCTTCTCTTTCTCCCTCAAATAATACTGCCAAACCCCTGTTCTTTATATTGAAAGCCTTCTTGCCAAAAGGGAAAGTCAATCATTAGAGATAGCATAAGTACTTTTTCGGGGCGGGGGGGTGGAAGTGATTATTGGTCCCTCTTAACTCTGTCCAGGTATCTTCAATTTCACATTGTGAAACAGGTTGAAAAGTTTGTATTAGTTTAATGGTTTTATGTGCACCTATTTAAGTGTTTCAAGGTCTTAAGCCTTCTATTTTTACCACTTCTGTTTGCTTTGAATGAGTCTTTCTTTCTAAATTATGATTTTACGTACTAGATAGCACTAATAGTCCGTCAGCTCTAATATCCTGTCTCTCATATTAATGCTTTGGAGAAAAGTGAAAAGTCTATGGTGCCTTTGAGAGGCTGAGATACACGCTGAGGGAACAGGCATTTGGCTCCTGCTGCCTGCAGTCCTCAGCCAGCTTCCTGAAACATCAATTGTGATTGTTCTTGCCTTAGTAACAGTAATATATATTAAAGGCACTGAGGGTAGTCAGGCACCTTGTAAATCCAGAACAAGTTGGATGAAAGAGACAAAATGCAAACTGACCTTTAGGGGATGAAGGTGTAAGATTCCTTCATGTTTCAAAAGCTTATTCAATAGAAGCTGCGGTTTGGGGAATTTACAAACCTACAGTTAATTTTTGTACTTTGTATTATTTGTAAGTGATCCCAAGTGCAGCAAATCTGTAATACATTTTCCTTAATTTACAAAGAATTGGATACACATCCTTTGTTTTGTGAAGGATTTTCTAATAACTAAGTTTAGCCTGTACTGTATTCAAAAGTTCACCACCACAGATAAGGGGATTACAGATTGGGCACTGTTAAGAGTACTTACTATCTCTTTTGGAAAGCACTAACCCCAAATTCATAAATTTTATCACACATACGTAGAGTTTTAGGGGTATTTGAATCTTAGAATTTAATGTTGGGTGATGTTCACAGTAACACCATCATTATATGGATCTTTTTTTTTAGATAGGAGAATATTACAAATAACTTTCATTCTGAAATGATCTGGTAAAGGGCAGCATTGTTGCAGCAAAATCCATAACACAAACGATTGCTTTCATTAGCTATTTTTGCCTAGTGAACTTTTTCATACATAAATGGCTAAACAAATTTCCTTAAAGCTTCATCTAGTGGCTTTTAGGGTAGGGCACCCTACTAGAGCACAGTTAAGAAATAAATACTACCAGTATCTCTTTTATGCCCACTGTAATAAATACACAGATGGTTTCAACAACAGGGCTGATTACCCAGTGTGCCTTACAAAGAAAATGAAAGTTATATGAATGTCTTTATTTTAGATGAACATTGTTTCAATATGACACTCTTACTTCAAATCAATGACAGGTCCGTAATAATGTTAATACTCTGAAAACTAACACCTGCTTTTAGTATTGATTTCTATTGAATGTGTAGCTGGGTGGTGGGTTAGCAATATGTTTTTGGAGAGACTTGTAATGCTATACCCATATCAACAGCTACACAAACTCCCAGAGATATTTGACCTGAGATAAAAATTTACGGTGTGTATTTATAGCTAGCACCAGAGTTAAAAGGGTTTTACAATGGATTCGTGTAATCATACTAGCCTTCTTCTGAGACTATCAGTGTAGTCGGTGAGCTTGTTTGGTTTTTATTATACACGAGCAATAGTTATGAGCTCTAGTTAAAGACAAAGCCAGTCCAATCCTGCTCATAAATCAGGATGGTGAGGCTCAGGTCATACAGTAGATCTCACGTCCTCTTCCTCCATGCATTAATAATGGTTTCTTTGTGTCAAGTGGATACGTTGTGTCTTCAGACTCATACAGAAAAGCAAGGATCAGAAAATCAAAGCTTCTTGATACTAGGTATTTTCTATATTGGCACAGACTGTCTTTTAGACAGTCTCCTCAAATCCAGACCCAGAGCTTAAATCTGTTTTCTGAGAGCAGCAGGATTGAAGTTACTTTCTTTTTTCCCTTATTTCCTGCCAGTTAGCCTGGGTAAGCCAACAAACCTGTGCTGGCATTCTGGTGCCTAGTTCTTCTACATTGTCTAGTCAGCATAGACACTCAATTTGTTTGATCAAAATCCAAAAAACCCACATCACATCTTTTGGTTATTTATTTCCGTTTAAGCATGTATCACTGTAACCTCCTGTCATGGAGCCTGCGATGCAACCACATACATAATGCCAAAAAAATTTTGAGAACACATGAGGAAAAACAATGCTGATGACAGATGACTGCAGTGAAATGCTGATGCATGAGACATTGATATTACAAGCTCTGGCAAGTGCATTGTACTTTGCAACCGTGATATGCTGACCTAAGGGTCATGCAGACAAAAAACTAAACTGCTCATTTCAATCAAAGTAATGGGAACAGGCATGTTACAAATAAAAGGATGCTATCAAGCTGCCTTTCTAGCACAATCTGCATGTCAATAGAACAGGCCTACCTTCTACAGAGTACATGAGTGCAACTTGCTGAACGTTATTACTTTCCATTGATATGTATATTTAAGAAATAGATCATCATAGTATTAGGAATTACTTGGACTGGTCAGAAGATGAGTATTACATTTATACATGCTGAGATTTCTTTAACTGGCTACACTTTTTAATGGGATACAGTAGTTAGCTTTTGATTTTTTTTTCCTCCTTCAAAAAAGTGTGGAGTGTAGCCTAGAATTGGAAATCGCTTCATGGTTAAGATTATCTCCCTGGAAGTAGGAGATAAAGATGCATAGTCTTTAATTACTCAAATACCTGGATGTGGGAAAAAAGTTTCAGCTGACTACAGTAGCCATTGGCTGTTCATTTGAACTCTACTCCTCTTTCTCCTCTTCTCCATGTCCCTCTGAATTTGCCTGTGGTCTCTGAAATCAAGAGGACAGTTTTACTGGATCTGATAGCTCACTGCTACAAGTTTGTGAGAAGACACTTATTTTTTTCCCTTTTTGTCTGAAAAAAAATCCTGGCCAAGTTTAACAGTTACATATACATATGAAACCTGATCTTTATGCAGCACAGTGCTTGCACTAAGATTGTGTTCATTTATATCACTAAAAAGAGACAGAACAGCTTACACGAAAATAGAATAAAATATGTTAAATCAGCCACAGTGTAAATTTGTGGCCATCATATTAAAAGGTGACAGTCCAATATGCCTTGTTTTGTTTAGTGTCTTTCAGTACATTACAGTATCAAGTGAAAAATGTTAGAAGGTAAGGTTACAAATTCTTAATTCATTGGTTACTAAGCATGCTGCTACGTGTTGATATAGAAATATTTTGTGCAACTGATATGATGGTGGGCTTCGTGATGCTGTAAGGTGTTTGATACAAATGGAAGTGTTTCTACAGAGAGCGTTCAATATCTTTAAGAAAAAGTTTGGGGTTTTTTTACTCAGCGATTGTAATTAAAATATGTTCTTTGCTAATGTTTTAGTGTAATACTAAGTATTCATCCATAGAGAAGCAAAAAGTGAAGTGTTTGATATAGCTACTTATTTAATGTTTTGTAGCTGTTTATAAGAAGAGAATGCTATTGCAAAAGTGATTTTATTTATAAAGGGAACACCTATTTGCGGAGTGTGGTAGGTGTATTTAGTTGCTTCAGCCAGTGAATTGAAACACAATTTAGCTGGCACACATCTAGAAATGGCACCTCACTTTTAGCGGTGTAGTGTTCAAATATTTAATAGACACTTTGGAAATGGAGATGTGCCATGCATATGTACAATATTGCCTGTCATGGCTTGCCTTTCATATCTCCTTTTTGGGGCTTCTTAATTAATTGTATGCATGTCTTAGTGAAAGATGATAAGTACTTTGTTATCTGTGCTGTGAATGAGAAATCTGTGTGGGGATCTGGTAACAGGAGTCATTTAAGAAACCAAATATCTGCCAAAATTAACAAACTACATATGTGTATGCGAGTCTGTTATAATAATACTGAGGGGAGGGTTTTCTGTGCTATCCAGTAGGTAATTCTGTATTTAAGGTTGTCCTCTTGCTTATAGATGTCTCTCTTCCCTTATTATTAACAGATGTAAATTGCAAATAGTTAGCATCTATGGAAACAGTATCATGAAAGAGTATTTAATGATTGTATCAACTTCTCGCTCCTCTTCAGTGTTTCTTCTCATCTCCCTGCATGACCTAGCTGACATTTCTAGTTTGAGAGACATGGTTATTCAGCGTATTCCTGCTGAATTGTGTGAGACATTTCTATGCCTAAAGACTTTTGGGGTCAAGACTTTCCTAAATAGTCTGATTGAGCTGAATCAGTGCTGCTTCTGATCCAGACGAGTGGCATGAAAGACTACCAACTGTTATTAATTCAAACTCAGCAGCCCTCGGAATCAGGCACAGTATTTAATGTACGTTTTGCAGCAGTACTTGTGTAAAGCTATTAATTGAAACTATATGTAGGATCTATGCAGAGTAAGACATGGGACTGATGATGAATGGCCTCATTGTACGAGGTCATTATGGTCCTAAGTAATTTTGTTGGTTGATACTTTTCATTTCATATCTGAAATCAAATAAAAATGATGAATTACAGAGAAATGAAAAAAGTACAATTGGCACAATAGGTTATTACACCCCGTGATTGGAGGTAATGAATTGCAGCAGGAATTAAAGACAAAGGTATACCAGTTAAACTGAATTTAATCTGCCTAAGTAGTGAAATAGATATTTCTGTCAGGCTGTAATCTTCTCAGGTTATCCAAAGATAATATGGAATCCACAGTCCGTGCATCTTTAAACTAATAGTGTTCAAGTGGCTTAACCCCACAGGTTTGATTCCTAATAAGTATTAGGTTGTCATCAGTGTAGGTAAGTGCAAAATCAAACCACAACCAAAATCAGCCCTGACCAAACTTGCTAAATAGCCTTTTGTAAATCTGTTCTTATATAAAGCCTACCTCCAAAGACTCCTCAGGCAAAATAAGTCCTATTTAGAAGACAGAAATGTCCTAAAGATCAATGCTCAGCATCGTGTAGTATGCTCAGAGCATTGAAAATAGGACTCAGTGAACTGGCAGATATTTGATGCTGCCATTGTTCAGACCAAACTGGATGTTGCAGTAAAAGGAATGTGTATTGTCTTCCTGCCTCCTTGCCCCCTCTCTTTTGCAGTAAATGCGTTAAGGTTTAAGCCTGCCTTCTGTAAAGTCCCTGATACGTATAGATGGAACAGGAGCAGGACTGGCTTTGTATCTCATAACTTGTGAATTGTTGTATCATTCAGTGATACAAAAGTACCTGAAATAATTGGTTTGCATCTTTTCAGTGTTTTATCACATTCTTGTCAGCATGTGTTTATAAGGAAAAGACCTAAAGAATTCTAGAAGCAGATAAGGTAATCAGATTCTTTAAAAATTAGTCACTAAATTGATTTTGATTTTGTGCCAAGGGAGGTTAATTGTGCTTTCTGCATTAGTAGTTGGCACTTGCTACATAGATTTCTTTTCTTAGGTATGCAGGATGATTTATTCATACTAACCAGCATACTTTCCCCTAGCACATAAATTCACCTGCAATCTGACAAATATTTAAGAATGATTTTGTAAGTTGAAAACTTTTGTCTTCCAACTCTCTAAACAGGCTTTAGAAATAGCACCATGCAGTTCTTAGCAAGGAGCCTGTTAGCTAGCTTTTGTTTAGATTGCGAGTCCTTTACTTTTCAATTTCTTTTATCCATTTAAAATAATTTTAAAAACCCAGGAACCCAGCACTCTGAATAAAATCATTCTAGGAGCTGTTAAAGTTTGAATTGACAGTACAAAAGGGAGTGTTGCTCATGCAGGGATTGTTGAATGCTAATAAGCTTGGCACGTCAACTTGCTGCAGCTCCTTACAAGCCCTGTAATTCAAAAAGTTCACCTTGAAGTTTGCATATAATTTTGCCATTCATTGTGCATGTAACTTTTATTGTTAATACTGGCATTCTTTTACAGGCCAAGAATGAGACAATCACATTTGAGTAGCAGCCTTATCAACACATTAATTTCTGTTGGTAATTTTTTTTTGTCCCTAGGTCACTTTTTTCCTTCAGTTAGCATGATATAATCTTATTTTATTTTCTTTTTCCTGTAACTTCCACTATTGTCAACAGGCCTTTCTTTTCCGGTTGAATACACTATTTACTGTGCTTTTCGTATTTCAGCCTAATTTTGGACTAATCTTCTTTATTGTACAGCTCTTTAATGCTACAGATTTATTGTTTCTTTTTTTTTCATCTGTTTCAACACGCAGACCGTATTTCTGCTTCAGCGTTTTCTCTTTCACTAGAGCTTCTATGCACCTTGTTTGGTTTTCAAAAGCTTTCTTGTCCTAACCTTGCACCACTATTGCTAACTACCTCTTCTCATCTCCTCTGTTAGGATCCTAAATGTTTCAGATCAATTACTTCAAAGTTTGAGCAGAAGGTTTATGCAATCTTTGGGATTTTCTGTTTAGTTGCCAGTAAAAAGAACAGAAGGAAAATACACAGAAGATGCAGCAAATGGTTAAAATTCAGCAGTAAAACATTTCTCTACCTCTTCCTTTATATTGTTCTACTGGGTGAGGAATTGCTTATATTATTTGTGAAAACAAACCAGGAAATTTGGAAAAGTAAGGCTCTCCTTATGAATTTAAATGAATGTCTTGTGTGTAATATTTCTAGGGGTCCCAAACAAATAACCTTTGCATTTCTTTCATCCTTTCTCATGCATTTTAATTGTGTGCGTGAAGAGGTATAAAATATAAAATGCTGAGCAAACAAATAAATCAAATGCTTAGAGAATGAAATATGAATTTAATCGGTATTTAAAAACACCTTGAGAGGCTAAGATGTGTAGGTCTTAGTCTCAGACTTGGAAATGAATATGCATCTAAGTAAGGTATAATTTACTGCACAAAATAATGTTTCAAGAACGTTAGAAGACTGGAAAGCCGATACTTAGGGTTTAGCCTCTGTGGAAAGGTAAAGAAGATTTCTACAATTTTATTTTGTGTTGATATATTTAAACCCTTCCCTCTTTTCCCCCCTTGCCCCTGTCTGTTAGGCTGTCTTGCTTGTAAATGGTAAAATTTTCACATGACACCCTCAATAACAGTCTTAAATTTTGAAAAATGTGTATGTCTTTCTGCAAACATATTCTGAGATATAAGCATGCAAAAAGAACTTGAAGCAAAATGAGTTCACCTGTCTAGCTTCTGTCTAGAAAGCGTTTCATCTCTATTTGCTCCTCTCCAGAAGACAGCTGGGTACAGGGAGGGAAGATAAACACCCTTGTCTTTACTTCTCAGCAAAATATCTCAACCATGACCAGGATGGATTGCCTATAGGCATGAAAGATGTGGCGCAAAACACCTATTCAATCTTTGTCTCTTCTACAATCACCACTTAGCGCAAATTTATAGTATGAAGATTTTCATGAAGATGACTTTTCAGGTGAGAATTGGGCTGAGACCAACGTGCTTTACTCAGCCCACTGGACAGGCATCTGTCAGAAGGTAACAGTATTTGGTTGCTGTTTTGAACTTGCAGCAGTGTTGAACTGCATAATCTAACATTTTGTAACTCTACACCCACTGTCGTGAAATTTAAGAACCTTAACGTGTAAAAGCCATATTGTGTTACAAATTACTCTCCTACTACATCAATGTGTTTTTCTCAACCAGCATCAACCTAGGCGCTAACAAAATCTCCTCAGCCCCCACTAGCTGCAGCAGTTCCTCAGCTTAAGATAGTTCTGAGCGTACATTTCTTCCTCCTCTCACCAGAATTGGGTTTTATAGTCTGACTGTAGCTATAGCACACACAGAAGACAGTTACAGTTAAGCTGTGGCCATGGAAAAGCCGCATGGATTAGGCAAAATTCTTCCAAAAGATTTAGGGATTCATTAATATCTCTCTGCTGGGCTATGGAGAAGACCATGTCTGGGATACTGTAAACAGTCCTGGTCTTCTGCTGTCATGTAAGGTGAACCGTAAAACAGAAGAGAAGGAGAGGTAATTCGCGCGGAGTCTTTCTCTTTGAAAGGAGGCAGAAAGTCCTCTATTTATATCACTTGATGTAGGAGGAAAGGGAGGGAAAGGAATGAAAAGAATAAAACCAGAGAGCTAAGTGAAAGGACTCTGTAAAATGAAATTGGATACATTTCTGAGCAGGATTGTATGACATCCTTGTTTACAACAGCAGATCAGGTTTACAGACCTGGAACTCTCATATCAGTCCTATGTTTTTAAGCTACACAACATTAATATCATCATTAAAAATAAAAACCATATTTGGACAAAGCCCGAATGGTGTATTTAACTACTTCTGTCAAAATTGCTTGGAAGATAAAAAACTAGTTGGTTAGTCTGCCCAGAAATTCATATAGTAGAAAAACATGTTTGATTATAGAGTATTATACTACTGTAGATGAATATTATTGAGCAGCCACAAAAGCAGCTCGCTTTCTAGGGTGAAATTCTTGCATTCTTGTCTGCAGAAGATAGAGAAGAATAATGTGCACGTATTTGATGTAATGGGAACAGCAAACCTGTCAGAAATATTCTCAGCAAGGCAGCACTCCAGGAGCTTAGTAAAAAGGAGGCAAAATAAACAAATGTTTTTACAATAGTTGCACATCACTAGAGCTGAAGCTATTGGAAGGTAACTAGCAGAAGAGAGCATGGTGCTATGAGCGCCAGTCAGGAGAAGCTGGATCCTGGGAGAAAGAGTAAAGCTACTTACTTTAACCTGTCTGCTGTAAGCTCAGAGTTCATAAAGCCCAATTCAAAGGCTAATACGTCTTTTTGAAGAGCTGATTTCAGTAGCTTTGTGGGATGGACAATGGGTTTTTTGGTCTCTCCTCCGCTTCTGATCTTCTGTTTCTAAATACTGTTGGGCCACATTACATTTCTGCTAACAAGCATCTGTAATTTAACACAATCTTGGCTACCTAGATATTTTAAGGAGAGCACCACATAAAAAAGAAATAAATATTCACATTACATCAGCAGCACTGGGATCATTTGCTCGCCCCTTTCACATTCCATAAAACATAAAAAAGTGAAGTGATCGTGTTGTGCTGATAGCATGATTGTGTTAAGAAAATGATACATAACCATGTTTTAGATGAATAATCTGATGAAGGATAGCAATACAGAAATTAAGAAAGGAAGAAAGGGACCTGAGCTTTAACTGAAGACAATCACAAGTACTGATTTGTCCTTTAGCTAAATATACCATCTTCTCATTTATCCTTTTTAAATAGGAAGAAGCAACTCAGTGTCACATCAGACGATGAAATTAAGTTTTTTATTCCCTGCTTGAATCTTCCATCTGGTAGCAACGTAAGTACATTGTGACAATAAATATACTCTTGCTAAAAGGTCTCTGACATCTCTCTACAGGAACTCTCTGTCAGATAAAGTTCAAATTTTGATAATTTAGCTAAGTAAATCTTTTGGGCAGAATAGAAAAGCAGAAGTTGTAGTTCTTTCTTGCATAAATACTACTTAACAATTTTTCCAGGTATTTTGAGGCTTTGAACACTTCAGAATATGTCTTGGATTGGTTAAGATAAGGTTGGCTGGACCACCAAATTGTAATTAGCTCCACGAAGTTGAGCTGGAGGCTGGTCACTACTGGTGTCCCTCAAGGCATCAGGACCCTGGGGACAGCCACAGGCCCTACTTTACCCAACCAGCCTCACTGGGACCTCCAGCCAAGTACCCTCTTTTCCCAGCCTCAGGGCACCATTTCAGCTGAGGAATTCACCCATGGAGGTGCCCAGGCCCATGTATGTGCCCACCCCCACATCCTGCTGCCTTCACTCAGGCACTGAACTTCCCAAATTGGCTCTAGACCTGACTCATTACCTCACCGTGTCTGATGTTTACTGGCCTGTGAAAAGATCCTGTTGCTGTCACCAGACTGATCCTGCTCAGAACCTGTGGGGCTGCACCCTGGCCAGGTTGTGGCCACCCTCCAATACTGGTGCATCTTCCCCTGTGGAGCAGCCCTGCTTGTCCTGCTCCCTAACCCATGGGTCCAGTACTATTTAATGTTTCTACTAACAACCTGGGTGATGGCAGAGAGGGCACGGTTAGGAAATTTGCAGATGATAGTAGACCGTGGGCAGTGGTCAATATGTTGGAGGGCAGGGTTGCCCTTCAGAGGGACCTCAACAGGCTGGAGAAATGGGCAGGCAACCTCCGGGAGTTCAGCAGCAGCAAGTGCCTCGTCCTGCAGCTGGACTGGAGCACAGCAATTTGAACATGAGTCAACACCATGTCTTCACAGCAGGGAAGGCCAAGCATGTCCTGGGCTGTTAGCAGGAGTGCAGCCAGCAGGCTGAGGGCAGAGATCCTTCCCCTCTATTTGGCACGGGTGAGATCACACTCTGGAGCACCAGCTCCTTGGAACAAGGCAGAGGTTGGGGTAAGGAGCCCAGTGGTGGGCCAACATGCTGGTCAGGGCTGGAGCACACAGGGTGTACGAGGAGAGGCTGCAAGAGCTGGGCTTGAGCCAGCTGGAGGAGGGAAGGCTGGAGGGAGGGAGCCCTTACTGCTGCCTTCAGCTGCCCACTGTGAGAGTGTGGGGGAGATAGAGCCAGAGACACTCTTCAGAGGGGCATGGTGACAAGATGAGAAGGAACGGACATAGACTGCAATGTAAGAAATTCCCATTTAGTATAAGGGAAAAGAAGTTTTTGTAAGGAATTGGGGCAGGTTCTTAAAGAATTGGAGCCTCCTAGAGAGGCTGAGGAATTTCCTCGATTGGAGATACTTGAAGCTTGACTGGGTAAGGCCCTGAGCAGCCCAATTTAATTCTGAAGTTGGATCTGTGATCTTCAAAGTTGGCTCTGCTCTGAGCAGGGGATTAGACTAGATAACCTCCAAAGGTCCCTTTCATCATAAACTGTTCTACCTTTATGTGAAAGTTGTTTGTTCAGATAAGGAGACATATTCTTATATTTGCAGTTGGGTAAACTAAGGCAGCGCTTAAACAGGCTACCCAAGGCAATAAAGCTATTTAGTGGCACCAGATTTCAGTAAATATTTGCTTTACGCCTTTCTTGCTCCTTGTTGGAAATGTGCCTTCATATATTCTCATAGAATCTATGTTCATCTTAACTTACTATGACAGTATTTTTTGGCAGACTATTGATACTCCCCATCTGCTTTACTTAGCTATTTTATGAGTTATTAAGCCATACTGAGTATACAGCTACTTACATGCTCTTCAGAGGTTGGGCTTTTTTTATATTTTAAATAAAACAGCCCTTGCATATATTCATTTATCATCATGAGCAGGTGACCATGTCAGGAAGGCATGACAGTTTCATTGATTATGCGAATGTGCAAAGTTAACCATTGTCTTTAAGTAGACAAAAGAATGATGTGTAAGTACACATTCGTTGATTCAAGCTGCACCTAATTTTTATAAATTATTATTGTTCAAATAAATGTGAGGAAAAAAGGTCATCTCACATGTATACACATACATATGCATATATATATACACACACCAGACTGATTTCTTTTAAAAAAAGCTCCAACATATGGAAACTGGAAGATGTTTTCTTTATGGAGCTACTGGAGGAATTTGTATTTACTCCTCCTCAGCCAGGCTGTGTGCCAGCACAACATTCCTTTCATCTTGGTCAGCTTCTGAGAGTCAGGTGCCACAGTCCCGTTTGTAAGTGCTGTTTGGTGCCTTCTGCTGCCTTATAAATGTATGGAGATCATTTACACCAATTCAGTAAAATAGTAGGTTAGAGCCTTCACACTGATATTTAAAGGCTTTCTAAAGCCCTTAGTAGCTGTAATTCATGGGTATCTTACCTGAATGTAAACTGATAATCATATTTCTCTGAGCCTTGAAGCTTTTGCTTTACTCCACATATAACATAGCAGTGGTAAATATTTCAAAATTTAAAGCTGTGATAGTATATTTGCAAGTCCTGCATCCCTGGAAGTCTGTTAAACTCAGGGCTGGAGGCTCTACATAGCAAGTCAGTGTCTGTCTCCCTCCTCTTCTATTTTTAATTGAAAAATTATGACTCAAAGCAGAGATGAAAGATTCAAATTGTAGCTCATTTACTAGAAAGAAGCTTGTGCTGTTTATGAGTTTTAAATCTTTCTTTAAAATACAAGAAAAGACTTCATCTAAGTGCTTGTATATAGCACAGCTGTAAATTCTTGTTTATCTGCTGTGCTGCAGTTTGTGTGTCTGCGTTTCTCTTCTTGTTGTGATTACTGAAGAATGTTTTTTTCTTTATTTTTGAGAGCTCTACAGTGCTGGCATTTATCGAGAGAAGACACACAGCACAGCCTTGCATAAATAATGGCACTGGGCCAAGTACAGCTGAGGTGGTTGCCAGCACAACTCCATTGAAGTCAAAGGAATTGTACCGTGGGTGAGTTTGGTCGTTGGCTCGAGTTATGTAGGACTTTAACATGACAATTTTCAGTAATGTATCAGCTGTTTAAGGTAGTCAAGTCTGTTTTAGCTTCTTGGTTGAATACTGTATTTGAGCTATTTCAAATAAAGGAGCTGAACTTCTGCTCAATTGAGTAAATGGGGTTTTTGTTAGTGGACTACTTTTGCACTTCCTTTTCTCACTTAACCTGCCGTGAGTGCTAAATAACCCAATTTCATGAAATGGCATGACAGTAGTATGGGGGTCCAGCTAATTCCCGGGAAGAAGCACTGTGCTGAATATTTTGTGGGCTTTGTGTTCTGCTCTTGTACTTAATATATTGCATTTTAAGCGATAAGATGATGCCTGTTGCCTGAATGCAAGCATTCTTTTGGACCATCATTAAAAATCTGCAACACTGATATTTAGTGGTGCCCATTTTGGTTCGTCTTGTTGGCTGTCGTATGGATCCACTTGTGATTAGCCTCCTAAATAAAGAACAAGTGAGTAAACAACTTATATTGTGCAAGCACAAAATAAACTGTGCTGAGCGTTTAGTAGTAGAACAGGTCAATAAGTTTATAACAGACCTAATTTACATACTGAAAAGCCAGGGGTTTGTCAGAGGAAGCCAAAAGAGGTTTAGATATTAAATTTTGGGGCATACAAAAGAATATCAACCTGATCCAGACTTCACATTCCTATTGCTAAGTATTGCTGAGTAAGTGTCTCAGCATTAAGTATAGGTGCCCATAACTTGAAATTCATTAGAATGTAGACCTGTGTTTAATCAGTCATTGCTAGCCCATGATTGTATCACATATTTTTCAATAGGAGGTATTTTCCTTAAAGTTAGGCATCAGGTTCACTTAGTGAAGAGAAATTATGGCATATCTTTAAAGCAAGTGGCCACACAAATATGTCTTGGGACTTGAAGAAGTTAAGTGCCCACAAAAACCCCCAAAATGCTAGTGAGCAAATGTGAAGGATCCCAATGATGTTTTGTTTTGTTGTTTTTTTTTCTTAAATATCAGATTTTATGCCAATATTTCCATTCTTTGTTGAGTGAGTGGAGAGACAGAACTCAGTTATGATGTTGAGTAGAAACAAATTGTGAGAAACACTAAGTGAAGAGACAATTAGAAAACAATCTAATGCATAGTTCAGACTTGTGCAGCTTTTTGTGATATTTCACATTCCATAAAACTTTTCCTTCTCAATTGGTGAAAAAAAGCCAAACCCCAAGAGGGGTGTAATTTAAAACAAATCCTTTTGCAATTTCATTAAAGTACATCCAAAATTTGAATTTTAATGAATGCAAATTTGAAATACAATATTCTTGCTTATCAATAGGCGAGAGATATATTATTTTGAAGAAGAATATCTACTGCTAATGTGGACATATAGCTAGCTCTTGTAGTCTAGCTAATCTAGTGATTTCAGCTCCCAATCATTAGCCTTCAATAGATAGCTCTAAAAGAAATGTACCTGATGACAGCATTGGAGAATTTGAGGGAAAAGTTTGAAGAAAAAAATTTACCTCTTTCACATAAAAAAAATAAAAATTCCAGAACAATGTTTTTTAAAAAGGATGCCATTAATTAAGAAATACTTGTTTTATTTATTGTTTTAATAGTGTTATTTTCTCAATCGTATGTTATGAATATGTCAGACAGATATTTTGGAAAAAAAAAAAAACCAAAACAAACCCGAAACATGCATCTCCTTTTATACAGAGGGGAGTAAAAAAGAAATAATGAAATAAATGTGTTATTCTAACCACATGGATAAGGAAAGCATTAAGGGCTAGTCTTGGGGAAAATGCATCCCTGTATCCGTTCATTTCCGTGAATCAAGTTGCTTTCACACTGTATCCTTCCATGCTAAAAAACAAAGGTCCGTGCAGCAGCCCCCAGTGTTACTCTGTTGTACAGGCTGTATGTCCTATGGGCATGAGCTCCTGGAGTCTCATACCTGTATATGTCTATATTCAGCTTTCTTTCAAGCCATACCCTGGAGCTAATATTTGCTCTCACGTACGATTTGTTTCATTAGCTACTGTTAGCCAAACAAATCAAATTGCTGGAGAAACACAATGGGATCTGTAATTGTCCCTTCCTTAGAGGAATGTTTCAGTGCAAGCAGTCAGTGTGTAAAGCTTTCTTTATACCTGGCTCCCAGATCTTCAGAGGTTATATGCTAGGGACAGCAGAGACGCATGTTAACCACAATGGCCGTAGCCTTGACTCTCTCAGGAGTGAAAACCAACACTAGGTAGGTGACAAAGCAGAAACATACCATGTTCTGCAGTGACAATTTTTAATGAGGTTTACCAAGTTATTTAATTCCTGAGTAATATAAATGTTTCACTGGGAAACCAGCCCTGCTTTTATTAATGGGCAAATTACAGAAAAATAAACTGTATATACACTGTATATAAACTGTATATAAACTGTCTGTGACAAACTATAGTAGGTAAGATCCCTGAAAACGAGAAACACCCCAGAGAAACTAGGTGGTCCTTTCTTTGCTTAAAGCAACTATTGCCAATCAACTAAGCTAAATACACATTTCACAGCTTGTTGCTTCTTGAATACATTCAAGCGAGTTCATTTTGCGTGCCAAGTGCTTGTTCAGAATACACTGAATGTAACATCCAGTTTTTCTGCCAAAATGGCCTCTGTCAAGCGTCTCTTCTGCATTTAGCCAGCTACAAAAGCTGTTCATTGCTAGTGAATTCCAGTACCATCAGTGTTTTCCCCAAATTATTATAGTAAGAGCACTTCTTTCATTGTTTTGTAATGTGAATGTTCAGTTCCTCAGTTTTCCAGAGGGGACAAGGAGGCTGTTGCTGCCTTGGCAAACAGAGGACTTGTAGAAGATGCACAAGCTAACACTTTGCTTGCCTTCTGTTGCCTTTCTTCTTTAATATACTCAGGTTCATGTCAAATGATACATTAAAGCATGTCTTTAAAAATCTTTCCGGGGAAGAGGGGAGATTCATTCTGTTCATGTTACATGTGCTGCCTTAGAGCAGCTTCCCTCTTGGGCTAGCCTGCACCTGCCTGTCTGTCATCTCCCTGGACAGTCTGGAATTATACTTGCAAATAGAATTGTCAACTTTTGTAGGGATTTGAACACAGTGACATGCATGCTAATTCTCTTGTTTCTTCTCAGCCTCAGGCTAAATAACATTAATTTTCCTTGAGTTGTTTCAGAGGAACGTTCTGTACAGGGCATAAAATTGGATTTGGTCACTCAGGGTTAAAACATTGAACACCTTTATTAATAACTTGCCAGAGTGAGGTTACAGTGTGCAACAGGAAACACATTTTGGGGGTTCTAGTATAAATGAGAAAGTGATGTAGCACAGAGAAGCCCTGTAAAACAAAGCCTCTGACTAGATCAGGGTCCTACAATTATATTAACTGTTTCACTGCAAATGTGAGTCGTGTACCTTTTGGCAGGAGCGAGCAATCTGAAATCATATGATCGTCCTTGACAAAGCGGTATTTCTAAAGTCTCTTCTTATTTATGTGCCTAGCTACAAAACCAAAACAGCAATGTGCTGGCCTTCAAGTCATGGGCGGTTTCCATTAGTCAATTTAAAAAAAAAAATCAAGGCTTGGCCTACATTCCCAATATGTAGAGTGTGGCAGTCTGTTACAAGAAGAAACCTTAAAGTTTCTGTTCCCTTAGCTCCTTGCATTTCAGTTTTGTTTTTCCTGATGAATTGTGGAACTTGGGGCTGAGCCTTTCCCCTGCTCGTGTGTGTGTGTGTGTGGGCAGGAGAAGAAGGTACTTGGTTCTGTGGTACAGTGTTGCCACAGAATCACAGAATGATATGGGGTTGGAAGGGACCTCTGGAGATCATCTAGTCCAACCCCCCTGCCAAAGCAGGTGCACCTAGAGCAGGTTGCACAGGAGCATGTCCAGGTGTGTTTATGCCTCCAGAGATGGAGACTCCACCACCTCTCTGGGAAGCCTATTCCAGTGCTCTGCCACCCTCAAAGTAAAGAAGTTCCTCCTCATGTTTAGATGGAACTTCTTATATTCAAGTTTGTGCCCATGTCCACTTGTCCTATCACTGGCCATCTTGAAAATGAAGACAGCTACCCTGGACTCAGAGCTGTTGTGCGTGGGTGGATGGCTGAATACATCTGTACTGGCTCCGTTGAGTCCACAAGGAATGTGATAGTGCAGCTGTACAGTGCTGCTGAGCTCAGAGGCTCTTCTGAAGAAACACTCATTCTCACCTCCATCAGACACATCTGTTCCTTCCCCTCTGCTGGCTCTAATGGTGGTCTGGCCCTTGGGAAGATAGTTTAAGGAGTTAAAGCAGCAGAAAATTAACCCTACCAAAAAGAAATTAAATAATCTTCTGTTTAATATGTCTTTGAGTCGCTGCAAGAAAAGTAAGACATCTTATCTCAAGGAGAGGTTGCAGTTAAATCTCCTCAACTCTATTGTAAAAAGTGGTTATTAAGTAATTTGAGATACACTTGTGGAGGTTGGAGCTAGCAGGGTCAAATTTATTGGGTTCCCAGTCTATAAGCATTATAAAGAAAACATTAAGAGAGGCACAATGGGCATTGCATCGGGTGCTAGTAGTTATCTAGTCTGGGTTTTCAAGTCCGGGTAATGCAAGACAGATTTTGTTTATCAGCAATGTGTAGGTGGCTGGCCGTGCTATAACTGGTTGTCACTTTTCTGCATCTTCTTCTTTTCTGTTTTCTGAGGATTTTAAATTTCTCCAATTATTTCCCTTCCCTTGTCCCTGAGGGGGAGGCACACTGTCACACTTGAATGATGACTTTCAGAGCATCTTTTCAGTAATAATGTTTGGTCAGAACAGCTCTGAAAACTCCCTGTGATGATTCTAACCAAGAGTCCTACATCTTGACAGCTTTGTACTTCTGTTATGGCTTGGACATGGTTTAATACTGAAGCTATAATAAGCCAGATTACAGATTGTGGAGGAATGTTATACATTAGTTTCTAATGTATAAAATCAGTGTTATAGTAGGACATCAGGCTCCAAGTTTGCCTGTTTTCCCCCAGCTGTATCAGTTGGATGACTAATAGGATGTTACCTTTCCAGTGAGACTCTCCACTGGTTTTGCCAGGAGCTGTACCATACCCTTTCCAAGAGCTGGTGAACTGATAAACCTTGTTTATGGTGAGTCAGGCAAATTTACTGATGGGTAGATTTAGAGAGCAGTTCTGCTTCAAAGAACTTCTTTTGTCTTCGTATTTCAAATCCAGAAAAAACTTTGCACAAATAAAGCAAGTCAATATCAGATTTCACCATAATTCTATTCCATTAAAATATTGTCAGAAGCATTCAATTAAAAGGAGGAAGGAGAGGATATTGCATGCTCAGGCATCCAGCTTTGCATATACAGAAGGTGGGAGTCATCTCCTTACCAGCTGAACTGTGTTGAAGGTTACAGCCATCTGTAAGCATCAGAGTTGCTTACTACCTTGAAATAGAAAAGAAGTTAATAATTTTTTTTTAAGATGTGTTCCAAGAGGATTTTTTTTTCTATTCTCCTTCAGAAAAAGCCCAATGAGTTAATTAGAGAACACCAGGAACTAAAACAGCACTCACTGCTGTTTGTTCGAAACAATGAAGTCAGTTAAGCCACTAAAAATCTAATCAGAGAGTTACAAAGACCTTAAGGCCTTTCCCACACTGGGAATACAGTTGTAGTAGCTCAGCCTACAACAGAACAACGCTGTTTCTGGCTCAGCTCTGCTGGCTGCCCCAACAACCATGTATGGAGATTTTGTCTGAGCTGTTTTACAGATGCATTTTGAAATACTGATGCTAGTCTCAACCATGGGCACGTGGGCCTTGTGTCACACAAGTGGTATGCATAGCCATACTAGTTTCCCCATCTGTAACTTCTTTTGCCCTCTCTGGATTTTTCTTTCTTCTCTGTAAGATGCAAGCAGCCCATGTGTTCACTCATGCATGATAACAGCACCGTGGAAGAGTGTTTTCCTAGCTGAATTTTATGTGCATTTATATTATTCACATTTTATTGCACATATGTAACGCATACACACATATTTCTGTATCTATATATACATGCACACAGAAGACATGCTAAAGTTGGTAGCAGGTATGAAAGCTTGAACTTTTCTTTCTTTTTTTTCTTTGTGTATATAAACAGTAATTTACACTGCTAATTACATCACTGTAGTATTAATTGCTAGAGCACCTGACATCAGTTTTTGGTTGGCTGTGAAAACTATTGCCCCATATTATTTTCTTTTTTACATTACATTTCCAGCTGCCACGGTAAATTGGTTCCAAGAGACTCTGGTTGACACCATCTTCTGCAATAGAACTTTGTCTGATGGCAGGTACTATTCATGTGTTCATCAGCATTGTCAGCTCAGTCTTTGGATTTCAAAGCTTACTACTAATTAAAAAGTTTTACATTAATACAGATACGCTCATGTTACCTTGTCTTTTCTCTTTTGTCTGTTTTGTTTCTTCAGGTGTTTCCTTCTGCCCCATGTTGCCCTTTCCCTTCAAGAGTACAAAGGCACATGTGTGTGAAAGAATGGGTGAAGAAGCACATAACGAGTCATTCTCCATCACAAAAAAGTAAAGGCAGCCACTGTTTTGGCATGTCTTCTATGCTTTTTCTTTGACATGTTATCAGATTTTTTTGATGTCATTACTTGTTCCTTGCAATGAAACTTGTTGCAAATATCTACTTGCTGCTTAATGAGGTTTTGGATGACAGTTAACATCTTTTTATCCAAAAGCAATGGATGTAAGTATTTACTCTATCTGAATCAATATTAAGTAGATCAGGAAGTAACTTTGGGTGGAGGAAGGTGTTCTCTCTCTCTCTCTCACACACACATACAGATAGCCAGAGTTAATCTCATTTTATCTGGGGACCTAGAATTATGTTTGTGTTCAGATCTTCTTATTCTTCCTTAGAAAGCACTTATTTCACCATTCTTCAGAACAGATAACAGAGGCTGGCTTGTGACTTGCCTGTGTGTCAGTCAGTGGTGACCTTTGAACATGGGAAATGTCATGATGGATTTTACTCTGAAAGCTAGTTACAGATAACAGAAACACTTAAGAGATTTTTCTGTTTGCTAGAGCAATAGTTAGCTTGTGACAAAATAAAGCACTTTGTTTCTCACCCTCCTCTTCCTTTCTTCTTCTTCTTTCCCCATCCCCCAATGAATTTGCCCAAGACAAGAAACTGTGAATTTCATATCAGTTATTGAATGTAGACCAATGTTGGTGTCATGCTTTGTGACTTGCTTGTGGCAATTTTCAGTACTGTATACTTAAAACATAAAACAGGTTTCTCTAAACTGTATTAGCTCTGTCACCCCCCAGCAGTGTCAATAAGCAAACAAGGAACTCAACAATGTTTTTTCATCCACTGATTCCTAGTTCAGGTAGTCAGGTATTGTAAACTTGACTGAAAGCAAAACATTTTATCGAGGTTGTCTGTCTTTCAGCCACTGATTAATACACTTTCTTCCTTGCCAAAGGGGAAGGGAACTGATGAGATTGTCACACACTGACCATTTCCCTTATTTCTAGCCCAAGAAAGTGGGTTTTCCAGTGTGACTGTACCTGTGATCTAGGTTGGAACAGAGAAGGGTCAACCAGGTCACTGTCTCCTTGGGGTAAAAGCTAGTGTTTGCAGAAAGCTTGGATAATTTGGGCATGATTGCTGTGGTGCTGGAAGGTTAAGATGGGTCTCCAGGGAAACCATTTCCCAGTGGATTTTAACCTGGGCAGCTAGAAATCAATTGTTATGTGGTCACTTTGATCTAATAACTCTGTTGGGCTTTCAATTTTAAGAATTATACTTTTTCCATTTTTAATGGCGCATTTTTTTTTGTATGGAGGATAGAGATTTTGACTACAAGAAAATTGAAAAAGAGCAAAAAAGAAACTACATCATTCAACCTTTTCTGAGGAAGAGATTTTTAAAGAGTAGAGTAAACAAGTAAATTTCAAATAGGCAAAGAGCACCCTCCTGAAGCAGTAGCAGCTACCTTAGAAAACAGGTGCTAGAGCCAGGAGAGAGTGAAAACTCCCTTATGCTCAGAAGGCACATGATTTACCAGTGGGATAGAATATAACATGTGCAGGTTATCCTCCTTAATAAACACCTTTTTTTTTTTCTCCTGGAAATGGGGGTAAATGTGGAAAAGAAGGAAATAAACCACTTGTGTCTTAGATAGCTTCCCAGGATCAAATGTCCCTCTGGATAAACCTTTAAATGTACTTACGAAACAGTATTTTTCTTTGACAGGGTGTAAATGAACTGAGCAGCTGAGTTGAGAGTATGTCAGAGCTTTATAATATGCTTTATGTCCTTCTCATATTTTGCATCTCTATATATGCATCTATATGTGTAAGTATCAATATCTTATTATCCTGCTATAGCAGTCAATATCAGCTGGTGTTTTGTCATTTGCTTTGAGGAGAGGACAAATTCTTATTTGTTACTGGTAAGTGCTTCTTTGCATGAGGTAAGATCCTGTGCAACACTGGGTACTCCTGTGAAGGAAGAAGTGTCCCCTAAATCACATGTAGTCAAAGGAAATTGAAAAAACTCTCTTTGTAGGGTTATGATCTTTTCTACATCCCACAGTGGATCTCAAAGTCTTTTCTGCTCTAATATCACGTTACTAAAGGACACATATGAAATAGCAGGTCAAATTGGAAGACATACACCATTTAGACCCGAAAAAACCCTTCAGCTACAATCGGGTCAATGCTTCAGAATACAAGATGAAACATTTTTATAGCCACGCTGAATAAGATTTATCATTTCTTTGTAAAACAAGGGATAGAAGAGGGAATAAAAGAACAAACGTGTGGAAAAGAGGCATCAGGAAAGCAACAGAGGACACAGAGGCAGAATAGAGAGCATTGCACAGAAAAATAAATATGCTTCTCTGCAATAAACACACCAAAAATGTCTTTAAAAAGCCCTCAAAAGCAGTTCACCTTTAATGAGAATAGCTGGGGTAGGGAAATTGTGCATGAACAAGCCTGATGGGATGTGTAAAGAAGATCCAAAGACTCAAAAGGCTACTGCATATTCTTAGTTTGCTATTATTTTTCTTGTTGGCATGGTATTGTCAGAATTTTGATCTGAAATGGCTTATTTTCCCCATTATTTTTTGGCTTCAGCTGCAGAGAGTTTTCTTTTACCATTTGTAAGAGGTTTTTTTAGTGTGTTTTTTTTAGTAGTAGTCCAGTCTCATTACACTGGTAATGTCATTAAGAGCATCCCCAGCTTTTGGGACTATCATGTGACTCTTTCCGAGGAGCAGTGCAGTGGAGGCTGAAGGAGGTTATATACTGAACCATGGCATCCATGGGAGTGAAGGAAATAGTCCTGTGGGCCTTATTCCCTTTCTGCAGAACTACCAGTGCCAGGCAGGAAAGCTGGAGGGATTCTTTGACCTTTTCTGTGCCTTATTTTCTCTGTCAGTCAAATACTCACCTTAAGGCTAAAATTATTGTTAAGCCCTCAGGTAGTAAATGTAACGTATTCACATACTAAACATAATTGAAGGCCATAGTCAGCACTATTATAAAAAACACACCCCTCGATGACCCTTTTTCAAAATGCATAGCCATTGCCTCTAGACCCAGCAAGGGGCTGTTAGAGTGGTATTTTCCAGAAGTCAGTCCAATCTGTTGATAAAAGCCTGGGATGCTGAGTGCTTCCTGAAAGATGTTTCCTGCAGCCAATTGATACTGATGTTAGGGGCAAGATGCTTAAAAATGCATGGCAGATGGCTCACAGCACTGATGTGAGAGGCTTTATCCTCCAACAGACAACATTTTATTCCAGTTCTTTTGCTGGTGACTTTTGTCATATTGAGCAAGACAGCAAAAGCTAAGTCAGAATGAAATATGACGTCTTTCCAATGAACATTTCAAAACACACTTGAAAAGTTTTTTGTTTTGAAAATGAATTATTCAGTTTTGCAATGTAAAAGGGAGGGATTTTTTTTCATTTGGATTGGAAATGGGAAGCATTAATTTTATTTTTTTACGTTTCAGTGCTGGCTTTTTAGTTACTTGAAAAAATGAACTGGGAAGTAGTGGTTTTCCTAGAACCTACTGAATTACAAAATGCAAATATATGTGTAAATGTCTATGTGTAAATACATATATATACACATATATAGAGGTGTGAATATATGTAGACACAAGAATTGGCTTCAAAACAACTGAGAACATCCTCAAGTCCAGCCTCTCTCTTTTGAGAGATTCTGAAGTGTTAGAGAGGGCTTGGATTTATCAGGTGTGATAACCTTACCTTGCTTTGCCGTATACAAAGTTTGCCTGTGTATTGGTGTCTCCTGTGACTTTTGATTAAGAATGTTACAAGAGTTCAGGTGGGAAGAAAAGATGTGAGAAGTCAAGTGGATAAATTGGAGAGGGCTCCTGTACACCATAGCACATTAATACTCTCTCACCCAAATATCAAAAGACAGGAACTATAAAAGCAGAACTGTGCAAACAGTCTTTCTGGTGGTATGATTATAGTTCAGCTTAAGTTTTCAGCTGAGAGGAACAATTTTTCCTTCTGAGCTCTCTGGTAACACAGAACGATTGCCCTCTGTGGAGGGTGAACTTTCCACCTCACCTTAAAAGCTGTCTGGGCTTTGATATATCATACCGAAAAGTCCTGTCTTTCTTACAGACCTAGCATAGAGTCCGGAGTGCAAACAACTTCTTTGCTGTTTGCACTATTTTGTTGCTCATTATTAAGATTCAGAAAACAGTTAGGTGCTCTCTCTGCAGTATGGCTGTCTGTGCAAATGCCCACGTGGTCCTTCCACTCTTTTTCCTGAAGCAAGAGTCCCACGCTGCGGGTGCGGTCACTCCTGTTTCACAGACATGCAGCTAAGGCACTGTATGGAGTCACCAGTTTCTGCTTATTTCAGGTACCACATTTGAGACACTAAGAAAATGAGTCCTCAGAGTGTTTTACTGTTGCGTAGTGCCATGTTTGTTCAGAGTAGAGTCGCTTTTAATGTCAGCAGGACTTTGACATCTTCAGCAGTTTTAAATGTCAAACCTTGAGGTATCCAGACAATGGAATACCTCAAATTTAATAACTGCTTATGCAAAGCTATGCTTTAGGCAACTCATGTACCATCATAGAGAAACTCATGTTAGCAGAGCTGTGGTGTGCAATATGATGGGGTAAGCCATGATGCTGGCCCCGTTGTCTTGGAGCATGCCCAAACCAAGAAACTATTCAGGAGAGAGTCTTCCTCTTCCATGCCGTATGGAGCAATCTGAGACTGATTCACCCATTTGTTGACATCTGCACCTTCCTAATTCAGAAACAGACTGAACAAAGTTTAGCTAACTAGGAAGTTCCACACAGGATTCTAAAAAACAAAAGTCAAAGAAAAGGCAAATGCCATTTTACAATGACTTATGAAACTGCAATATATGACTTCATAGTGAAATAGAAAATCCAAGCGTGGCTTAAACAAGAAGACAAAAACACTGAGTTTAGGACTGAAAGGTGTAAAACAAGTAAAATCCATCTGGAATTAATGCGATTCTTCTATATTAATGGCCAAATGATCAAAACAAATTGAAATTTTGCCACTCAAAAGAATTAAGAAACTGTTCTCTGAGAGAAGCAAAAAAACCCCGACTGCCTAGGTTTTTACATGAAATGGCATATGAATAAGAACATCAAAAAGAGCTGTGTATCCTCTGCAGTTCCAGTACACAGTAAGCATAATACAGGTAAGTGGGTTAAGGCTTGCAACTGGATTAGAGAAATGTGAAAAAGGCATGCATTTCTCAGAATTTTTTATTTTTTTCCTCATGGTCTCAGGTTGTTTCACATCCCTTTGATACTCCCTGTGAAATTCAGTTTTCTCAGGTCAAAAAGGGGACTCTCCAAATTTCAGGGAGGAACTTGAGGTTACTGGAGCCTTTAATACCTGAGTTCACCAGGAAGGTAACTTCCCGGGTGATTACACTGGAAATGGATTGTGCCCTTATAGTGAACAAATAATTAAAGTCCTGACAATAACGTGCAGTGGTCTCTGACAGCCAGCTGACAAACGGACTAGTTTCCCTGTCTCCAAATACCAGAGGACAGGTTTTGATCTTGCCTAGAGCCAAGGGAAGCTGCATGCTGCCAAAGCACCTACCACAGTGGGAAAGGTGGGTTTCCTCAGGCGTGGGGTACCACCCTGTGCCAGACGCTGATGTCTCCACAGCAGGGTCTGTGGCCAAAGTGTGGCAGCTTAGCGCCAAAGATCTGGTGGGACATGAGGAGCAGGCTTTGCGCTTGGGTAACTGAGAAGTTCTGGGTTTTCTTGGGCCAGTTTTGTTGATGGAGCAGTAAAAAGCAGCATGAGGGAGGAACGGTAACATCTTAAAACAGCAGAGCTATTGGGGGGAGGGAGGACAGTGAAGATCTGTTCATGGTTTGGCCCATTAGCATCAGGAGAGTGAAAAGAGGGAACAGTAAAGGAAAAAGTATCTGACCCAAGCCTTTTGTGGCTAACTATGATATGTACAAATGTTGGGAAAAAAAAACCTCAATGTTTTTGAAAGCTTTGGGAGAGTTTTTTTAATACATTGTTAATGCTTAAGCTGTTTTCTGTTTTGGGCTAGCCGGGTTATTAAATTTCCATTTTCTAATTCTGAAAAGAGAAATTCCTTAACTGATTATGAAAGCGTACCCCAGGAGCAGACTGTGAGGCTCTGTCTCCACATACAAGGCAATAATTTAAAATGCTAGTTTTATGTTCCCTTAGCACTTGGGAGCATTAAAACCTGCAATAATATAAGGGATTATCAATGAAAAAAGTTAGTCTGTACTCAGTTTCATAGACCAATACTGCCCAAGTTTGCAAGCCTGTATGTATGTTGTGCATGATGTCTCTTCATCTGAGTCTAACGTGAGGAGTTTTGAATGCTGCATCTGGGCAACACCAGGCATCCAGAGGAAGTTGAGATATTTGTAGGTTCCTAATTTGGGGGAAACCAGAAAAACAGAGAAGGACTTGGTAGTTTTTATGAGTGGTGACCACACATACAGCTTAAAAATTCTCAGCCTTCCAGAAAATGCCTTGTCATCTCTAGATAAATTAGGAATTAACAATTACTAAAATTAAGTCTCTCTATTTCTTTTTGATTTATTTTGGATTTCTACTTCACTACTTCTACTTCACTAGTAAGGACAGCTGCGAAACTCTCCTTAACTACTACTTCCCCAGCAGACTTGGAACTGCTTTGCGAGATCTGAAGGAAAGCTTTCTGGTTTTAGCAAGCCAAGTCTTTGTCTTCCTTTCAGTGATGTGTTTCCCTGGGATACCAGTCCGTCTTCAGACTTTCGGGAAGTCAAGCAATTACGGGACATTATAACAAAGAGGAAAAAAAGCAAAAAACAAACTGCCTTTTAACTCTATGCCCATTAAACTTCTCACAATTACAATGTTCGTGGCCAGTGTCCCCTTGCTCCCATTTTTCT
Organism: Limosa lapponica baueri; assembly: GCA_002844005.1. Classification (NCBI taxonomy): domain Eukaryota; kingdom Metazoa; phylum Chordata; class Aves; order Charadriiformes; family Scolopacidae; genus Limosa; species Limosa lapponica. The sequence continues at coordinate 314,338 of KZ505796.1, read as the reverse complement.
TCCCATGCACAGACACGTGTGGTTGTAGGCTGCAAAGTGCTATACTCCACAGCCGGTATCATTTTCACAGACTGTCATGGTCTGTGGTTCTTCTGACTGCCCATAGATAGCTTTGAAAGTGAAAACTAGTTTGTTACAATGCAAATTAATGACAATCGAAAAAAAAAAAGACTGAGCTATCTAGAGTTGAAACTAAATAGTAGAAAGGCCAGGACAAAAGTTCTGGAAAGATGAGGGAGAGGTCTAAAGATGAACCTATTAATGGACCCAGGAGCCCATTAAATAGTAGGAAGGCCAGGATAAAAGGACTGGAAAGATTAAGAAGAGGTCTAAATATGAATTCATTAATGGGTCCAGGGGCCCATTAATCTCAGTGGGCCTGGGGGTCAAGGCAGGATTGCTCCCTTTTGGCTGGCTTAGAAATCATGTAGCAAGCTTATTTGGAAGCAATGCCTTCTGTAAGCCTGGAGACTGAGAGCTACACTGGGGAGAGGGGGGTGCAATGGTATGAGAAGTTTTTTTTGGACATCTGATTTACAGGGAGAGAGATACTCTAAAGCAGCCACCAAGAAGGCCTAAAACATTTTTTTTTTTTTGCATGTTGTTTTGTTAGTTTTAATAGATATTTCTGAAAGAAAAAGGCCAAGACGACAAAGAGGCAAGAGAAATAGCCGGCCAGATTGACTAGCAGAGGAAGGAGGAGCAGAGCGTGAAGGGCAGCCAGCAGCAAGGGGTAGGGCGGGAATGGAAGGAATGGGGAGCAGCTCACCTGCAGGGCTAGCAGCACCTGGAGCTGCGCCATGCTGCCTAGCAAATCCTGCCAGCTTTGCCAGGGAGGAAGGTATCGCTGTGGCATACTGTCACTGGGGGAGAAGACAAAAAAAGGTCTTGAAATAATTTTGAAAATTAGGTAATGCAACTTGGTCATATGCCTTGCTTCAATCTTTCTGCTCTTCATAATATTCTGGTTCTTAAGTATGAATTGATTGATGCCTGCGTGCAGAAAAAAATAAGCAGAAAAAAAGTTCAGTTTAATTTTCATCTGTTTCTGGGTAAGGCTGGGGATGACATTTTATAGTGATCCCTTTCCATTCAAACCTAGTCCTTGATGTTGTAGATAATTCCTGGCAGAATAGCTTCACTCATGTCCTAAAAATAGTTGACAAGTTATCTAACAAGCTAATGGGAGTGCCAGGCCCCGTGGCTCTGTACTATCAAACTTACTTGCACTACTTAGAAATCTAACAGGTTACAGTAGAAATATCTCATTGAGCCTTCACCAAAAGCCTCTGTAGGCTTCCTGCAGTGACTCTTGCTGAGCAGGTAAGGATCTGAGCTGGTAGTGTTTCTTAGTTTGAACTAGTTTTTAGATTTCTTCTGGCAAACATATTTGTCCTGCTGGGTAAACTGAGGCATAAATCTGGGAAAACCTTTTACACAAGAGGTCATTTTCTCCCTGTTAGAAAAAATTAGTTGAGAGTATGTCGTGTTCTCCCAGCAGGTACTGTCAGAGGACAATGTCTGCATCTTCACAGGAGGCACAAAACGCAGTGTTAGACCACAGCTACCTGAAAGCTTAGGCTAAGGAAAGGGAAAATAATCACAAAGCACCTTTTCAGATGCTGCTTTGGCACTTGCTGGAAAGCAAAGAATAGCCCTGTCCTGCAGAGCTGACATTCGAGGGGGATGGTTTTTTATTGGTTTGGTGTTTTTTCGTTTGGTTGTTTTCTTTTTATGGTCAGAAAATGTCATCTTCTGCCCTGGTGGTGGGTTTTCTACCTACCCACCAACCGCCAGAGCCCCTGCTCCCCACCCTGCCCACCTGCTTCTGCCCTCTCATACTGAGAGCTCACATTTTCAAAAATGTTTGGGTATCTAGCTTGAAGTGCCTTTTAAAGTGGCCTTCAATTTAGGATGCTTTCCAAAAGGCAGACCTTTTCAATTTGGCAGGACGCCAGTACAACCTGGGGTGGAATTGTCTTTCCCCACCTCCACCACCTTGTTTTAAATTCTGCCACCCAAATCTCTCTTACCCTTTTGCCTTGGTTCTCCATATTTCAATATGCAGCAGTACTCCTTAAGCAGTGTTTCAGCTGGCAGAAATTTCTTCTTTAGGCTGTATTTGGGGGTATAATAACTTGGCTTGGGAGGACCCTCTTAGGTCTTTGTTGTCCAAGATAACGTGGTGAATCTGAAGCACTGTGCAGCGCGAGTCATGCTTCACTTCAAAAGTAAGAGCAACTTGAGAGTAAAAATAACATCGGAAAGAAGGAAAAGGGTAGGAAACATCAACAGTAAGCATTCATCCTGTCTGTCCGCTGCAGTCAATGCTACCTACTGTTGCCTCCACTTCCCGGGTGCATTTTCTGCCTACCGTTAGTGCAAAAGCTGCCTGCTCTGTGAATGTGACAACTGCTGTTGTGTTAAACATAGACAATGTGTGGGGCTAATTGGACCTTGTTTTCCTGCCAGGTCAACAACATGTACAGGTAACAAGTTCATGGCCATTCTTCTGCTAGCACCAAGTGGGTTTGGACATGTGGCCACACGTCTTCTGAAGTGTATCAGAAGCATCTATATGGTCCTTGAAATGCCAGAGAGAGGGGCTGCAGAACAAATAGCAAGGTGAGTTTAATTAGCTCACACAGTACTACTGCAATGCTAATGCCTTCACATGTAGAGTTGGTATTTTGATTTCAGCAGTAGCTAAAAATGTATTTTTGCTTGTTTCATTTATTTTATGCTTTATGTTTCATTTATGTTTATGTTTCTTTTTTTTATTTTATTTCACACCGGGAAATATTGCAAGGCTTACAAGACTGCATGGCTAATAAATAAGTATCCTAAAAATTAAGTGAAAAATATTGGTGTCTTTTGTGGATTTATTTGGTTTTTATTATTAATGTTAGATGAATTGTATTCATTAAGATGCATATATGCATATGTTGAATATAAACCAGGTGTGTGGGACAGGACTTTGGAAAGCACTTGGCATTTGTCCAATTGTTTGCATTAACGCGAATGTCAAAGCTTTTGACTTCCATGGGAACAGAGTTTGGCTGCTGTTAGGTGCTTTTTAAAATCCTTTAAAAGAGAATGGAACCAATTTCATGCTAGCTGTTCTCAAATGCAACAAAATGGCTAGTCTTTAGGGCCTTTTCAGTCCCTGATCTCCTTGCAGAGAGCACCAATTTCTGCCAAGCATTTGTGTGCCTGCCTGTCCCTTTGGAACTGCTTTGAAATCACCAATGTATTAACAGAGGCTTGAGAAAAATCTTCATTATTTTACAGAACCTTACACTTAATAAGTGTCTTCCTGTACAGAAAAACAAAGCTTTTATTCTGGAGAGCTCACAGCCTAAGCAGATGCAATGGCAGCAAGTGGAGATGATAAAGTAAAATGCCGAAGCGAAGTGACAAAGGGGGAAAGCGGGAAAGTAGTGATTTACTAAGACAACAGCTGAAAATGTGCGCCTGTTGAAATAGTCTTCATATTTACTGAAAAAACTCTACAGCTGCGTAGACAATTGACACCCTTCATGGACTTCTTTTCAGGAGATTAATGGAGAAGAAGTCACAGCAGCAAGGAACAACTGAGGAGGGAGGGATGAGGAAGGGTAAATGCAAGACTGTTTGCAGGACAGGTAAGTTGAGCACCACCATTAGAGGGGAGGAAAACCAAGGGACAGTGCATGGAAACAAGAAAAGGGGCTGTTGCAGAGAACTCCAGAGCCGAAGCTGGCTGAGTGGGCGCTTGTCTACCACGAAATTCATTCCCCTAGCCTCAGAAAAGCACAAATGACAAAATGCAATGCCTGGCTTATGGCTCCCAGCCCTTGCCTGAATATTAAGAGCTAGTCATTTAGAGAGTTGTGAGTAGTTTCAGATTTGCCTTTGTTTTGCTGGCACAATCTTTTCTGCAAGAGTACCTGCATGTGTCATAATTTGTATATTCCCAGGGCACACTTCTTAAGCAAAAAAAAAAAACACAAAAAAAAACTTGTTACTGTTACACAGATGGGAAATTAATGTATGCAAAAACCCCAGCAGTTTGCCCAGATTCACATAGGAAATCTACGACTGAGTATTACATTGAAAACATACTGCTCCAAGTGCAGTGACCTGATCTGGAAGGCAGTTTAATTTAAAGAGGCCTATGTAAAGTAACTTCTTGCAAGCTACTGTATTGATTGCTAACAGACTCCGCACAGGTGCTTGTAAAGCTGAATTTTTGGATTTGGGTAGGCCAGAATATTAGAATTACTTATTTAGGGTATTCAGATTAGCTTAGACACTAATTTAATCTCTTCTTGGTTTTTCAGTCAATAATATTATCATGATGGATATGGGAATACATACTTAAAGTTTTTGGTGCATTCCAGGGGAGCACTGTATGCACTTTTGTGCCTGAAAATGCTGGTTTTGCATCACAATTTATAACTAAAGTCTCCAGTCTCCTATTAAAAGCTGGTAGTGTAGAATCAGATAATGGTTACAATTTGTTACATTTGCTGGTCTGGCATCTACAGATCTTTAATTTGAACAAAAATTTTGCCAAACTGAATTTTTAAGGAGGCAAAATTCATAGTTTCTGACTAACATTGTGACAACTAATTTTTTTAACCTTCTGCTCAATTGTTCTTTTAGTTTTTTTTTCTTTTTTTAGATCATTCTGTTTGCCATAAAATTTTCTCAAGAACTTCATTTTGTGAGCAGGCGTTCTATTAAATACGTCATTGGATTCAATGAGATATAGTTGCACTTCAAGCAGAACTTTTCTGCTTTCTCTGTAGTTCTAAGCTATATCTATTGCAGTGTTCTAAACACCAATGACAGCTGGGTCGGTGTTTCAAGCCAAGATTTAACCGGCAGGTAGTCCTTGTCCATGACTGAGGCAGGTGAGGAGTCCCCAGGAATAACACTGAATTTGAATTATCTTTAGCCTTACATCACTCCTCTTCAGTACAAAGGCTAATCTATTTTATTAAAGAAACATAAGAGGGTATAGAGACTCTTAGAGTGGATATTGGACCAGAAAGGAAGACATACTATAGAACTTTGAAATTATTCTTATCAGACTGTGTGCTTGCATGTATTTTCAAGGGAGAAAAGGTTGCGGCTTGATCTATCAAAAGTTATATTTCAATAATCTTTAATACTTTCAGTTCAATTTCCACCACTTTCTTTTCACTTTTAGATTGTCAAAGTCTTAATCAGTTTTTACTGTAGGACTGGAAAATTGGATATATGTACTTTTAAATAAAAAAAGTGCACAAACATTGGAAATATGGTCTCTTGACTGTGGAAGTTTCACTTCTATGAAGTCTATTTATCACAAACTTCCTGACCAGCTCTACTTCCCCTTCCTTCCCATACACATTTAACTGGCCCCAAATGCATTTCAGAGACAAGGGATTTTCCTTGCTGCTTCTTTTAATTTAACGTTGATGTCGTTCAGTAAAATAAACTCCAACAGAAACTGTAGAGTGAGATTGGAAATGTCTTTAGTTGGTCAGATGTGATAGCAATGTCTCTTTCTGACTCAGGGGAGCATTTTGTGGAAGTGACTTGAATGCGCTGGTTTATTCTGAATTTAATAAGGCACCTAGGCAAGCATTACGCACTGTGCAAAAACAGTCCAAACAGTACCAGACTAACCATCTTGAATGCAAAAGAAGAGACTGAGCCAAACCATATTGTACAGCTGCCCAGATTTAGCAAAGTAGGATCTTCTCCACTCCCATCACAGCAACATTAGCCCTGGGAAGAGCCATTCCTTTGCTGAAAAAGTATCAGCACTGCCTAAAATCAGTCTGAAAAAAATATACCCTTATTAGAATAAAGCCTGCTATTGTAAATTAAATTTTAATAGGGCCCTCATTTTTTTCAAGCAAACCAGATCAAGCTTTTGCCCTTTTATTATAGCAGTAACTCCAATTATGAGAGCTGTAATTAAAGGCATTTCAGTGGCCCAAAAAGTGTGCAGGTAGTAGATTATCTAGACCTTTTACTAATGGACTGGGAGCAGGATAACTTTCCAAGGTGTTTCTCCTCTAATCTCCTTCCTAACATGAACCAACTTTGCTCTCAATCAAAGTGCTCTTTATGGTGTTTATTAAAGGTTTATCATCATGTATGCCCACACATGCTGGAATTGCAAGGTCAATATCCATCTCCAGATGAGGAAAGGAAACAACAGGTGAGTTATGACTCTGTGACTTCTTGCCTTTCAAACAGCTTGTACAATTTCACCATTGACTGAATTGGAGTTGATGCAAAAGTTTGATACGGTGAAAGTTGCTCACTAAGTTACCTCTCATTAGAGAAATGGAGAACCTTGCAACAGCCTGCAGAGATCAGGCTGGGTGTCCTTAATATCATGCCTGGAAAAACCTGATAAAGGCTAGAAGTATTACATTATTTCATTGCTGGACAAGGAGTTGTGCATGATGGAGGAAAAGCTTCCATTTCTTACGTGGGGTTGCAACCTGTTTGTGGCTGATTGATGGTGATTTTTAAAAATAAAAATATTGTCTTATTTCTTTGGATTCTCCTGTTCAATTTCTCAATTAGCTTTGATTCAAAATTTGGTTCTAATAGACAAAGGGTTTTCCTACTGCATTCTCTTTACTCAAATGTAGTCTTTAAGTACTACCATATGACTATTCAGATCATCTTTTCATGAAGACCAAATTGTGTTTTGTCATCTTAGGTTTTCTTATCCAATTCTCTCCCAAAATCGTGCTGATGTCTCTCGTGTTCTCTTCTTGGCTTGTAATAAACTGTCATACTTTTAGAGGAGAATCCCCAGAAAATTGTCTCAGCAAACAATGCTGCCAACTCGGTAGCTGATGTGTTTGACACAAATATTTCTACAGTTACCAAAACTGACAAGAGTTGTGCAAGTGCTAAAGCAGCAGGCAAAGAATTTCAGGAAAAGCTTGAATTCTGTTTCACTGTTTAAAGATTTGCTTCTGTAGTGATTTAGAAGGTCATTTTATTTTCCCTGTGGTGGTAGTAAAAGTGAGATCTCTGCCACAGAAAGGGCTCTCATCTGTCAGGTCTTGGAGTACGCAACGCCAGAAGTGGAAGATCAAGAATTCCTAGGATAAAGATGCCTCACAGATCCCTGTGTCCTGTCTGTGTAGGTAGTTTGTCAGGTTCCCTTAGCAGCCAATACTCTTTAATGATTAATCTTTCACTAATTCAGAGCAATGTTTAAAAAAATAAGAGGCATCTTCCAGCTCTTTAGTAGGTTGGCTACAGTACAGTTAATGGGAAAAATATTTGGCACTTTAAGAACCTTCAAAGACTCAAGAGAAAAATGGGTTTAATTCTTCCCAATCCATATTGATTCTTACATCATGCTGAGTTGGGATTGATCTATTTGGAATGAAGGTTTGGCACTAAAGACAATTTAAAAATGTCAGAGAACTGCTGAAAAAAAAAAGTTAAAAAATGCACATAGAAAAAACCCTCATCAGTATTGAAAAACATCGCCTTTCTTTTTTATAGTGACTGGGGTTTGTTTGCTTTTTTTATAAATTGGTTATCTGTTTTTGTTTGGGAAAGCATGTTGCACGAGCCTGCTAGAACTGCAGAGCAGCAGCAGGGAAAGATTCCCAGTTACCACCACCAAGTGAGGATTTCATGGCAGCTGCTGAAAGATCACTTTAATCCAGACGCAGAGAAAGTAACTTACTCCCTTTATTAGAGAAATAAACCCTCAATATGTTCCACTCATGACCTACAGCAATCTGACAGGGCTGGAATGGTGCACTCCGCTATGGAAGGCTACAGTAGTTTCTTTTTAAAGGTTGTCTCTTTGGCAACATTGGGTTTACCCTGCCAAGTTACTGGGATTTGCAGGCTGTGGTGGCTGCCTTGATATTTCTCTGTGACTCTTTAGGACAAAGGGATTAGTTTGAGTCCTTTGCAGAGGCTTTTGTTCTTTTGTCCTGTTCTGTCCCAACACACACACACACACACTCGCAACACGCGATGTTTTTTCACATGCCTACGTAAATAGAGCTGGTTGCTATTAACCTCCTGACATTTCTAAAATGATCATCAAATCTTTGTGTGTATGTGCTTGCAAGAGTGACTTTGGCCTTTCTCCTGAGAAGACCTGTCTTCTGACTGCTTTGAATTAGGAGTGGGATACACATCACATAAGGATTAGAAGAGAAATTCTTTCATGCAGCAGTGCCTGTGCAAGTGAAACGGGTAGCAAATGTAAACAGTCTGTGAAGCATGCCGAGCAAGGGGAGAATCAAGGGTAATTTCACCGGCAGTTGTAGATAAGTCCAGAAGAACATTTGCAGCCTTGTTGCATAACTATTTGAAAAGCAAAAGCAAGCGGAAAGAGAAAAGGAAAAAAAAAAAAAAAGAAAAGAAAAGGCGGGTAGGAGAGAAGCCAGGAGCAGAGCCTGGGACATGCAACAGTTCCTTCAGGTGCAGACGTCAGCAGGCAAACTTACAGCACTATACGGAACATCTGCATCTGGACATCTGGACAGAGGAATTGGAGAGGGTGGATGTGCAAATATGCAGACTGAAGGTCTTGATGTGCATGTCATACTTCAAAGAGCTGTTTTAGACCACAGAGAACTGCCATCAGCATCAGGCTTGGGTGATTTGTGTGATAATTATGCAAAGTTCCTAGTTGAAAAAATAAGTTGAATGCACGAAGTCTTTGTGTTTTAAACAACAACCATGTACTAACATACAGGTCTGAAAAAATTGCATTAAGATGCATCACTGGTCTGTTTTGAAAAGACAGGTACAACTAACAGCAGAGAGTAGCTGTTCCATAGCACAGCCTCCTCTTTTCATGACTTCAGACTGAGCTTGCAGCAGTCATTTCCAGACAACCTGCTGCTGCCCAACAGACTCTGGTGATGGTATTTAATCATTTGGCTATGCGATTGTTTACAGCAGAATCTATCGGCAATACAGGATTAGGAAAATAAACTGAGGAAAGGTGGGGAAAAAAACAAGTCTTCATTTCACAGTCTGTCAAGATTCCCTGGTTTCTCTTCTTTGCTCAGACCGTATGGTAACGAGATTGTTTTATTAGCCCAGTGCAACTGTTGAAAATGGGAAGGGTTGGAAAAACTACCTTTGTATTTCTGGAAAGGGAGATGGGATTTATTCATTAACAAGCTCATCTTTTTATTAGTATTGTATTTTTCCCATCAGAACAATCAGACTTGCTTCTAAAACCAGATTTCTTTAAAGGAAAACCCTCCCCAGAAAATTGCAATGGTGATTTTTATGTCTATTCATTAGGATTTATTATTTTCATTTC